>JARVLU010000646.1:12525308-12541175 GCA_031762415.1 Simpsonichthys santanae | reverse complement strand
CATATATGTATATGTATATATATATATACATATTTAAAAAAGTGTTTTTTTTTTATCAGTGAGTTCTTTTGATGGAATGGCTGATGTCCAATATTTAACTTTATCGCCAATAACGGCCAATACTGACACCATGCCGATAATATTGTACATCCCTAATTAAAAGCCCCCATTATCTTTGGCAATTCATGATACTTATTTGTTGCCAATTTTGGGATACAAATGGGAAATGATGCTATAAAACTTACAGTATTTACTGTACAGATGTAATAATCTGAACTAGTCAAGCTTTTCACCTTATGATAAAATAATGAACAGGATGGAACAGATCTCTGCCTTTGTCGTTTAACGGCAAAATGTGATGGGGTGTGGGGGGTAGGGTGAGACCTAAGGGGCAGTTCAGTCCCCACCGTCCGTCTCACTGACCAGGAAACCGCACCATGCATTATTCATTATGTCTACTCATCCTGTCTTTTTTTTATTTTTTATTCTCTCAAACACACAGTGCATGTGTATGCAAGAGTATGGGAAAGGATGCACAAGCCAAGAATATAGAAAACCCATGCTGAAAGTAACGCCAATAAGGGTGGGGGCGTGGTTGTCAAAGTGTAAAGGTGAAGGGGAGATGGAGTGAAGTGGTTAAAGAGTGGGAGGTCTAGGACTTGTGTAATCAACCCTATGCCAAAATAATTTAAGCTTGATTGGAAATCAATGTGAAAGCATAAATGAAGTGAAAAAAAAAAAATCTGATGTCCTGCAGGCATGAGTTTCAAAATAGCACACGAGAGGGTCAAATCCATGAAGGATACATTTTGAATGGCTGACTGCGGAAATAGCTAAACATATTGATCAGAGTCGAACTGGCCAGAAATGTGCTACAAGAAAAAGAAGAAAAGACTGATGGAGAAGTACTTTAAATATCCAATTGTCACAATGTTCCTATTTGAATGTGTAGCGGTTTATTAGAGATTACCACACGCATTCAATAACAGAAAACAAAATCATTTTTTATTACTAAGGTATTGGGTTTATTTGCATTTAATTAAAATGCTCACGAAGAACGGTTATTAAGGCAGGGAGATCGAGAGGCAGGCATTAGGAAGGCATCTGTGATACCACGCTGGCACAGTGACTCATCAGCGCTCCACAACATAGCCTCCTGCAGGTCTGAAGGGAGTCTGTTCCAACCCCAACCAAAAGCAGCCTGGTGAGTAGTTTTCAACTCATGGGGTGGAAAAAGGGTGTGAGAGGAAGACTTTTTAGGAACAACTGGACCAAGTTGAAGATGACTTGTCAAGGCCCCCACATACTTGGGTGTATCGTGCATACTCCGTGAGCCACGCATAGTGTCCGCAGAAGATTGAGACATCATACTTGAGCTTTACAGATTTTAATTTGCTCGTGACAAATTCCTTCATTTCTCACAATTTCAGTCATGGTGTCAACAGAGGAGGCGAAAAAGATTGTTTGCCTCTAGGATAAAAAGCAAAAGAAAAGAAGGTACATAAACCAGACCAGGGACAAAGAAGGGGAATTTAAAACACTGGTGAAGGACATGAAAACGATGTATGACGAGAAATATTTAGAATATTTTCTAATGGATTCTAGCAAGTTCGATGAGCTAGTTGGGCGCTCCCCGTTTCTTTACCACCAGGGCAGCCACGTCGCCAGGCAATTTATTGTGAAACACAGAGTACACGGTCATAAAAAATTATCATTGCGCTGACATGTCTGGCAGACGCCCACTTCAAGTCCACATTGAATCCGCCTCAAGTACGTGTGGACCTCCGTGGAGTGAAGTACACCCGAGTATGTGGGGGGCCTTAAGGAAGCAACACATGCACTTCACACACAGGTAAGTTCACGTGTGTTCAGTTTCTAATGTTGCTAATACGTCTTTCATTACGGCAAAAGCAACCCAGTGAAATAAGAGACCCATCAAACTGAAATGAAGTAAACAGCAAAAAATTTGAATAAATAATCTTTGATCATGAAAATAAAAGAGGTAAGAATGTAAAGAATAGGTCAGAGCTTTTGTCCTTTATTAAGCTGATTTCAGTGCATTTGCTTTTATGCCCACAAGTAAGAGCAGCTTTAAATGTGCAAGCTAAAGATAAAAGATATGAGTAGGCAGTCGGGGCAGCATAGACGATGAGAGACCACCCAGACTGAATGAGGTCAATAGAACTGACGGCAGAATAGTGCACTGGAAATTACAGTCCACTTAGCTTGCTCTCAACGCTGCTCAAATTCACATTTTTTTTCTCATCCCTCACTTCTCATCTAGCAGGTGATCATTCATGTACTGACAAGGATTCTATGGCAGCATTTTGAACTGATTATGCCAATCTAAAAACAAAATCATCACAATAAAAATCTTTTGGGATTTTTGGGTATGAGGCACCTTACTTTGATCCCAGTGTCAAACTGTCACCTCTGTTTGAGTGACACGCGTTAGGTGTGCTGTATTTTAATGAGGAGGTTGGAAAGGTATGTTCTTCTTAAAAATTTACATTTTGTATTAAGACAACTGACTCACCCAAGATAAACATGCCAATGTGTTGAAACTCACGTTAGACTCCCTCCTGGTTATGCAGCTTTTGATGTTGCTATACCCGAAAGCATGTAGAAAATCACCACAGAGGCTCAGTGACTGAGACAGTGAATGGATTTTTCTGTTTTATTTTTGTCAATGGAAGGTGGGAGGTGAGAGAAATTAAAAGCAAGACATCAAAAAAAGGAAAGGGAAATGTCTAGGGAGTGGTGTTTACCAACGTGTTCTCTTTCTTTTCTCAGAATTCTGTGCTGCTGTTTTGGTTCCACGCTGGGAATGGGAGCAGTGTCTGTCAGAGATTAAAACTACACAGAGGGAGCAGGAAGAGGAAAGAAGAGAAGGGAGGGGGACTGAGATGATACACAAAAGCTTTTTATAAAAGGGGGAAAAAAGAAAAGTGAAAGAAATCAAAATGTGGCAGAGAATCTGTGAAATCGGGCAATGGGAGTAATTTAAGTTGAGAAATGAGACGGAAATCAAACTCTCCCATCACTGGACACCACATTAACTATGCATGTTTGCACAGAGAGAAACTGAAGCCTAGCATTACTTGATGGAATCATCTCGACCACCGCCTTTCATGTCCGAGATTTAAACTAAAATTGATTTATTCTGGTAAGGGACATGGCTATGGCGTTTTGGTTAAACCTTGAAAATTACATAATTCATAATCACATGCAAAGTTGTGAGAGGTTGTCATACTCAAAGGACTGAGAATAACTTTTAGCTACTACCACATAAAATTCAGATCATTACTTGGAACATTGTCTAAGTCACAGCAATTTTGGGGAAAGCTATTGTCAGTTGTTGTGGCCCAGTTTGTATTCGTTTGGACCGACTACAAACGTAAGCCCAGTGTTAATACACATCCTATGATTATTTTTTAAGTTTCATTAAAATCACTCTAGTAGTTCATAAGCTACGGTGGTGCAGTTAGAGCTGTCACTTTCTCAGCGAGAAGGTCGCCGGATCAAATCTTAGCCAGGGACCTTTCTGGGTGGACTTTGCATGTTCTCAGTGCATGTGCGGGTTTTCTCCAGATACTCTGGCTTCCTTCCACAAACTAAAAAAAATACATGTTAGTCTAATTGGTAACTCTAAATTATTACTAAGTGTAAGTACGAGCAAATGGTTTTCTCGTTTGTCTCTACATGTCCCTGTACTGGACTAGAGACCTGTCCAGGGTGTACCTTGCCTCTCGCACAGTTGCTGCTGGATACAAGCACCAGTGACCCACCCAGAGACCCGAAAAGGAAGAAGCGGGTAAAGTGGGTGGGTGAATGGATGGCTGGATGGACTGACACCAATAGTTAATGGCAACGTTTTTAACAAAAACATTTCACAATGTGGTTGAGTTGTAGCCATTTGTGCATTTTCTAAGGTCATATGGCCATGTCTTCGATCATGAATTGGGTTGATAATTGTAGATGTCAACTTTGGTTTCTGAAAACTTTTTAAAAATATGTTCAATTATATTTTGCTAACAAAACAGACACACATGCAAAAGCCTTATTGGCAGGTGATAAAATGTAGCAAAGAATCTGTGAAATCAGGAGCAGGATGAGAAATGAGATAGGAACAAGAAACTCTGCCATCTTTGAACATCACATTATCTATGCATGTTTGCGTCAAGAAAAATTAAGAGTTTTTAAGAAGGGTAGAGAAAATTCAAGCCTAAAAACCTAGCGAGAAAATGAAGCTTAAATGAGGGTTGAAAGGGAAACAGCTAAGATAAAAGGGTTATTGCTAAAATACCAAAAGAGAAGAGTTTGAGCTGGTGCTCAAATTCCGTTTCATAGGATACAAACAAAAGAAAACCGCTAATTAGTCACGAAACGCATCATATGTATATGCAAGGTGGAGGACGTAGCATAAAGATCACCGAGTCAACATTTCAGCTGAAGAAAAAAAAAGGCACAGAGAATGCAAAGTGGTGCCGAGGCACACAAGTGAGAAAAATATTTAATGAATGCAAATGAATATGGCACCAAAACTCAAATCAAATGTTATTCACCTGAGACACCTTGAAAACATCTTGGAAAGCTCCCGCAATCAGATGCTATTCAGAGGTGATCAACAGCAAGATTGCACGTTACTCAAGTCAAAAACCCAAGTTTGTGTTGGAGTGAGACATACCTTGATAAGCCGTTTGTTAAATTTGAAGTGAAAATGAAAGATGATAACAGAGAAGGATGGCTCAGCGGCATGGTAGAGCTCTTTCACTCGGTCATCATCTCCTGGATTCTGCAGCTACTAACTTGTCTCATTACAGCCCTAGCACTTCACCTCACCTCTTCTAGCTCAGACAGCTCCATACTGTTAAGCTGTCACAGATTATACAACATTGAACTACCGTGCAGATCTTCCAACTAGATGAGATGCCACTTTTTGGTTCACTTACTATGATTCATTTTTTTTATTTTTTTTACCCCTGTGAAATTATTTTCTGGTGCTGAGCAAATATAACTTTACAAAAGTAAAGGTGCCTAGCTTAGGCACATGAAAGCTTGACTGTGTCTTTATTTAGTTAAATGTGTTCTTATGAGGAAGCTGTGTTCATATTAGCCCAAACTGTAGGTCAGAGCAGGCAGCCAATCTACCCCCACGCTGGGCTCAGAACTCATTATATGGCTCGGTCATGCCTGATAAACGCCCACCTACCTGTGAAAAACTTGCTGACACCATGAATGACAGGACAGGAAGGGGAAGTGTGAAAAGGTGAGTGTGGATTAGGGAGGTTATGTGTAACAACTGCTTAATTGAAGTTAAAACTACAGTACATGCAGAAAAGACTAGGGACAGTACAGAGAGGCGATTTGTCAAATTTTAAAGATTACCTTCAGTTAGTAAATGGACTGTATTTATATAGTGTTTTCTATATTATGAGAATACCCAAAGCGCTTTACACTCCAATGTCTGTCCTCATTTACCCATTCATACAGCACTTTACTAGATCTCTACAAAGAATAATCAGTGCTTTCACATTCATACACCGATGGGACACACAGAGGCAATGAGGGATTAACTTATTAGAAAATATCTAAAAAATAATTTAGCTTGGCACTGCTTCCATGATATTACTGAAGGACCAGCACTTCCCTGCAGATACAAGTGAAGTTGTTGAGTTTTCAAAGAAAGAACTGGAGTGTGCGATCTTTGACGTTCGACAACAAGCTTGATTAGGCGGCAGCTGTTTTCATCCAACAGCAAAGGAAAATTGAAAAACGTTTGAAATGTCGGTTCTGGCTCGTATCTAATAACTGGTCTGACTGAAATATTTTTAAATATGTCAGGAGTATTACCAGCAAATTGCAGTATAGGCTACGACTGCAACAATAGTGTATTTAAAATATATGGTGCAATTGTAAAGAACGTTGCTTTACTTAACATAACTTGTGTATTTCAACATATTGCCCACCGACATTGTATCATGTAGTAACAACCTTACATTAAGAAAGTTATGCAGTTTTACAACAAGGACAGTGCTACTTCTGTTTGTTTGTTTTAATGCCATAAGATTTTACCAAATTAAACTACACTTTGCTGGGGTATGTGTGTTCATAACCAAAAAAATAGTAATATTTTTTCCGCTCAAACTAGTGCAATATTTATCACCCACCACTAAAAGACAAAGGTGGGCAATGCTTTAACTTTATCCTGCTTATGTGCATGTGCATCATGTGTCTCTTACTAAAAAATATCTCCTGTTCCATTGAAAGTATTTTAATAATATTAGCAGCGAGTGTACATATACAACTTAACTATTGGAGTGACCTAAATTTAAAGATGGCTGCAACAGCCAACTGGCCTTAAAAAACACAAAAATGGCTAAAATGCAAATGACCTCAAATTTGGATTATTAGTTGTGGAGACAGATCCCCGACGTGTTCCGAGCATTAACAGATTGTGCAAAATGTTTATTTTAAATCATGCATTTTTTTATTTATTTGTCAACAGTCAAACAATATTAAAAAAAAAAACTATGGGACTTATTTTGAAATGCTCAGGAAAAACCATCAAAGGCACATCTACGACAAAATAACTTTTGCAGACAATCCTATTCAAAGTTTCCAGCACAGCTAATGAACAATAGCCAACTCAAACATATAGCTATAAAATGGTTTACAGATAAAGCTAAAATTTGATGTGGTAGTTTCTGAGGGTCATTAATAATATTTATGCTGAGAGCTAACACATCTTGCAAGGTCTTGCAATATTGCATGATATGGTGATTATGAAAATTGTTAAGCTTTGACTAAAATGGCTAAAACTCCATCCCTTTCAATTAAAATATTACTTTAGTCATAACTGGCAACAAACATTAGGGACAATTTAGTTACCAATCAGCTTAACATGCATGCTTTTGGTCTGTGGGAGGAAACAGAGAACCTGGAGAAGACCCATACATGCACCAGGAGAACATCCCAAGTCCATCCAGAAAGGTCCTGGACCGGGACCTGAACCGGCTCTACCAACTGCACCACTGTGCCACTGCATTAACATTTGTTTAAATAATAAATTTACAAATCAACGTCTACATGCTCATAACTTCTGTGCTTTTATGTACTGCAGTCAAGCCACCAGCAATTTTCTCCTAACTGAGGATTTTCTGAAAATACTGCCCCACCCACCCCCCGCACACCAACGTTTTAACATTAGCTCACCTACAACACTAGCCAAGACTCGATTTCCATGACAATTAAACAGCAGAGGACAGTGGAGTCAGCCACCCCACACCAAAAAAAGCTCTTCACAGCAGAGATAAAGATGCAGAAGAAGTCCAAAAAAAAAAGAGAGAGAGAGTAAGTGTGTGGCCGGGATAAGTGGTGGGAGGATTATAGCTAGTTCCATCACGGATTTGGTCCGTTCACTGCTTCTTATAAAAAAAAACCTATTAGCATGTGAATGAACAGGCACACAGTGGATGGAGTTTTCTAAGGTCCAGGAGCCCTGATCCAGTATCAGGTGAGCTTTCTGTCAAAAGGGAATAAGCAGTGGAGAACCGTGTGTGCGCTCCAGAAGGGGTCGTTTACATGATTATATAAACCTTGTTTTCTCTATAATTTTTTACAAGATTTGACATCACTCAAGGAACAAGTACAGTGTGTTGGATGTTGCAATAAAGTACAAATGGGAGTAAACAATTTAATCAGCTTATTAAAGTCAGCGCTCCCATCTTTATAAAATAGTCTTGACAATATAAGGTAAACTCATCTGTCAAGTGAAACTGGCAAAACAAGATGTATTTAAAATACATGATCTGAAGGTATATTTACCTAGATGAAAGATTTGTAAGGGCTGAAGGGTAATTACAAATTTAAATAGATATTAGCACATGTTTAAGTAAATGGGTTTTTAAAAAGGGCTGGGGGAAAAACATGTTGAAAACATTTTTTTTTTCTTCCTTTGGTTAAGTATTGCAATCCTGTTTGCATTTGTTGTCACATGTACAGTATTATTGACACTAACCCATCTCTGAATCACAATGATCTTGTGGGTAAAGCGCATTTGAGTATTATAAACTCCAACAGCATACAAGGGGTGCTAAGAGAGCCAAATTATCTAACATTAACAATACCTAACACGGGAAGAGGGAATGAAATCATTAGGACGATAAAAGCACAGAAGGGTCTGTGCCACTGCTTACCTCTCGTTGCAACACCAGCTCTTTTGTGAACAGCATGGCTTCATCACTGAAGGGTTCAGCTGCCTGAATCCCGCCAGGCATATTCCGGGAACTTCGCGGGCATTCAATACCTAGACAAAGACAAAAAAAATTCAGTCGTAAGTACACAAAGCTGCTAATAGAAACGAACAGCAATGAACCTATAATACATTCTCACTAATTTCAGAAAAGATACAGTGAGGACAAACTTAACACCATGTCAGAGAAAATCTTTCACCAACGTTGTTTACCCAAAAGAACCACACTCAACAGCAGGAGAATATTTTTAACCAGTATTTATATAAATATATAAATATAGCATACATAGATGTATTCACATGAAAACCAGTCACAGAAAAAAAGCAACGAGCCGCGTTATCTGCTCGCTTTTATACCCCTCTCAGCTCAACAGTTCAGAGTTCAAGAGGTGTCCTTGAAGCCAGCTGCAGTCTTCTTACACAGCAGCCTCTGTCTATCCAAACATATGGTTCATGGGCAGAGATAAGATAGTGTCTTGGAAGAAATTGTTGAATGCTTTGAGCTTCTTGTTCTCAGGGCAGAGGGGAAAAATATTATCAGCCATAATAATAACATCCATATCCTGTAACCAAAAATTATTTGACACACCAGCATCAGCATTAAACAGAAAAAAAAATGTTTTCAACAGGTCAATCCTGAGAAGTTGAAACACTTCTAACCCAATAACACTGAAATAGGCATCAATGAAACTTATCTTTGATCATTTTTGATTATTTTAATGTCCAGGAACAAGTTTCAGGCACAAGAAAAGACTAATGAGCAGGTGGAGAAACACTACAAAACTTTTTTTTTTTTTTTTTTTTTTTACACTTAAATAGGCTTAATATCTTAAAACAAAAAAGAAAATGCAAAAGACAAGCAAAACATGGTTTCATTTTTATGACTATGAAGTTAGCCACGCTCATGTTGGAGGATTGCAGACTGAAATTGTTGCAATCCTGTACACATAGGTCACATATTCATCATAGCATCTATATAAAAATTTACATAAATTAAAATGATGGTTACATTTTACCCCCAGCCTTTGATAATCATACATAGCCCTAAAGAAACAATAAATACAAATAAAACACATTATGTATCGTGTTTGCACTGTGTGTGCTAACATGTGCATGCCCTTTAAAACAGTATTGTTTATTCCTAAATATAAAGAATAAATAAAGCTATGCATTATTCTGGTGGCATCTTGTTTAAATTCCTAAATGAATAAACTTGTGTTTCAGTTTACCACAACAAACCAACAAGCAGGTTGGGTCTGTTTAATGCACAGTAAACTGATGACAGTTTCAGCTGGGAGTTAAAGCCTACAGCATATTGCTAATAAAGCAACGTCTCTCTCCTAGGGTCTTCCTTTCCTGTTTGACTCGAGGTTTAATTTAATGAGCGTCTCTGACACAACAGATATACTGCCTGAGGACAGACTCGCAAATATACATGACAGAGAAGTAAAATTGCATTTGTTAAGGCATCCTGGCGATTCTGTAATTTGCTGAAATCATGAGATTCAATTTTCACTTGAGTTTTATTCTCTGAATCATTGTGTATTTATACAAGATTTTCAGATTTTTGATGAGAGATGTGTGGAATATTTGCTTCAATACAGGATTATTGTGCTGCACTTTTCTTAGACCTGTCTAAAGCTTTTGACACCGTGGATCATGACATCTTGTGTCATAAGCTCTCAGAAATTGGTTTCTCAGAATGTACCAATGGTTGGTTTTCTTTATTATCAGATCGGAGGCTCAACATAATGGTACTTCCTCCAGTTATTTAACAGTCAATGGTGTACGTCAATGCTCAGTCTTAGGTCCACCCTCTTCACAATTTACATAAATAATGTAAGTCAGACCATCCCTGATGCATCCTTACATTTCTATACTGATGATGCAGTTGTTTATTGTCAAATTACAACAGTTGCTAAGGTTTTCCAGCTTTTGCAATCCGCTTTTGGCATCATCTAGCCAGATTTGTTCCGTCTCAAACTTGTCGTAAATGCTGATAAAACCAAAGGGATGCATTTTTTTTTTCAAACATGAAGTCAGTCCCAGCAATTCTTCCTTCGATTTTCTCCTCAAATGGTTTCCCTATGGAGTTTGTCGATTCCTACAAATATTTGAGTATCTTAGTCGATCAGCATCTCTCTTTTAAGCTTCACGTGGAAAACTTGGTAAGGAAACTGAATGTAAAATTGGGTTTCTTTTTCAGAAATAGATCCTGCCCAACTCTGAATGCTAGGAAACAACTTGTAACTGTGATTTTGCTTCCCTCCATTGATTACGGTGACATTATTTACATGAACGCTCCTACAAGCTCCCTGCAGATGTTGGACACTGTCTATCATGGTGGTTTCAAACTTCTGCCAAGTTCCTTGCAAAAATCAATGCAGACGTTCCTGTTTTTAGTTTCCTGCACCTCCTTACAACCTAGCTGTTTTTTTTTATTTTTTTTTTTATACAGTATACCATTTTCTTTCATATGTTCTTCTCAATTTGTATGCTTTGTATGATTGTCTACTGTTGTCATCACTCTTTGTTAAAATCAGGTCTCTCTTGTAAATGAGTCCCTGGGGGTCAATGGGATTAACCTGTACAAATGTTGAATGAAAAATATGCACTGAAATAGTCATTGCATAATCAAGCATTGGTTTTGTTTTTGGGAGTTGAAATTAATATATTTTGTTTCCAAATAAACAGATGGATACTTTATTGTTGCTTGCAAAAAGTCTGGCTCCAATTGTACTTTACAGTGAAAATCTAGGACACCATGTACCAGGTGAGTACAAATCTTGGCTGCTGTACTTGCAAAAAGAAAAAAAAAGTCCTTTAAAGCTTTATCTGAAACTGAAAGAATTTATTCATGTTAAAGACACTAAATACATATACTTACACAATCTAATACAAGTTACTTTTTTTTTTGTTCATTTCTACTGTAAGCAGCATGTTGTTGCAACTTATGAAGCTACCGGTACCAGAAAATATCATCCTCCTCTATATGACCTCAAATAAAATGGTAAACATAGGCAAGCATACAAGAACTTACTAGTATGATTTTCTATGCAACTCAATGCTCAAACTGGCTTTTTTTATATATCTCATCTCCTTGTTTAGCACTTTCTGTTCTCTGTCCCATTTATTAGAATAAAAGATGTGAGCATATTCACACAGGAAGAGGAAAATGATCCAGGAAAAGGCAAAATGAGGCCAAAGGAAATTCAGCACTGAAGAGTTACAAGACCTACACCAGTGAGGTTTTGAAACCAAAAGGAAAAATCACTGGTTTTTACTAATTTTGTATTGTTTCAGTGGATCCTTTATAAGTATGTCTCCATTTAAAAAATAACTAGAAGATGCTCATGAATAAAAATATCTAATTACAGATTTACAAATGTACCTCACTGGCTCTGAAACATGCACTAGAAAAGTCACTTGTAAATTAGGTTGTTACATTAGACATTTTACTGAAAACTCCCTGTAACTAGCTATGTGTAATCTAAAATGTAACTAAATGTAGGGAGGGAAGAGAAAGGGTTTCTGTGCTGCAGTGGAGACACAAATGACCAAGATCATCTCAAAGTATTTATAGGAGTTTACCAGGACAGGGCTTACACCTGGGACTCAGGGGCTAACACTGGAAGGAGAAAAAAAAAAAAAAAAAAAACAGATTAAAGAAATGAGGGGTAAGGACTGAAGAAAATACGAACGACAAGAAAGGAAAGGCTTTGGTAGGGGGAAAATACTGTTGGCTGTTAGCAAAAACTGGTGTATGAAGTAATTGCAAAACGGGAGATATAGGTTTCTGCTTGGGTTGGCCGCAGCTATGATAAGGGATGGGAATTGTGTTTTTCCCCAAGGATAATCCACAGAAAAAGACTGCTCAGGAATGTAACACACAAAGAAGTTCAGCTTCACTATAAAGCATAAAAAGCACAAAAATTTGTACCGGCTTAACTGCGGCCACTGTTTCCAATTTGGTCAAAACTCTTTCGGATGACCAAACAATGCCAGTAAAACAGTACATAAGCAATAATCCCAGTGGAAGGATCTAATATAATGGGTCCTCTATATATGTAGTCTCACATACACACACTGAACAGTTCCCTTAAATGACCTGACTGCACTTCTGCACATCACTCGCACTTACTGTAGCCTCCTCCCTGCAGCATTTAAACCAAGCCAGGGAGCCACTTAGCACAGCCAATTTTAACCTTCGCCGAGATGCATAACTCAGGCCTGACACCGAGATAAACATCTGGGTCATACTCCAGGATATCCATCTTATCTGATCGTAGAGACAAACAAGACAAACACTGATTGTTCTGACATTACATTACATAGCCAACAACGCACGCAGGGGATGCTGGTGCACAGCTGCTCCTCTTACTAGCCTCAAGTGAAAGCCCACATGTCAATCCACCAAACATCACATCAATCAGCTTTTTATTATTTGGATCACAGGCTGTTTTTGACAGACGACATAACTGTATTATACCCACAATGCTATTTTTTATTATTTTGGAGTGACTGGTTGAGTTCTGCATTTTAATCTCTCCTTAAAACTCACTTGAACCAAGAATACATGTGATACCTTGTGCAGACTTTCAGCACGGTGCATTTCCTGCTTAATTAAAAAATTAATTTAATTAAATTTCAATAAAAAAAGCTAAGTGAAAATATTTACTTCCCTCCATTCCTATGCAGAGTGGTATTTGTAAATGTGTAAGTCAATGTGCTCCGAGCTGATCCAATGTGAACATAAAGAGATTGAGTCAACTTCTTTCTCCCTTAACTAAGGCAGATAATGAGCTTCATCTAGCAGAAATGGCTCTAGAGGGAATGTGCTGCTGCTGTGCGTTTGTGTCATCTCTGCAGTTTATCCAAATATATATCATGTCTCAGATTCCTATGCTAATGATGTGCATATTGATTAGCCTTTGACGTTTCTGCTCATAACCCGCCAGACGCTCGCGCTCTTGCTTTTGGCATGTCTGCAGGTATAAATTGATACTTGCAGAATAGAGGCGGCTCAGTATGAATACCATTAGAGTCTCTTTTTTTTTTAATGTTATTAAGTTACTAAGTCTTGATTCTTGACGGGCTGTCAACAGGATATAATTAGCAATGCGACAGTCAAACTAAAAGCTGAAGGGGGGTTAGCATCTAAATGTGTGCATGAGTCTAAAACTCATCTTTCCTCCCATCATCCATAACAGCATCATTCCATTTAAATTCCCCCTCATTAATCTTGGTTGTCCTTTGCGGTGTGTAACTGCAAGGTGCCAATCCCCTATTTGAATACCTTCCACTTCGCAGCTCAGTGTTTACAGGCAAAGAAAAGGTTCAGCAGTGGGTGAAAGACGTGGGTGGGTAAGACATTGAGGTCAAGAGAGGGATGATGAGGGGCACAGAGGACAAACAGTAAAAATAGGAGCATGCTGTTGTGGAAATTTCCAGGATTTGTTTTTAACTATTTCTCTTTGAATCGAATCAACCCATCGTTCTAGAGCCAGGGCCAAACACCTGGTCCTGCAACTATAAAAAGTACCCAGGACTTTTTTGTCCCTGGCTACCAAAGGTGAAAGGTAAATGATACGTTTTACTTGGAACTACTGAATGTCTTTTAATGAAACTAATAAAGTGATCATTAAATGGACATGTATAACTAATTTAACTTATGGAATTAAAATAATTCCAAATGGCTGCCACAAAAAAAATATCAACTTTAGCAGTCAGCCATACAGAAAAGTTCATACAGTATTTGGTAGTAGCTGCAAGTCATCCACAATTTAGTCCAAGCACATTGATGAACAAATTTGAAGGAAACTCTCAAAGTAATTGGGACCTATGGGACAGATCTGGTTGGCAGGCCATACATTAAGGAAGTCCTCTGGATGGGGGACAAAACATTTCTCACTTAAACTGGTTCAGATGACACAATTTACCCTTTTTGTTGTTGTTGTTGTTACCTGATGATTGGGCTTACAACCCTTTTTTCTGAATCACTTTGGCCTTGGTTATCAGGCTGTTTCTGTGATAACAAGTTGGCCATCTGGCCTTAAACTTTTGATTGTTGTACATGATTGATTGTTGTGGATGGGTGTGTTTTGCACATGTTAAAAGCCTACTTTTGAGATTCCAACAGGAGGTTGGCTTGAAACAGAGCAGTGAAGGCTAGCTATAGGACAGATCTGGTTGGCAGGCCCTAGACTGAGGAAATCCTCTGGATGGGGGATGAAAAGTTTCTCACTTAAACTGGTCCAGATCACACAGTTTAACCTTTTTTGTCGGTCTCAAAGTAATTTATGTACTTCAACTAATGACGACCTTGTAGAGTTCACTCAACACAGTGATTCTGTCTTTGCCCACCCAAAATGGCTGCCCTGCTTCTGCTCAAATGCTTTTTTGTACATACACAAACTGTTGTCATCGTATGAACTGTGTGTCACCTTCACTGAAACAGACTGATGCAGCACAATCTATAAATTATTTAAGCACGGCCAGCTCAATTTGATATTTATTAAAATCAAATATTAGTGAGGTACATGCATATTTGCCAAGCTTCTGAATGTTTTCCCCTTTCACAAAAGCACAGTAGACTATGTTGGTTCTTTGATGTGTTTATGGGCTGATGCAACTTGTAGCTTGTTTATGTTCACCACTGTTAATCAGTGCTACAAATCTAACATGAAAAATAAGCAACTTTATTATGTTGAATTCTGTCTTATGACATCAAGATGCATAAAAAACATTTACCATAGATCTTTACGCTTTTAGCACATGTGTTGGTCTACTTTTCTCACGTCTACCACCACACTAGCATACTAGGTTAAACGTGCACGCACAAACATGAACGCATTGCAATTAAAAAAATAAACAATTAAGTAAATCCAACATATGGAGCTCAGTCAAACACAGGATGATGGCTATAGCTCTTTGCTGACACTGTAAATCTTTGTGTCAAAGCCATAAGTGTTTCATCTTTTTGACAGCCTGCTCCACAACAAAACTTTTTCAGGAAGTTTCAAAGTACATTTCACCTGCTGTGGCCCTCCATATGAAACTCTGTAAAAGCTATTGAAGCCAATAAACTTTTACAGGCTTTTCTCTGCTTGGTTTCTCTTAGCTTCAGCAGGCCTTTATAGCTACATACTTCACAGCTATTGTATTTTTGTTTTCTCCTTACTATAACCCTCTTCCTTGATTCTTTCTTTATATCCTTTCAGCCTCAACGTCTTATTCTGGCCCCTCTTTCATCTACCTTCAAAACCCATTCCAGCATACTGCCAAATCCTTTCCTGTACGGGTGCCCTCCTTTTCCTTTAAAAACAGAATGACTTTTTTCAAAACTCTTCATCAAACTTGCATATAGACGTGACATTGCGCAGGCCAGCAAGTGAAAGAAGAAGAAAGGGAAGGGTGGGAAGAGACTGCCCTTGAACTCCTGATGCACACCTCCAGTTAACTTTGAAGGCATAGGTGTGCTGATGCACGTTAAGTTTCATTTACCCTATTTTTCCGTTCAGCGCTGTCTTATCTAGGAAGGAAAATTCTGGAAATGAGAAGCTCTGAAGTGCTCACTAGTGAAACTGCTTAGCATCCAGTTGAATATATATATA
>JARVLU010000646.1:12474031-12486957 GCA_031762415.1 Simpsonichthys santanae | reverse complement strand
TAGCATTAGCAGCCTAGCATCTCGTTGTGGTCTCCTGTTTGGGAACATTATGGCTTTCTTGTTAAAATACGTGGACAAATCCAAAGCTGTGTGTCGACGTTGTTTCACGGAGATTGAATTTACAGCAGGCAACATGTCTTAACTTGTTAACGCACTTGAAATAACATCATCCGAATGTGAACGTCTCTTCTAGCAGCTTGTTGCAAACACAGACAAGAGCAGCATTTAAACAACATTTATCAGGTAATTCAGATCAGTCCAGAGCAATAACACAAGCTGTAGGCGTTTTTAAAGCTCTGGATCTGTCTGTATTCTGTTGTTGATGCGCCGGCTTAAGCATATGATTAAAGTTCTTGAGCCCCACTGCCTACGACATCCCATCACCTCAACACTTCTGCTAAAAAAATTTTTTTGCAGCACTTTATGAAAAAGCTAAAACTGATATTGTCAACAAGCCTGACCCAAGATTTAAAGCCCTGTCACATGATGATGAGAGAGAGAGAACAATCAAACACCTCATATGATGATCGTGCAAGAAGAGGTATTGTTATTGTATTACTGTGATCTAATTCACTTTTTTATTTAAAATTATAATCTTATTAACTTTTTTTTATTATTATTTTTTTTTTATCTCTGTGTTGTTTGCAGTCTGAGGGTGATAGGAGCTGAGTCTTCTTCCACCAGATCACCTCCAGTTAAGAAATCTGTAATGACTGAACTTGTTTACTTGGCATATTTTGTAAATCTTTATTTTGGCCTTTTTTTTGCACCAAAAATTAACTGAACCAAGCCCTCCTTAAATCAGAACCAAACCGAATGTGATTTCAGCGTACCATTACACCCCTAATAAATAAACAGTGCCTTTTATATTGGTGAGTTATTTTGATGGAAGGGCCAATGTCCGATATTTGACTTTATCGCTAATATCGGCCAATACCATGCAGATAACATTGTGCATCCCTAATATGGAGCTAAAAAAGGAACAAAATAGAGGAGATGAGGGTAAAAACGGGTTGTCATTGACAGACAAGATGGACAAGTACATTGTAGCATCGTGATGAGCCATAGTCATTGCATTGCTTTACATAAGAACCGTGCGTTAACTGCTCTGGGGACTCTTGTTAGTCCTGTCATTGACCCTACTTGAACCAAATAAGTACAAATATAGTGCAAGACAAGTAAAAGACAAAAACCACTTGAGACTCTGTGGCCACAAAGTAAAAGCAAATACACACAAACACAATGAGTGCGAGTGGGTGTAACAGTGAGCTACTCAGAGGCATAGATGTCTCTGCCCACTCGTGTTTACACTCAGCTTGTCCCGCTGCACATGTGAGAAATTTGAGAAAGAGAGTAAAGAGGGAAGGGGGGGGGGGGGAGCAGACTCCAACTCCCTAGCTTAGAATCTTGCACATCTGAAGACATCCCACAGCAGCAACGCACAAAGAGGAGTGAGATAAAAGCCAGTGAGGACACTTCATGTTCTCCTGCAGACACAAACACCATTGGTCCAGTGATCTGTCAATCTGAGCACAATTAGTATGAGGGAGGAAAAAACGAAGGGGGCGGGGGTGGGGGGTATTAAAATGATCCAGAAAAAGAGGGAAGAAGTGAAGTGTGCGAGTCGGGGGGTAGGGGGCCGGACCTGTCACAGTTCATCAGCGCTCTGGTACGTTGCATCTGGCCTATGTACTACTGAACAGCACACACTTTTAACACACCCACACACAAATGGAAATGGACTTGATAGCAGAGCGAACGAGCTAACAGAGCACATACACATCGAGACGCAAATAATGACAACTGGCACCAAAAAAAATAAATAAACTCCCTACAGACTCCTAGTGAAGGCTGCACACTCCAACAGTAAAAGCGCTCACTCTCCATTCTAAATTTTTATTGTCACTTTAACTGAAGATCAACCAACGCTAAAATAAACGCATCAGAGGCGTTTATATGCAACGCAAACCGCACAACACATGTCTGTTCGCCCATCTCTGAGCACAATCTGACGCAGATTTTCAAGATGTTGCCTTACAAAGGCTAACCAAGCTTAAAGGAGCGTGCCCGTGCGTGCACGAGGTTGCACTTCCAGCACTTTTCGTGTCCGTCTGAATTGTAAGGAAGAAGCCAGCTCACTTACAACGTTGGCTAACATTATGTCAGTGTGCGTAGTGCTTGTGGTTGAGAGACACCTGCTGTGTCTTGACCTTAACATAAGAATCAGCCTTACAACCTCACAAAAATACAGTAGTGACGCTTAGAAATCATACTCTAAATTTGTCCTCAGCTGTTTTTTTAAACGCTTTGAGAGCTGATTTGAAGATGATTCACCCTAATTTGATTGCCTATTAAAATCACTCATGCAAAGGTAACAAAAAAAGCTAAATTACTCCATCCACAATATTTTGCAAAAACAAAACTAACGCATCTGCATGTGTAAAGATGAGAGGACAGAGCATGAAATTAAGCTCCCTGGCTCACATCAAGCAACAGCCTACTTGCCTAATTTAATGGTCAGACAGAAGCTCGGCTGGAAAATGAGACCGGACATAAAATTCTCCGTTGCGTGAATGAATGCAAAACAATGTTTTTGTTCGGTAAACAGAAATTTCACAAAGTTAAAAAAAAATAATAAAAAAAGGACTAATTTGCAAACTGGTCCCAACTCTGCACGGCTGCCATAGCGACGACATTCGAAGCTGAGCCAACAGCATTACAGACAGGCAGGCGTCTCTTTAGCTCGTAGACAGAAATAACTAGCTACCAAACAGCAGCAGCAGCGGGCACAGCCTTTATTAACGACGTGAGTCGCAGCGACGTATGAGCAGAACAAGTTCCAAAAGAAGAATATGCTTCAACGGAGACAAAAGATTCTCCTGACATTGTATTAACATATAAACTAAGTGAAATCCTTTGTGAGATTAGAAAGAAATTTAATATTTATTAAGTTTATCCTTAAAAAAGAAAATGGTTAATGTCAACCATTCACTCCAATGACCATCTGCTAAGCTGAACATTTCAATCCCCAATAATACAAATTACTTTGGTAGCTCAGCGCCAGCACTCCAACAGGCTGATACAAAACTACACCATTAAATATGCATGAGGTGACATAAAAGCAGCGCAACTGTACCAGTGTCACACCAATACAACACACACCAACATTCACATCTGGGCTCCCTCTACTGAGCTTCCCTGCAACATACGACAGTGTAATGAAGCACAAAACACATACTGCTGAAGCATCTGGCATGGGCAAAGACAGAGTGGCAGACAAAACAAAGCGTAGAAATGCATTAAAAAAGACAAAACTAAATTGAGAAAGGGAAAAATCAGGACAGCAAGAAGAGTTTCGAGGACACGCTGTGCAGTGCAGGGAACAACAGACAAAATGGAACGATGCTTAATCCCAAAAGCTTATCACAACCAAAGAGAGCTAAAGAGAATTAACGTGTACAAAAGGTCATCGATGCAGGTCAACATTCTGACCGCAGCGTGTTTGACCTGAGGGAAAAGGATGGCAGTGAAGGAGGGAAAAGGAGAGAACAAATAAAAGGCCTGGAAAGATACAAAGCAGTGTCCTAATGATGAGAGGCACTAACAATGTCAGTGAAGAGACAGAGATGGGTGAGGGCGGGGAAAAGGGCAGAGAATAAAACTGAAACGAGCTGCGATAAAAAAAAAAAGAAAAGAAAAGCAGGAAAGACTAAACCGTGAAATGAAAACAATGCACAAAAAGGGAGTCAATAAAAACAATTAAAAGAGACAAAGAAAGAGGGCTATCACAAAGCTGACTTTTACAACTGCTGATCTGACAGAAGCAGCCTTTTCTTGGATAAGTTTCAAAAAGAGAAAGACTTCCTAAGTGTCTAACGTTTTCTTAAGTAACTCATTTTCAGGCACCTTAGGTTAAAAAGTTTTTTTTTTTTTTTTTTTTTTTTTTTTTTTTTTTTTTTTTTTTTTTTTTTTTTTTTTTTTTTTTTTAATCACACGATCTAAGCTACAATATGTAAATACACCTTTAGGAGGAAAAGCAAATGAAAAAAAAATTTTAGCAAAGTGATGACAGTCTTAAATCTAAGTATTAGACTAAAGTGATGAAAGAAGCCGAGGGGAGAAACAGATCTGTGAAATCATCTGTGTATCACTGCATAAACTCAGGTGTTTCCTCCACAGTTAGCTGTGCCAACAAATAAACACTCCCCAGAGCCACAGGTAAATGGTATAGGCATCTAGACGTGTGTTTCTGCAGTCTTGAAGAGATTCTAAAACATGACGAGTGTGGTAAGAAGAGGGGAAAAGAAAGGGGGGGGATCGATTAGCCTCACTCTCTGCAGTGCTGCAACCACTGGGTGTGTGCGTTTTACTGGGTTTGCATGTGATCCAACTGTGGGGCGCCACCAAGTGGTCAAAATTAATCCCATAGTTTGCTAAAGATAAACACCCATCTGTGAGAAAAGATGAAAGAACAAGTAAAAATAAAGAAAATACTCAGGGTTTTGTGTAAAAATCATTTCCCCAAGAAGTAGCAATTATTTCCACGCAAAGTGGTTCACGTATGCAGACAAACAAATTTGTACCTCTCCCTCTATCCTAGGTGGACGAATGCTGGCCAAGTGAATAGTTTTGTATTCTCCAGAGTTTAGCTTGACCACCAAGGCATCAGCGTTTACCACCTGCATCACCTGCAAAGACAAAACAAAGACGGTTGTTAATTCTGAAACTAGAAAATTCCTATGGTACCAAAACCACATAATAGTCAACAAACATGAAGGTAAAAATTACTTAATCATTGTGGGACTGACACGTCCCATCACATTTTGTTGAGTAAGGGAGTGAAGCAGTTACACTGGAAGGGAAAAAAAAAAAAAAAAAAAGGAAAACGAAAAAGTGCATAAAGGATAAACGGAGAGGAAGAGATCTGTTCAAAAAGCAGGGGGAGGGTGATGGTGCAGACTGTGCCGTCGTGCGCAGGAGGCACTGAAAGCGAGGTAAGAAGGAGCGAATCCCTGAGTGACTGAGTATGTAAGCGAGGTATGGAGTCCCAGCAGGCCAGCGGGGTTTGGAGGACAGGACGAGGACGTTCGGTTATCAAGGGGATTGGCAGCAGGGAGGGAGAGAGGGTAGGTGGGAGAAGGGAAACAAAGTAGGAGAGAAAAGCTTTAAAGAGGGAAGTCTGCAAAAAACAAGAGAAATACAGTATACTCAGCCTTCTGTTCAATACTACCTCAAACTAGGCCTGTCGTGATAAATAAATCAATTAACTGCATGATAAATGAAAATTATCAACCTCATTTTCATTTATCGGATTTATCGTTTCTTCGTGTCTCTCTCTTTCTACTGAAGACACTGGATGACAAAAGGTTAAACTCTGGTGCTCTTCACTGACCCCTCCCTTTCTCTTTTCTCTTAAAAAAACATTTTAACTGTCCAAAATCGTGTTTTTACCATTACCATTTTAATTATAGGGCACTTAAAACAGCAACAAGGCCAACCAAAGTTGTTGGATCGTTAAAAGCAGCTAAGCTACGAGCTAACAGGCCAACTTAGTGAAAAAAATAAAACGTCTTCTCAAAGCTTCAAAATTCACGGTTGAAACCCGTGCCTTTGTCTAAAAAGTTATTTTTCTTTGCAAAAAACAGCTGAACTTGTTTACCGATTTTTCATTAAAAGCTTTGTGTGAAAAATGCTATGCTAACGAGCTCAAACCACACCAAGCGTCCACCATTTTGAGAACTGAGAAACAGGAACGAGACAGATTATGTCACATCAAGGGGCCACCTTCCCATTTTTTCTTAAAGAGACACGCTGCTCACTCCCTCACTGTCCATACTTGGGTTGAAACAGTCTTATACTGCCATCCAGTGGTTAAAAAAAGCACTACACACAAAAATTAACCAACATCTCTTCTAAAATTTGACAATAACTACCGGTACTCATTATTGTCAAAGTTCAAACGATATTATAATTTATCGCGATAATTTTTGAGACAATTAATTGCCCAGCAAAATTTGCTATCGTGACAGGCCTACCTCAAACATCTTGCTTTGGAGACCTGGAGAAAGGTGACTAAATCCACTTTTGTATATAAAAGTATACATTCTTTCTGAACAAAGATGGTCAAAGCTACAGTAATTATGGCTCTCAAAAAAGCTTGATTAGTTAAGGACTTCACTCATCTAGATCTGGACCTATCAGTTTTCACAAAATATGCATAAAAGCTCTAGGAAATGTGAACAAAAACTAGTGTGAAAATGGAAATCTGAAAATGCCTTTACCTTGCAGGTGCAATTTGATTGAGATGGAAAAGGCATCCAAACCCTAAGCCTTTAAGTAGGTCACTTGCATAGACTGAAAAATCAATCGCCTGACACATGTTGCCACCCACATATGCTTTCAATGGCCCCACTCATCCTCACTAACTGTGGCTCAAATGCAGGCTGTGTAAAGTCCTCAAAGTGAGAGGTGCAGCTCTGAGCCATGCAGCAAACACAATTTGGATAGTGTGGGTGTTCATGTGGCTGCAGTGGTAGTAGTACCAAAGAGGCACAATCAAAAAGAACTGAATTTAGAAAAAGCTGAAACTTCCTAAGTGAATTCTGCAGATCCAGGTGTGTTAGCCTCATTGGGAGATTCATTATTCTATAGAAGCAAATCAGACTGCCTTTGCATTCGCCACCAGAGAACAGAAATTAGACCAACCCACATGCTAAATAGGCTGCCCACAACAGAAGCCAAAATACATCATACACTAATCACTGAGCTGAGTGGGAGAGATACGGAGACATGGGGAGAAGGGGGAGAGAGGCGGCGAAGGAGAGGTGTAATGAGTAAAGTAAAGGGAGGGGGTCTTGCAGTCACAGAGAGACACACACATACACACAGCAAGTCTACACAACTTCTCAATGTAACAAGGTCATTTTGAGGCCTGCCCAAGTAAATAAAGCGCAAGAGACAGAATGTGGCAGGAACAGAATAAAAATGGCTCAGCATTTACAGGCTAATTATCAGTCCGAGGAGGCAAGAGGAGAGACGCAAAGAAGGGAGGGTGGGCAAATCAACGCACCGGAGGATAGAAGGAACAGAAAAGATGGAGCAAGGCGGGGAGACAGAGCGTAATCTCAGAGCAAATATCACAGGAACAGAGACAGATGAAAAGATGGAGAATAGATAGAAAAATGGAGCAGAAAGTAGCTGCCACGAGGGCCGAGCGAGCAGGCAGTAAAGACAAATAGGCTGGCAGCATGAGTCACTTGTCTAATCTGATACAGCTGAGGTGGGGAGCTACTGCCACCTTCTGCCTGTGGACGACACGACAACTGCAGCAGCCAGGATCAGTCATTGCGCAGGAAGGATCTTGGCCACCGACAAGGAATGTGTTAGTTGACACTCGAATCTATTAAGTTGGTTTTAACCACAGGGACAAGCAAGGCTGTGCCAGGACTTAGAGAAATTGTATCACCTCCCTTGAAAGCACCACCTATGCTTCGAGTTTCTTTGTTGCTGCCAGTGAAATCATTTTATCAGCCAAATTACAGATATGTAAACGTGCAATGTTTTTGATGGAATGAAAACAATTCAGCACAGCCACTGAGCATTCAAAGGTTGTGCTAAACATACTCATTGCAAACCATGAAATCAAACATAAAAGGTTATCCTAAATTATAGGGTGCATCAAAACTCATGCTCACTAATCCAGGTAAAACAATCCAACAAAGTTAAATCAGGTCCTCTGAACAGTTTCTTTTTCATTTGCTGAAACGTTTCGTCCTTCATCTAAAGGCCTTCATCAGTCCAAGGAACCACAACAAACTCAGTCCCAGAAGTACCACACTCACTTAGTGGGCCAACCAGTTTGATGGTGATACAATGGTTTCTGGAGTCCGCCCTCTCCCCCATCGACTCGTCTGAAGCAGCCATGGCCAAAGTGGTTCAAACTGTGGTGGTTCAACTGCACTATAAAGTGTTTAATTCAATTCAATTCAAAAATACTTTATTAATCCCAAAGGGAAATTAAGTGTTGTTGTAGCTCATCATCCTGTTTCATTCAACAGTTGTTATCGATATTGATAGCTGTGGGCAGGAAGGAGCTCCTGCAGCAAATCCTAAGAATCTGGCCACAGATACTGAGCCGTCCACCCAGATCCAGCTTGCTGTCAGACCCGGTGGGCCTTTCAGTCCTCCTGGGCAGCAGGACTGCCTTAATGCCAAGCAGAGTTCTTCCCTGAGTGATGGTCACTCCTCCCAGCAGTCTGCCGAGCTCCTCGTTGCCACGGACAGACAGCTGAAGGTACTGGGGGATGATCCTGGTCTTCCAGTTGTCACGAGCCGAGTTTCCCACCATTTCGGCGGTCAGGTACTCGAGCACCACCGCCAGGTTGACGTGAATTCGTCCATGGTGCCTCCTTTTCAACTCATGAGTTGGAGCTGTAGTTGAGGCATTTGAGCTTTTCAGACGTTAATCAGCTGCTCCTAGTTGTTAAAAAAAAAAAAAAACTTGTTGCCATCATAACAAAGGCCCAAACGTAAAAAGCTTTCAGTAAAAATCCTTCCTGCTGCACAGCATCCAATACCCAGAGGAAGTAATTGTCAAAAAAAAAAAAAAAAAAAAAAAAAAAAAAAAAAAAAAAAAAAAGCCATTTACAGCCAGACAAAGAGGAATTAAAGTTTTCAAAAGCAATAACTCAGAATGAATATAACGGAGCTACTCCAACATGCAGCCACCCCGAGCGGCGCAATTCTCTATTTAAATTTGATGGTTCTCAATTCACAATTTACTCAAGTACTTTTCAGATAAACTGACATGCAATTCTGAAATGCTGGTATGCACTCAGTGTAAACAAAGCACTAGAATGAATTTGCCAAAAAACAAGTGATAATTTGAATCACAAGGCTGACTAGAGGTGTCCAACACTGCAAACTGTGGTATCAATCCAATACAAACAAGACTAGTATCACTGATGATGATACCGTACTCTCACAATTTAAGAGCTGCTTAAATCGTTTTACATAGGGGAGAGTCGTATCACATTTTGCATTTTCATAACTAGTAAACTGTTTATATTTTGCACTATTAATTAGCCATTAATTTACTTTTAAAACACAGGACATATTTTAGACCAAGTTTCTAGTGAAAAAATTGCTGTATTTACTGAATTTATTCCAAATTAAATGAATCAGTAGAAGGTGGAGAATGAATCTTTCAAAATCTACTTTCTTCTTAGTTTTAGTTTAGAAACTAAATAAATATAAAGCATTTTCCCTTTCACTGCACTTGAGGAGCAGGAGCAACATACTGGAAGTAGAGGGGAAAAGCAAACTCATGCATTGAACCCATCATGACAGTATCAATACAATGCTAGAGTTGGTATCAATAATGTCAATATTTGGATCGATCCGCACACCAATACTGCCCGTAGTCTGTGTAGGGAAACAAATATGGAGGAATCGGACCAGCGCAGAATCGAGAGGATGATTTGGTTTTGATCAAAGCAAACGAGCAACGGATACTGCAATTTACACAAGATGACCTTAGTCTGCCATTCCACAAGTTGATAGCTACCCAGATAAAAAGGAAAAGGGGAATAACAGAGCACAGCTTACTTCTGCATCTTTAGGGCCAGCAGAGACAAGAGGAGAGAGACAACAAAGTCAAAAAGGAAGACACGTCAGCTCAGTTGACTTGTGGGAATTGAACTTGCTCTACCTCTCCATTTATCCGTCACTCAGGTAATAAGAAGTGAAAAGTGGAGTGGATGGCGAGAAGGGAGGAGTAGATGATGGTGGGATTGATGGATGTGTCCTTCCAAGAGTCGAAACGCTACAGTATTACTTCACGACAAATGCCACCGGGGGCCAAGTAGAGTGGGGCAATCACAGGCCTGTGTAACCTTATGACTAGCCGATGTGCACTGAGCTTTAAGATGGATCAACCAGCAGCAGTCAGCATGACGTCCTCCCAAGAAAACTCTCGACCACTTTCGAGTTCATACATTTATAGCTGGACTTTTCACACCACTGAGAACAACTCTGAGTCCTCCTGTTCTAGTAAATGTCTTCTTCCATCTGCGTAATATCACTAAATTTAGAAACATCTCATCTAAAAATGATGCAGAAAATCTGGTTCATGCATTTGTCACGTCTAGACTGGACTGTTGCAATGGTTAAGTATCTGGGTGTCCAAATACTTCTTTAAAAAGTCTTCAATTAATCCAAAATGCTGCTGCCAGAGTCTTAACTGGAGTTTGTAGGAGAGATCATACTGTATCTCTCCAGTATTAGCTTCTCTCCAGTGGCTCCCTGTCAAATCCAGAATTGAATTCAAAATCTTACTTCTAACCTACAAAGTTCTCAACAACCTAGATCCATCTTATACTACAGATCTTATTGTTCCATATTTTCCTAACAGAGCACTTCACTCTCAGACTGCAGGTTTACTTGTGGTTCCTAGAGTTTCCAAAAGCAGAATGGGAGGAAAATCTTCCAGTTCTCAGGCTCCTCTCTTGTGAAACCAATGTTTAGATTCTGTCCATGCGGCTGACACATTGTCCAGTTTTAAGACTGGACTTTTTAATAAATCCTTTAGTTAGGGTTGACTTGTTATGCTGCTATAGGCTTAGACTACTGGGGGATAAATTGACCTCATTTCCTTAAATGAATAGTTAAAATTGAATAGTTTTTATTTGATATTATTTCTATCTTAACAAGTGATTCTTGACCTGCCATTGTGTATCTGTTCCTCCTTCCTTTCCTCTCAAACCCAGCCGGTTGAAGCAGAGGACTGCTTGTCCTGAGCCTGGTTCTGCTAAAGGTTTCTTCCTCATGAGGGTGTTTTTCCTTTCCACTGTCGTCTTCATGCTTGTTCAAGATAAAGGTCTGTGATGGAGTTAAATTCAAAGCAGTCTGCTCCTCAGATAAATAATGTTATTAACTTGCTTTTTATGTATGCAACATTTCTGTTCAGTGCTCTGAGATGACTTATGTTGTGACTTGGTGTTATATAAATAAACTGAATTGAAAGAGCATTAATGTTCACATTTAACCTACTTTGATTAGTCATTTTTATATTATCATCGATGAACACATATAAACCAGTATGCCTACAGTATACAGGGATTAAATGCATAGACATTGGGAGCAGCGATGTGGGCTCAAGCCTCTGTAGCTATTGTATAAATTATTCATGAAAATGGTCTAACTAGGCATATATTGACATCACCAGCTTCATATACTTGTTCTGTTTCTTATGAAGGCTGTGCATCTTTAACCAGTGCCTGGTAAAATATATATGTAATATATACAGTATAATATGATGTCTGGTGTTATATATATAAATTCTATCACATATAGTGCTTTTTTTTCAATTTGTCAGAAACTATAACTGTCAGTGCAGTCAGCAAATTAGTAAAACATGATGAAAGACTAAACTGAGAATGTAGTAGCTATTTCAGTCTCTTCTACAGCTAAACCTATGGATTTCAAATGAAATCCTGCTTTGCAGCCAGCTGACATGCCTTACCTCTCACAATGAGCTCTCCAAAGTTGGAGACAGCGGCTCCTCGGGGAGATAAGGTGATGCAGCGGTAGAGGTCCTGCTTTCCACGATGGGCCTCCACCTGAAAAGTTGCCATCAGCCGCTTGTGACTCAGCCGCGAGAGCAGGGAAGTGTTGAGCACCATGCCGTTTCTCCGCTGACAGTCAGACAAAGAGCACACAGAGGGAAATCCACTTGTTTACTTCAAGTCCATCAACGTGAATAAAAGATGGGAATTAAGCTGACAAAATGAGACAGGAGGAACAAAAGAAAGCTCTAATTTGCTGCATGGGGCAGGCAGGAGAATGAATATGTGATAAATGTCAGTGATAACAAGACTTTTTGCTGCGGAGGCCTCGCAGCTTGTTGTTTTCATTCACCAGGACCGGAGCTGACATCTCTGCAACTGACGTGCAACTGATTCAACCAGCAGAGGAAATCTGAGGCCAGCGCTCGGACCGAGCACTTCCAGGTAGAAGCTTCAAGAAGAACTCAGAGGACGCAGAATATTTCAGGAACCGTCACCTGTTTCTGCTTTTTGTATGTAATCAGGTCTGACGTTCAAAGTTTGAACTGTTTAGGAGGACAACTACACTGCTGTTAGAAAATGTAATTACACAGTAACTGAACAGATGAATGCTGCAGCCTAAGGCTGAAGATTAGGTGCATCTGTTTTGATACCTGGAATCTACTTTGAAAATGCATGTCCTACTTTTAAAAGTTTTTTTTTGTTTGTTTGTTTTTACCCTGTTTATAAATGACATTTTATAATCCACATGCAGTTTGTTTTTGTCTGTGTGTGCATGTGTGCGCCTCAGGAGAAACATATCTCATGAATGTGAATAACCGATTCAATAAAAACTCTCAGAAAGTAACTGTTGGATGTTCGTCCACAACTGATAATCTTTTTGAGTCAATGCCATTCAAGGAACATCTAAGCAACATGTTCAAACACATAACTGCTGATAAGTTACAGATACTGGGCCTAAATTTGGCAGTGGTGGGATTTAACAAAGCACAAGTACTTTGTTACTGTACTGAAGTACATTTTTCCTGTATCTGTACTTTATTTAAGTAAAGTTAAATGTGGGTACTTTATACTTTTACTCCACTAGATTTTACATTAAATATATGTACTTTCTACTACACTTCAATTCTATAATGTGTTGAGTTACAAGTTACATTCACGTTGTAGTTTTATTTGCTCTTTAGTTTGAAAGTAACCAGTGGTGAGAGGGGAACTGGTCCACTGAATCACTGCAAAGTGGGCAGGTAACATTAGACTCACCTTCAAGAAGAGCTGGGCCAATGAAGTATATTCTAGTATATACGTCATTGAGCTGGGAGCACCCACAGCACCACTAACACACCCAAAATGGATTCCACCACA
>JARVLU010000646.1:12427304-12454462 GCA_031762415.1 Simpsonichthys santanae | reverse complement strand
CCCCCGCCCCCCCCCCCCCCCCCCCCCCCCCAGGACAATAGGAAAGTAGATTTTCCAGTGTTGCCAATTTATAATGTAATATAATAATGTATTTCAAAAGGTGCAACATGCAAGAAAAAATAAATCTTATTAAAAGAGCAAGTAGCAGCATCACCATGCACGTTGCCATAGTAACGGTGGGTGTCATTCAAATGCAAGATGAGATCCCCTTGTGATAACGTAGCACAATACACAAAAAAACTCCTCTTGGGTTTGACAACCATGGCATTTATGTGAATCTGAGCAAACACTTTTTATCGGCAGACTCTTCAGCGTGTCTGCAGGAAGCATCCCGGGGTGGTGTTGATCTAAGATGTGAGCTAGATAAACTCATCAAACTGCTGCTGCTCATCACCAACTGTCCAACTCCATCTGAGCACAGCAGAGCACAAAAAGATGAGCCTTGGGCTGAAATACTGTTTTACAGCTAACTTGAATACATTAGATGTTCAATCTGGAAGCCTCTTGGCAAATCTGATGACATGTAAACAAAGAAAAATGCATTTTTATCTTTTATAAAGAAGAGAAAGTAACAATTTCTCCCAAATGGTTATTTGAAATTTCAAGAATCTAATCTAATTTGGTTGTCCTTCAAAAACAAAGCTTCGTGTTAGCCAATCCTGTCTGAATGAGCAGTCTGGTCAATTTACCAGAACAGTCATCCTCACTGCTTGCTTGTATGTAAACAACTAAATGGGACTGCAATGAAAAGGTTGCGTTCTTTCTCAATACAAAGTCACTAACTAGTCTCCAAAAGTCACTGTGGAGTTAAGACACTGCTCGTTCAGTCCTGCACAAGTCTGAACCGCACGCATTCAAAATAACTAATATTTCTGCAATAACTGAAGTGTGTTTATATTAGGGGTGCACCAATTGCAGTTTTCTGGCCGGCCACCGATCACAGATTTCTAAAAAGTCTGACCTGCTAATTCCGATTTTGGCCGATACCGATTTTGTTTTATAAGCGACACCATCAGGAGTTATAAGGTCACAATGCGCCTTCAGTTTTCCCACTCTTGTTTTACTGAAAAACATACCCTTGAACAACGTCCTACAAACAATACAAACTTGTTTAACTGGCCATGAGGTAGTGCTCTGAAATATAAATGAAGGTCAGACAATTGTTGTTAAAACCACAACAAATATATCTGTAAAATCTGTTTCTCGTGTACGTATCAGACGATCTCCGATCTCCTAAAATTAAGGAAATTGGGGCCGATTTATCAGTGCACCCCAAGTTAATTTGGCATTTTAGGAGAATCTGCAGTTATAGCACTTAAATTCAGTTTAATATTTTCTTATGACTTAATCACCTATTTTCAACCTGAAGACATGATTCAGCAAATGAACCAAAACAAAAACATATACACTAAGAAGATATGACAAGAAACAGCACCTCATCCAACAGCAACTTAACTATCCTTGAGCAAGAAAACATATGCTTGACAAGAAGACTACTGGCACTTCTGAACATTTAAAAGCTGCATATGCGAAAAAGACTCTTTAAATAAGGGTCATGCTGTCATACGGATAAAGACAAAATAAGATAAACAAAAGAGCAAACCCAGAAAACTCCACTGTCAAATTACAGGGGGGCAAGAAAGTTGTAGCTACGTGTCAGTTTCCAGCAGTGGTTGGTGCTGACCAGCTCAGAGAAAACGTCCTATTTAACGAGACACATTTCCAACAGATGATATCTGGAAATGTACAAATATTTACTCTGTCATAAGCATGTTAAACGGGATTTAAAAGAAACGCTAAGTGGCGACAAACAAATCGAAAAGCTAAAAAAAAAAACACGCTTCTTGTGTTAGCTTGTACGCTAGCAGACAAAATGTATGTGTTAGCTAATAAATCAAAACAACATATAGTGGTGTTAAACACAAACCTGACATTGCTATAGCATCCAGCAAACTTTACCCATTTAACCTAACAGGCGCTCGACAGTACATGCTAACGAGCTAGCAGCTAGCTAGCATTTAGCTGAGAAACTCGCCATCTGTTTGGCTACAAATCACAACTTTCTCACCTTAACAATTCTCTCCACCCAGCTCAAAGTTTAACAGACGTAAACCGAACCTGTCAGTCAGCATTTATCTGTTCTACATTAGTCGGTACGTTTGAGTTTGTCAAAAAAAAAAGTAGTTCGCTGATTAAGAGTTGGAAATCAGGACTGTTTAATAAAGCAGCTAGCATGCTAGTTAGCAGGCATGTAAGCGTGAATGTGACTGACAGTTGATAATGTCATGACAGCGCTGGAATTAAACACGTTTATTTTCGTAATAACAAGCAAGTTGCTTTATAAAGTAAAGCAACAACCGGTTGTTATTTAGGTCCACGTTAGCCCTAAGCTAACTAGCTGTCTCCCTAGTAAGCCAGCTTTCATATTCACATGTCAGGATTCATACCATTTTCACAATTCCTCTTTGCAAAGTAGCAGCCAGAACTGGGGCCGTTTGCGTTGGTGCCGAAACAGATGCCATGTCCACCGAACAGACGTTTACAGGGTTTGACCAGAAATGTGAGCTGGGACTATCTGGAAATGACTGTTCTACTGAAAGCCAGGAGAAAAAGGCTGAACACCAACCAACACACACGTTATACCGGAAACACACTTTGTCTGGCATACACACACACGCGCACACACGCAAAGAAATCTTTCCGGGTCTGAGGAGCTGTTATGAATGGAAGCGGACGGAGAGCGCTCGTGCAGGATTGAAATAACGAGTTCCGGAGCAGCGGCTACGACACGTCAGCGTAGTGATACCCCAGTTAACGGTGCGTTCACAGTCACTGGGAAAAAAATCAACTTCTACAAAAGCTTCACGTAAAAACAAATACAACGTGTCTTGCTTTTGGCTCGACGGAGCACAGAAAATGCATCAGTTTTTACAGTTTAAAATTTTTACATTTTATGAAGTAACTTTTTATAGAATCAAACCATGCAACAGCTGATGAAGCCTTATTTTTATAAAGTAGGCTCATGTGTTATTGAACATCAAAGCAACATTTTTTTAACAAATGATATTGCAGAAATATAAAGATGATGTATGATGCCCTACAGCAAATGCAAAATTGTCCAGAAATGTTGCCCCATATATAAACGCACTAGGGTGCCCCCACTGAACCCCAAACGCACTTAGTGCATAATTTGTCTGTTAGCAAAATTCTGCTAAATGGGTTTTAATGAAACTCACAGAAACTAATCATTAGCTGTTCTACAAATGACTGGGTTATGAAGTCAAATCAGTTCAAGACAGCCACAACTGCCAATCAACTTTAGCAAGTACAACATGTTTTAACAGTCAATTTTACTGCAGTTACAATTTGCTGTGGTAGTAGCTGAAAGTCTTCCCCAACACATACTCTGAGTGTCAACAGATCTCATGAGATGTTTGCTGAAATATTCAGCATGTGAGGCTGCTGGCCATTAGTATTCTCTCATGAGACGCTAGTTTCAATAATTAATACAAATGTAAGAGAGAGGACAAGATTTAGGAGTGAATGTGCTGTTCTCAATTAAGAATATTAACTGTCAAGTATGAAGGGGACAGAACATGCAAACTCCACCCAGCCAGGATTTGATGCAGCAATCTTCTCACTGAGAGGCAACAGCTTGTACTAAATTGAGACCATGAATACCAGAAAGTAAGTAAAAAGAGAAGGTAGACTCAAGTGATGCAGCTCATCTATCCAGAATGAGACACATGTTGCTGTGAAAAAGTTTATAAGTTTATATTTTATAATGTGCAGTAGACCATTCAGTGATACTGAGAAGATGCAACTGAAAAGGTTAAATGTGTTTTTGCATGAAGCACCCTTCAAACATCCTTCAGATCTTTGTGGGTTAATCTAAATAAAGGTTTTATTTTGTAGCTCGGTGCAACGTTGCCATCTTTAAAGTTTTAACTCAAAACTGCTTCAGGTTTTTATCATATTTTTCTCCTTTCTCTGTGTTTTATTCTCCAAGCATCTCTCCTTATGTTTCCTAAAAGTTTGAAACGTTTTGCAAATAAAATAAGTGTTGAATTGTTTGTTCTGAGTGTTGCATCTGGAAAGCAACCTTCAGCACAAAAATTACAGCTTCTGGTATTAATTTGGATTATAGTGGATTTTGACCCCAAAACGAATTAATCAGGGACTGCAAGGGAGCTAACAAATAACCCAATCATTTAATTAAGTCCCCATGACCCAAAAAGGAAGAAGTGGGTAAAAGATGATGGATAGATGGATGGATGGATGGATGGATGGATGGATGGATGGATGGATGGATGGATGGATGGATGGTAAATTTTGCCAAAAAAAACTTGGAAAACTTTAAATGTCTTGCTTGGTTGGTTCAAAAAAATGCACAAATATGTGATTATTATAAAAAATCAGATTTGTCCTCTAGTGAATAAATTAGGACAAATGCTATATTATTTGTTTAAAACTTACTTGAATGCAAAAACAAGTTAACGTTTTAATAATGTAGTGTTAACAAAACATGCATACATTTCATTTGTTGTCACAATTACGAGTACTTGTTTTTTGTTGCAACAATAAAGTGGAAAACTTTAGTAACTTTAAGGTTGAAAGTCATTAAAGTTTGCAAAGCTATGAAAAACTGAATTACACATTTAGAAAAATAAATGAGTCAAAATTGAACATATAGGCAAAAACGACTGATCACCGTTTAATTTTAGCAAAATGTGAACTGAATGATGAACTAAAATAAACTTCTGACCTTGTAAAATTCAAATTATCCACTGAAGTCAACTCTTGGAGCAGTGACAGGATGAGATTTGGATTGTTGTCTCCAAACACGGAGGAGAAATCCAGCAATGACGCAGCTCTTCCGCTGCGCACACGGCGCGTTTGGAGACGTTTTGGAAACCTTTTTACGCGGCCGATTTAGTCACGTTTCTCCACGTTTTTCAAAACACAAAAGTGTCTGTTTTTTTACCTGTTTGTATGTTTCAGGGACAGAATAAAAGACTTGGCATCAAATCTAAATAGTATTTGTTATCTGAGCCACTAAAGGTAATCAGACTCCCGCTCCTTTCCCGGGTCGAAACCAGATTAGAATTTACGCACCGCAAAAACGCGGTGCTGTTTTAACAACCCGACCTAAGCAGGCAACTTAAATCGGCCTCACTTGGCGCACACTATACCTACAATAAAGTACTGTGTTACAGACCACATTACATTTCCAATAATAAACAAAACCAATCTCATTTATCCTTTGTGCCTGTTGGCAAGGAGATGATGGTGTCCAAAATGGCTGCTCTCCATCCAGTTTCCCTGACTGTACACAGAGTATCATTGTGCTCTGACTCGTGGTTAATGTATAATGTGAGCCATATGGCATTTCCAGATCCGAGCCTTTATTTTGGTGGCACTTCCATCTGTGTGGACCCAACTAATGAGCTCCAATTAGTCATTAAACAGGCCCAAAAGACGGGCGTTGTGTGGCTTTTTCCACATGAGCTAATATTTGCTCGTCAAATATTTCCTCCTGAAACCGTTTACAACGCATTTTTATCTGCTGTCTGCTCAAGGAACATCTGTGAGGACGTTCGCCTCCCTCTAAACCTGGTTCCCCTTCAACTGGCCCCCTTTGCGCCCACACGCGCGCATCTTATATTTGTTCACGTTTTGGAAGAAAATGTAATAAAGATAGACAGAGTGATGGATTTATGATTGATCAAAAGCACTTTACCATATGGCAGTCGTGGATGGAGCAGATTTCCAAATGTTTGCTTTATGGAGAGGAGGCCGGAGACCCTTTATTTTTAATCTGAGCCGCTTCACCTGAGGGATGCTCCAGTCACGTGACTACTATAGTCTATCCCAGATGGCAGGATTTCGTTTTATATCTGATATTTTAGATCTCTAAGAAACTTGTTCTCAACTTGATGCTGAGACAAAGAAGAAAACCGGAGAACTGCAATGTGGCGCACTTCGGACTGACATCCACTGCGCAAAAACAACCCCCTCTTTACAGCCAGTTTGTATGTAAATGTATTCTTTTACACAATTATGATCAACATAATAGAATAGTTTGACCAAAACATGAAGCAAACCTAAGAACTCTGTGTAAATCTTTGAGGAACTGTGCGCCAATTTCACCTTGATTTTGCGGCAAGTGCACACAAAAAAAAAAGTGATTCATGCGTTAAAATCTCCAAAACATGAAGGTGCATCGCTTTTTTTTTATGGATAATAAAGAAATGGGAGTTAATATTCTAAAATGTGCAGAGGCTAAAAACAAAAACGGGTTGTCTGCGGGGTTATTGACACAGGAAGCACCGCGTCATGTTTGGCACATAAATGTCTGCGGACAGCTCTGATTGCGCTCATTGTGCGCCAGAGCAGACGCGCTCCTGGTCTCTCCCCACAGCAAGCTCCGTCCTCAAAGCTCAGCAAGATGCGCGGAACCCACGACGACCTGCAAACCAAAGGTCAGCTTTTATTCCACGTGCACTGGTCCATTTAAGGCGCAGTTGGGGAGATTTTGTGTTGTTTCGTGCAAAGGTGGCGGCAGCGTGAACCAGCTCGGAGGGATGTTCCTCAACGGAAGACCTCTCCCCGAGTCCAAGAGGCGGGAGATGATCCAGCTGGCCTCCGAGGGACTCCGTCCGAGTCACATCTCCAGGATTCTGCGGGTGCGCACGCTCCAAAATGGCACAACTTTGACGTGTTTTCTGCGCAAGCTGCTGCTCTGAAATGACGTCAGCTGGATATGAAATGCAGGTTCTGATCCAGTTAAGGAAGGTTCATGCCGGAGTTTTACACTCGATTTATTTTTTTTTAATGTTGAAAAATCACTAAATTTTTCAAATGTATGCGCAATCTCCAGGCGAAAACTGCATTTTAGCCACATTTGCTGGTAAAGGTTGATTAACTATGGCAACCGCTTTGATTGGATTGACTGCTAAAGTTAAAGAGCTGTAGTGTAGATGCACATCCAATAATAACTTTCTGAAAGTCTCATTAAAATCCGTTCTGTGGTTCACGAGATATTTTGCTAACAGACAGACATAGTCGACTCCAAACAGTTAGTAGCAAAATATTAGACAAATAGTTTGTTTTTACACAGTTTGCATTAGATTATATGTTTGGCATCTATCCCGGCTATTACTACACCAAACTTTAGGCCAATCTCTGTAAAACTGACCGAGTTAAAGCCGTTTGTGTTTTTCAAGTTCTGATGGCTTTGACAGCTACTTTGATTCGAGTCAACTCCAAAATCGAAACAGTTATAGGTATGTATTATATGATTATATTCAACAAGTTGCATCAGAGTTGGTCCAGTGGTTCATGAGATATTCTGCTAACAGACACACACAAAGACAGGCAAAACAATATCATCTGCCTTTGCCCATCAGTTTCAGCCAATAGGATCATGTCTAACTGCGTGTCTTCAGGTGTCCAATGGGTGTGTCAGCAAGATCCTGGGCCGCTACCGGAGTACGGGACTCGTGGAGCCAAAGACTATCGGAGGGAGCCGACCCCGACTTCTCACCCCCGGGGTCATCTCCACCATCGTCCAGTGCAAAAGAGAACACCCAACCATATTTGCATGGGAAATACGCCAACGTCTTGCACTGGCACAAATACGCAAAGTCCCCAGCGTGAGTGAGATCTAAACGAGAGATTTTATTTAAAGCGTGCCGACACGTCAGCAGTGACTGGATCTTTTTGTTCCACAAGGTTTCATCCATAAATCGGATTCTGAGAAAGATCCACTTGGATCATGGACCGCTGTGCATGGAGATGAACTCCCATGCGAGGAATGAGAGACGTGAGAGATAAATTCATTTGATCACCTTCTCCGAAACTGACACATCATCTGTCACGTGCTTCGTCTGTTTACAGGTTTATATTCTCTGGAACAAGAAACGCCGCCTGATGAGCAGAAATCTAAAGGTGCTCGTCAAAGGAACCGCACCGCCTTCACCCCTGAGCAGAGGAGGGACCTGGAGCAAGGTGACCAAACCCATCTGGCACATCAAACATCAACCGTGTGATGTTTACACTCGCAAAACACCTTTCTGTCTCCAAAACCAGAATTTGTGCAAAGCAAGTACGCTGATCTGTACACAAGAGAGAAACTGTCTGCTAAAACGACACTTCCTGAAGACACCATCAAGGTAAGCTCGTCATTTTGTGTGTTTTTAATCCCTGCATCTGGTCGTCCTCATCTTCCTGAGATGTCTCTCCTCTTTCAAAGGTCTGGTTTTCAAACAGGAGGGCTAAATGGAGGAGAGAAACCAAGCGGACGAGCAGCACACAGAGTAAGCAGGTTATAGGTGCAATGGTGGGGACAATAGTTACAGCCAGTTATGAATCTGAGCGCACCGAGATGGACAGTGTCCAACATCTGCAGGGTGCTTGTAGGAGTGATCAATGGAGGGAAGTCAAGTTGCTGTTACAAGACGTTTCCTAGCATTCAGAGTTAAACAGGATCTATTTCTTTAAAAGAAACCCAGTTTAACTTTCAGTTTCTTTACAAAGTTTTCCGCATGGGGCTTAAAAGAGAGAAGCAAAACCAAGATCCCCAAGTATTTATAAGAAATGACAAACTCATAGGGCACCATTCAAAGATAAAATGGACGAAAGGACTGCTGGGACCGACTTCCTGTTTGAAAACATCCCTTTGGTTTTGTCAGCATTTGGCACCAGTTTGAGACAGAACAAATATGACTGGATGTTGAATGCAGACTGGAAAATAAACAACTGTGTCGTCGGCATAAGGATGCATCAGGAATGATCTGATATGCATTATTTATGTAGATCGTGAAGAGGGTGGGTCCTAAGACTGACACCGTTAACAGCTGTTAACAATGGTGTACCACAAGATTCAGTCTTAGGACCCACCCTCTTCACAATCTACATAAGATTTATGATCAAACACAAGATGAAGATTTAAGATTTTATGAAGATTTAAAATAAAAATGTTGCTCCACTGTGAATAATATGTGGGTTTGTGAAATCTGTGATTATTTTTGTTTATACAGTATTTTACATTCTAAAAATCTTTATTTTTACTAAACCTTTCTTTGTTACAGTTTCAGTGTTCGAAGAGCAAAGCAGTGTAGTTCCTCTGAATGCTGTCTGCGTCACATCTCATCAGGTAGACCGGTGCCTTTGGAGGAGAGACTTTGGAGGTTTTTGACTGATAGGCCTCAGGAGTAATTTTGTCCTTTAGTAAATGTTTTTCTGTCAAATGAATGTTTTAGCACATAACCCTGCCAAAACAAAATGCTACAATTTGAAACTTTAAAGGAGCAATATATTGTATACCAATGCTCATAAAAGATAAAGAAACTTAAACTTTGCTTTTGTTGATTTGCAGGAAATTAATCGGGAAAGCTTGTTGCAGCACAACGCTACAAGAAAGTTGCAAAGTAGTTACGTCTTTCAAACAGAAACAGGTATGGTCATGGAGCTTTTCAAAATAATTTTAGTGAATTAAAGTCTTGAATTTGACTTTACCTTTAATTATCATCTACAGTACGTCCTGTCATGCATGAAATCTGTAAGAAAAAAACTGATGTTAGAGATACTGTATTTGGTTTCCTTTAAAAACCTGCACACCTTCATAGTGTTTTTAAATGTAAAGGCACATTATTTCAGCTTTGACTTTCAGAAAAAAGTAGTTCAAACAAAATATGTCTCATTAGACACAGAATAGAAAGGACTTAAGGCATGTTTGTAGTCATATACTCTGAGCAATTATCTTTTAAAAATATTAATGTGAACGTATAAGCAATTTCTCCATTCCGTTCTCAGTTGCCCATCACCTGAGTGACATGTTGCCACACACCCTGGACAAGTCCCCACAGGATGCCCACAGAGACGCCTTCCTGCTTCCACCGGTTTACTGTCACCCAGACATGAGGACAGCCCTCCCTCTTGCATCAGAGTCAACCAGGGCCCACTGCTTGGAGCCTCAGCTGTGGGCCCAGCAGAGAACGCCATTCATTTGGAGTCCGTTTCAAACAAACGAGAAGTTTCTGTTCACTCGGGATGTGAATCTGCAACTCTGACAGAAGACAGGACAGCATTTCTAACTTAGATGCACAACTTTCATACAGAAATACATCCCCCCAGGTCAAAATCCATTTTCAGTGTTATGACACTTTCTGGCCACCAGAGGGAGACAAAGGACGATTTACTTTCTGGTCAGATGTGCAGCATCATTCATTCATTTCATTAAAGGGGGAGTCACTAATCATTTTATAAAAAGAAAAACAAGTCTTTTTGTAGTTAATACAGTTACATAGATCCAATTAACCTACATGAAAAACAAAGTACAAAATAAAGCTGGCAAGACAAAAAGCTCATAAACATTTTTCTTTTCACTGTGAGGTTTTATGGATGTGCTTTTCCAGGAAATAGCCTGTTTCATACCGTGCTGTGATTAAACCAATAAATGCAGGGTTAAGCATGGCAGGGAGTAGATTTTAGAGGGTACATATTGTGCTAACAGAGAAAATTATAAGATGCATCAGGAGATTGGGCCCGTCACGGTTCTGATCAGTGACTTGGTCGGCTTGCTGACCATAAATCGGAGCTTCACGGATCATTTAGAAGGACCGCAAAATGAAGTGGATGTTATCTCTTTTATGGTGTTTGTTGAAGTGCAGGAGGAGAAGTCGAGGCAACTTTCCCAGAGTTCCTGTCCAGTGGGAGAACCTATAAAAGTGCAGCTTCAAAACCTCTAAACCTGATGTGATATCTGTGTTGCTCCGGATCAGTTTTTATTGCTGCAGCCGTCAGAGGGATCGAGTTCCTTGACGTCCCTTTACTGCAGCAAAGAGGCGGGAAGACCGGGAGGTCTTCGTCGGTCACCAGAGATCGGGATCAGACTGCAAACAGATCGAAGAGGGCAGAGTGCAACATCATGAAGGAGGACGGCGAAACATCTCCACATGACAGAGGAGTGAAGACGACCATCTGCGTTGTTTAAAATTTGTCAAAATAAATAAAACTAAGTCCTTAAAAGTAATAGCTCACAACCTTGCATGCTAAAGTTTTTAACACAAATTATGCATGATCTTTGAGCACTCAGAACATGTGCTGGGGACCAGTCTCAGCAACTACCACACCAAATCTTAAGAGATTATCGAAGTTGTAGCCATTTTTGTGTTTTGTGAAGTCACTTGGTTTAAATCTGTTTGACTCCAATCATTAATCACTTGTAGATGTTTAATAATTACTTTCTGAAAGTTTTATTCAAATCTGTCCAGATATTATGCTAACAGACACAACAATAATACATTATTGGATTATGTCAAACTATATGCATAAAACTTCATGCATAAAGTTAATATAATCTACATATGAGCCAAAACACCATCATATCCAAGCATTTTGGTTTGACATTTTAATGCTACGTTCAGGAACAGGTCTCTTTTGTAAACGAGTCCTCGAGGCTCAGTGAGACTAACCTGTATAAATGAAGGTTGAATGGTTGTTCTCTACTGCAGTGATTTTTGGCCCACACAATAAAAGTTGCAGACGCTTGTGACCCTGCCATCCTTCAGCAGATGGCAGTCTCTTTCAATTTTTATGTTGCCACCCCGTGATCCCGTATACCTGGGGACGTAACATAAGTGGGGGCTCGTCCGGGATCATTAGAGGATCTCTGTGTCTTGAGTTAAAAAAAAAAAGTGGAAGTTCATTCATATTTGAATGCCAGTATAAATCCAGCTGTTCTGTAATGGTTTCAGACATTTGATCAAACAACATCATGAAGACCAAGGGCAACACCAGACAGCTCGGGGATAAACTTTAGGGTATTGACCCTGGATGGCTGAATATAAATGGAAGTCACACACGATTTCAAGCATAATAAATATATTCACAAGGCATTAAAGACTTTAAAGGAATTCCTTCTTCATATTTCTATAAATAAAAATATTTCAAACTGAATGTTTTGTGCAAAGATCCATGTTTGTTTTGGCCACCAAACACCAAAAACTTACATCTGGACAAGACGACAGTCTTATCTCATCTTGTGCAACCAAACGTTTGCTGGAAAGCTTGTCCGCCGTGGACCATACCAGGTCGACAACATCCACATTTATCATCCAAATGTTTGTGGAGACGCACGTATTTATCTTCTCAACTGCTTGTATGGATAACCCTTGCTGCTCTAGCCTCTGAAAACATTCATCACACACACACAAGGACTTGTTTTCTAGAAACACTTCCAGAAACTGATCCAAATTAAAAAAAAAAAAAAAAAAAGTACAGATCTGGTGTTTTTATCTACATGAAAGAAAAGCTTGTTGCATTAGGAGAAACATTTTGATGTAAAGTCGTTTATTAAAACAGGAATAATATAAAAGGATACAAAATTTCTTTGAAAAAAAAAGTGAATATTAAAACAAAATAGCAGCAAATTTTAAATGTATATTTACAGAAAAATTACAATTTACATTACATAAATGTTCATTAAATAACAAAACTAAAAATCTTTACAAAACATACGATTTACCACAAAACTAGTATTTGGCGTTTGGCATCACCTTTCTTGATTTTCTTTTGGGTTCACGAGTCGTGAACTGTGCAAGACTATTTCAAATTTGAACTTTGAGTCGTTAAAGGGACATTCTGGCCATTTTAAAGTGGGTTCTGTGAAAACGCCCTAAATAATATCGACTTATTGGAGCACGATTTGTTCAGGAGAAATAAAGATTACGTCCAGCATGGCGGATGAGCTAACGGCTAATTCAAATGCAGTCAAAACCAAGATGGACTGCTGCCATTGGAAAATGGCCTAAATCTAAAAATAATAATAATAATAATAATAATAAACATTCACCGCAGTGTATGCAAACCTTTATGTTGCTATAAATTTCCTATTACACAAGTTACAACAGATTTATGTGGGTATTTGCATGAGCTAATAGCAGTAGCAGCTAGCTTCTGGTGCAGCCAGGACCAAAGGTCAAATCAGAGCTTTTAAACTTCACAGTCGTTTGTGCAAATATTTGACAGATAAAGGTGACACCATTAACTTACATTGTCAATAATTTAATCAATTTTTTTTTTTCTTTTTTATTGGTCAGTGTTTGCAAGCTAAAAATGTTGAGCAACTAAACAGTTAAAAAAAAAAAGATCTTGTGAAAATGTCCCATTCATTTACATAGAGGAGTGGGACTTCAAGACTGTACTGCAACTAGCCACAGTGGGGTGGGGGGGTCGTCCTTTGTGGCTTCAACTTCTGGCCTGGTTTCCATAGTTACAACATGTCAATGGTGCAAACACAGTTTTTAAACCTTTACATTGTCATGGTTGTATTACACTCCCTTGGTACTTCTCGATTCGACCTTTGCGGACTCGCTCTTTCCCAGTTTTTCAAAGTAAGATTGTACACGACACACGATTGTCAACTTGAATATCACTCGCGTCATTGGGACAGTAAAAAGTTAAAAGAAAAATACTTCGGATAGGCATCGTCATTTTGTAGTTTTCTCTCAATAGGCCTATACAGTTGTGCCAGTTAAAAAAACTACATTACCCAGAAGCCAAAGTTGCTTTCTGCTGGTGGCGTTCGGAACGTAACCCCCCACGATAAACGAGGGACTACTGTACGTTGGGATTTTGGCAGTGGTAAATTATTTCCGTAAGTATCCGAGACTGCACCGTGAGTGCTACTGCTGGCTGCTACTGTCTCTGTTTGCAACGGACCACAGAATTCCATGTGATGAATGGACCCACCATTAACATCTTTGAGGCTGGAGATGTTTTAAGAGCTTGGGTCTTGGATGCGTTTGGACTGGCTGTTAGCTCATCAGCCCTGTCAAGACATCTACAGCAGGTAAGATGTTGATTTATTGTTACTTTTCCATACTTTTAAAATGGCAGGGACACCCCTTTAACAATAGCAGCTAACTAATTTGCTGCAGGCGCTGAACTGTTTTTAATGCATTTCTCTAATTTTCCATGAAACAAAAGTGAAGGTACATAATCAGTTGTACTCACCAACTTGAAAAAATACTTAATTTTAGACAAGTTCTGGACTAAAGAGCAGAGGCACAACATGGCTCATCATCAGTGCACGTCAAATCATCGTATTCCTTTTTTTATTTTTATTTTTTTACTTTTTATCTTCTAGTTGCGAGCATCAAATCCCAAACGAGTCCATTTGACTAACCATCCACATTCTCTTATAAAGTTATACGAATAGCAAATACATTTGGTTTGAGTTCACATTTTATTCCAACATCTTTAGATGCAGGTTGGTAAAGTTTCTCAGACTTAGAAACCGCAGTGGAAGCATCCCATCAACTTACAGGTTCATCTTTTTACCATTTTTTTTCTGCAAAATTGAAACAATAAATAGAAATTACTACCAACATTTTAAATATTCCACATAATCAAAGGTATATCTAACTTCATGAACAAAATTCCAGATCTATAAGACCTATAAACTCCTACACTGTAGCAGAAACTAATAAATCTGCAGGTTTGTACATCCAGTCATCTCTCATGTAACCAAAAATAAGAATCAAATATTTTACTGACGCCATGCAGCCCACCAGGGGCCACAGCTCCCATCAAATGGAGACCAAACAGCCCTGTTATACTGGGCTGCTCTCGCTCATATTAGCATAAGATTTGAAGCGGTCCTGCTTAGAGCTTCTCTCAGGGAAACCTGCAATTACAACTAACTGGGGTAAAGGTAGTTCAGCTACTGAGAACAATTAAAACAACCAGGTATAATGAAGCTGTGTTATCTAAATACAGTACTGGATGAATCTGAAGCCAGGTATTTACCCTACAGGCTGATGAGTGTAGCTTTGCAAACTGATTTTCTCACAGGAAAAAAAAAAAAACCTTTTCAGGCTTGTGCTCTGAAGGATACTTTTAACACTGGAGCAGATAAAACCAGAGCAGGAGCCATTTCTCTCTCTAAGATATCAGTTCAAGGTAAAAAATACACAATTTGTAGACCAGCTAAACAAATTAAAAGAACAAAATTAAGTCCCAGTCAAAGAGGAAAACTAGTAGCCTCTTTGGAACGGGGTTCAAGTACATTCCAGGAGATAATACTGATTCATAAATGTCTCTTTTGTCATCTATGGTTTTAAGGCTTCAGAAGTTCTGAAGGAGTCAAAACACCATCCATGTGCCCGAGACTGTAAAAATCAAGTCGATGCAGTCTAGACAGATCCCGTCGTTCTTAAAGCGCTAATATTCCATTTGGTACATCCAGCCCCAACGAGATTTTCCACTTTGGTGAGGTCTCCACTGCAAAGGTCTATGTTACCTCTTCTTTGGCATGTCCTGCAGCTGCTCTCTAGATGTGCTGCAGCCCAAATCATCAGTTCCTCTCCAAGGTAGGATAAAGTTTAAACACTTTGTAAATCCACTCCGAATAGAACGCTACGTTAACGAAAAGGGCGGGCTGCGACGAGGCACATTTTGTCCTTTGGATGCTCACACCAATGATCACTTTGCGCTCATGCTCCTGGCAAACCAGCGGACCTCCATAGTCTCTCTGCAAGAAAATAATGGGAGATTAAATTCTGGAGCCATTTTTTTTTTTTAAGTACAGCCAACGTCAGCAGCAAGTGCAAAAATAGATACTTACATCACACACACCTTCCCCAATCCTTCCACCAGCACATATCCTGCTGTCCCCTGCGTCCCCTTTGATTTGTGAGCATATGTCGTTGTTGACCATTGGCATAGTCACAGTGTTCAGGGCTTCATCATCACCTGTGTCTGAACAGAGGACAATATATATGAGATAAAGTCACCAAAATACTTTCAGTTGAAAAGTTCTACTTATAAAAAGTGTTATTGGCTTGTGAGTGGATGAAGGCAGTACTTTTAGTTTCCCCCCATCCGTACATGGTGCAGTTGGTGCCTTCGGCGATGTGACACTCTTTCACGGGAAGATGTATTGTAGAGGCGCCCTCCGACACAGGGGCGGGGCTGGAACAATTTATAGCCATAAAATGAGTCATCACTGCAAAACTGACTCTTGCTTTTGCTTAGAATTATGAAAAACACTAAACCAAACTACAAAAACCTTAAATCTGTTCCTTTAAAAAGAGAATAATTTTTAAAAAAGGACACTAACATTACCGTAATTTCCGAACTATTGAGTGCATCTGAATATAAGCTGTGCCCACTAAATAAAAAAGTAAAAATTAAAATTAAAATTTGTATATATATAGGCCACATTTGTGTATAAGCCGCAGGTGTCCATGTTAACACGGCTGGTAAAAAATAAAATAAAATACAGTAGCCTACCAGGAAGTCATTGATTGCTAGCTTCATCTTCCTCCTGCGCACTACATATGCTGCAAACTGCGCCCGTGAGCTTGTGCTATCCTCTTCATCACGTTTCCACACTCCCTCGGGGCACAATGGGGAGGAGAGGAGTGAATAGGTGTTTTCCCTCCCTCCCAGTTTGGTAAATTCATTGGTCAGATTTTCTTTTTTAACCTTTATTTACACAGGTAGTCTCATTGAGTCACGAGGACCCACCCCTCAAGAGAGATATATACTGGGCAGCTATGTGAGCGCCCAGGTGTGACGAGCCTAAATGTTTTGGCGGCATGAAGCTTGTTAGCTCGTCAAAAACAAAAACAAAAAAACCCCGAAAAAAATCCATAAATTAGCCGCAGCATTGTATAAGCTGCGATGTTCAGTGTGAAAAAAGTAGCAGCTTATAGTCCGGAAATTACGGTAGTTTATATGGTAGAACAGTTTGTGCTCCAACACTAAGAACTTGAATTCAGGGAAAACTTTTAAGGCATTTGGGTACTTACTCTACTAGCTTCAACATAACTAGATTGGATCCCTCTGGGCCGCAGATCAGGTGAGAAATCCGCAATCTTGGACGCCGTGACGACTCGTTAAGGTGGCGCAGCCCAACCTGCACGCTGTAATCTTTCAGATCTGGAACGCTGCATTCGCAACAGTGAGACGCAACTTTCAAAAGTTGAACCAAACAACCAACGAACGAGGGGAAGTTAAGAAGCAGAACGCGAGTCTTCTCACCGACAGAGCAGCATAACTTTTAAACACTAAAGAAGTCACTGACTGGCATGCAGTTAGTCACATTGTTTTGTCAAAATACGGCCTTCAGGTATGTGGAAGGTAAACATGTTTGAATAAAACATATAAAAAGACATAAGCATGCTTTAAAGAGATATAAAGATAATGTAAATTTATACAAAGACATGCTTCAAAGGAACATTTACAAAAAGTACCATATGGTTGAATATTACCAGGATGTAAAGCACTGCTGGTCTGTCAAGACCCAATCCTCTCTGATCAGAGAGCCACCACACAAATGAACGTTCCTACAGAAAAGAATAAAGATATTTTCAGTCAGCACCAAGCTTAGCATAATTGTAGAATATGTATAAATGTATACAAATACGGTGATGGTCATAAAATTAGAATACAGTATCATGAAAAAGTTTATTTATTTCTGTAATTCTATTTAAAAAGTGAAACTTGTACATTACATTCATTCATTACACACAGACTGATGTATTTCAAATGTTTATTTCTTTTATTGTTGATGAGTATAACTGACAACTAATGAAAACCCCAAATTCAGTATCTCAGAAAATTAGAATATTACTTAAGACCAATTAAAAAAAATAAAAATAAAAATTAAAAAAAAAGATTTTTAAAAAAGTTGACCAAGTATGAAAATGAAAAGTATGAACATGAAAAGTATGAGCATGTACAGCACTCAATAGTTGGGGCTCCTTTTGCCTGGATTACTGCAGCAATGCAGCGTGGCATGGAGTGGATCAGTCTGTGGCGCTGCTCAGGTGTTATGAGAGCCCAGGTTGCTCTAATAGTGGCCTTCAGCTCTTCTGAATTGTTGGGTCTGGTGTATCACATATTCCTCTTCACAATACCCCATAGATCTTCTATGGGGTTAAGGTCAGGTGAGTTTTCTGGCCAATTAAGAACAGGGATACCATGGTTCTTAAACCAGGTACTGGTACCTTTGGCACTGTGTGCAGGTAGCCCTGTTGAAAAATGAAATCTGCATCTCCATAAAGTTGGTCAGCAGCAGGAAGCATGAAGTGCTCTGAAACTTCCTGGTAGACGGTTGTGTTGACCTTGGTCCTCAGAAAACACAGTGAACCAGCAGCACCAGCAGATGACATGGCACCCCAAACCATCACTGCCTGTGGAAACTTGACACTGGACCTCAAACAACATGGATTCTGTTCCTCTCCTCTCTTCCTCCAGACTCTGAGACCTTGATTTCCAAAGGAAATGCAAAATTTAGTTTCATCAGAGAACTTAACTTTGGACCACTCAGCAGCAGTCCAGTCCTTTTTTGTATTTAGCCCCAGTGAGACACTTCTGACACTGTCTCTTGTTCAAGAGTGGCTTGACACAAGGAATGCGACAGCTGAAACCCTTGTCTTGCATAAGTCTGTGCATGGTGGTTCTTGAAGCACTGACTCCAGCTACAGTCCACTCTGTGAATCTCCCTCACATTTTGGAATGGGTTTTGTTTCACCATCCTCTCCAGGGTGCGGTTATCCCTATTGCTTGTACACTTTTTTTCTAACACATCGTTTCCTTCCCTTCGCCTCTCTAATAATGTGCTTGGACACAGAGCTCTGTGAACAGCCAGCATCTTTAGCAATAACCTTTTGTGTCTTGCCGTCCTTGTGCAATGTGTCAGTAGTCGTCTTCTGGACAAGTGTCAAGTCAGCAATCTCTCCCATGATTGTGTAGCCTACAGAACTAGACTGGCAAACCATTTAAAGGCCTTTGCAGGTGTTTTGAGTAAATTAGCTGATTAGAGTGTGGCAATAGGTGTTTTCAATATTGAACCTTTTCACAATATTCAAATTTTCTGAGATACTGAATTTGGGGTTTTCATTGGTTGTCAGTTATAATCATCAACATTAAAATAAAAACATTTTAAATGTATCAATCTGTGTGTAATGAATGAATATAATATACAAGTTTAACATTTTTAATGGAATTACTGAAATAAATAAACTTTTTCATGATATTCTAATTTTATGATCAGCACCTGTATAGAAATATTTTATAACAACAAAGAGATAACTTACTCCCTTTGGATGCTTACAACCCAGCTGCCATCAGTACCTCGTACCTGATGTCCTCCAACTATTCTGGTGTTTATATGCACAAAGCAGGATATCTTGGGCCTGGCTGGATCTAAAAAAAAGAAAACATTATGATAAAACGCACAACATTTTGGCAATTCAATGATAAAAATGTGGATTTTTAACTTCAAAAGCCAACCATAAAGATGATGTTAGCCAAGTATAGGCAGCAGAAGGATATAGAGAGTAAAACAAGGGAGGAGATCAGAGATAGGAGGATGAGTGGTCTGGTAAAAGCCACATGAGTAAAACAGATACTTACAGTTTGGTTGGGGGGAAGTTGTTGCTGATTCACCTGATAAAGATAAAGCAAGGCACGATCATTAGAATAGGCCTCACATCAGCAGGAAATTGACCGACACAAAAACGAACCCCTGGAGCCAACAACATGTTTTAGACTTTGTAAAAGGACTTTGATTCTGAACAATTCAAGGCTCTGACAGCAGCCACTGCAAACACATTTGTGCAAATCCTAAGAACTTCATGCGGGACATGTTTTACATTTTAGAAATCATCATGCAGCCATTCATAAGAGGCTCTTCAGTGTAGTAAGATTGTAAACAGCCAAAGAAAATGTTGGGTCCAGCAGGCAGAGTATTTTTCCCCACTCAAATATAATACTGGCAGCAGAGTCCCGCATCTGTTTGCCGTTTGAACATTGTGTATTATCTGCCAATTGAACAAAACCACAGCTAACAGATCACATAAGCCACCAAGCAAGACGTGGAAAAGAACTGTTATTGTCGTACTTCTCTGAGGTCATAGAAGGCTGTAAAGCTAAACTGTTTTATTCTTGTTCCATGCTCATACTTAAACACCAGTACTGTACAGTCTTCTAGTCAGTCCCATTTAAATGGTCTGAACAGAACAGAACGGCTTATGAAATACTACTTTCCAAATGTCAGATAAAAATAATAAAACACAACTAAAAACATCTATAAAGCAAGAGAGGATGAATGCTATTTCAACTTTGTCCATTACCACCATTTAAATATTAATGCTTTGAAATTCAACTCGTTAGCCTAGATTAGCATAAGGATAGATAGCATAAAGACAGGAACAAAGGAAAAAAGCCAGCTCGGCTTCATCTATGGCAACAAAATGTGTTTCACACCACCTGGAAGGGTGACTAACTATTAGTACTAATCACCAATGCTTGTACAAATATTTAGAGTTTAACTTCCAGTTAGCTTACATTAGCATAAAGACATAAAAGATCATTATAAAGTTAGCTCAGCTCTGTTTGGCAACAAAATGTCTAACAACATCTGTAACACTTGCAAATAATTGTGCCACTGTGAGCTTGGAGAGCCTGGATACATGAAGTTTTTTTACAGCTGCTGATGTTTGAGCTTGCTGCACATTTACTGACCACCTGAAAGCGCAACAGCAGGTGCATAATTCATAGCACCTTTACTTTTGCTAACACAAACACAGCCAATCTCTGCTTCCAGATATGGGTTTTACAGGGTAAATATTATTTCAGTCACTCACATTGCTTCAGTTTGCAGTAGTCCCAGACCAGGCGGTTATTTGGACTTGTGTAGCACCAGGGGCCGTGTTTGTCCCGATCGGGGTTCCGGCAGTAGTTCATTTCCAGCCCTACATGGGATACTGTAGAGTGAGAATCCTCACTGTAAAACACACAAATACAGATTCTCATATTCCATTTGTTATTTTGTGCACCGTTTTAGAACTTAAACATTTAGCACTCTGAAAACAACCAAGTGTGTGCACTGAGTGGCACACGCAGTGCCTTCACAACGCAAGTAATGATAATATATGTGCAAAGTCTGACTCTGGCTGTCCTGCAGTGCAATGAATCCTCTGCATTAGCTGCACAGAGCACACAGACGAAAACAGAGTTTTCAGAAGAGTGCTCAAGGGAGTACAAAAGTATGCAGTCTAAGCATTCAGCCGGGCTCAGACCAACAGGAGCCACATCCTCCATGGAACAATTTGGTTGTGCTCTCGATTGGTAGGAATTCACATCTAATCGTGTGTCCTGCAACTTGGCTGTACAAGAATTAAACGTAATCTTCTCAAATATCCAAAATATCCCTGAAAAGTAATTACTGGGTAGGAGTTTGGACACACAGGCGCAAAAATCACGCCAAGCGAGGGGCAACAATTTGTCAGGGGGTGAAGATAATTCCACTTCCCAGGAGAATGTTAAACAAGCTGTAGCTCTCGGCAGTTTTCCCTGGGTTGACCCTTAACCTTGAGCAGGGTAGACTCGCTGGCTGCAGTCGATGCGAGGGAGCTGATTGGCTTTGATCTGCTCTCCTCAGAAAGCACTTCCTGGGGTCAGGGGTCATCTCTGTAACATGTCCATCTGTCTGTGTAATTCTGGCTTTTAAAATTCTTACAAATTAACTAAATCCAACAGCCTGAATTCAGCATAAAGTAACAGCTTTGGAGTGGGCAACTTCACTGTCAGCGTGGGTCACTTACAAAACACCCAAGGGTTCCCTCTGTTCAAATGAATAATAAGTGGGCCTGGTGTTGACCCCTGAGGAACCCCTGATTTCCTTTCACCGTTTGTTTTCACAGCTTAGCTTCATCAGTATAAAAGCATTGTTTATGAGGCAATGGGAGCTAAATTGTCAACACATATGTACTGAGCTTAAAAAAAGTAATTATCTCCAGAAAAACAAAGCTTCAGGGTTTTGAAGTGCACGTTACTTTGTTACCTGTTTATGTGATGTGACCAGTTTGCACAGGGAATCCCGGATCGAGTTGTGGACAATGAGCCCCAGTACGTTTCTCCAATGTCTTCATAACACTCTGGGGAAAAAGTGGGAAAAAGTTATTGTAGAAAATCTTACAGGTGCCACAGATAACTGGGTCTAGCAGTTCCTCAAACACCCAAATGCTTTCAGTTAGTGGGCATGCTTAAAAACACGTTTATGCACTTGCAGAAACAAACTAAAAATGTGTGTCAGTGTTTTCCCTGTGGTTTGAATCAACTGAGTCGATGACACTTTGTGTAAAGGGTGGCTCTAAAATGTAATGGAACATTTAAACTTCAGTATGTTCATACTTTAAACTGTACAAGCAGACGGCCTGCAGTAACAGACATGTGTGGTCTTCTGAAATGTAAAGCAAAGAAACATGGGAATTGACAGTGAGCACAGTTGCCAAAGCCCTTTGTGTTTTTGTGGAATGCATTGGGCAGCTCACTGCCAAGTGGTTCAGTCCTGCGAGAGCAATATAGAAAATGTCCATGTAATTGCACTTTGCAAAGGCATGACATGTCTTTGCAAACATCTGTGCTTCAGTATTTGAATTGTGCTTTGCAAGACGCAACGTAGTAATTCCTAAACTGTTTACAAGAGGTCTCTTTTTGATTTTGATTTTTTACTTGACACTCTGTGCTCTTAAAATAGTCCCATTTGTGACATTTTGGATTATTTTCAGTTTTAATTTAAGGGTTTAAATAGAAAACTGCCACTACTTTGGAATAAACGATACTAAACGGAAACTGTTAACGTTATATGAAGCCTTGTTAGCCGAGTCTACATTTGTTTATCTAGAACATATATGTGTGAACGTTCATGAAGCATTCACTCTATTGTGATCCATTTTCCTTCGGTTTGTTTTTCAGCATCTTTCTCGTTACACAATTTTTGTGCAATTTCAACAAATCTATATCAAAACATTCAGCTCTTTCAGGACAACCCTGCTTTGACTTTTGGTATTGGTGCAACTTTAGCTTATTGAAATATTTAGCCGTTTCTGCCACTTTATTTTTCCTCATACGAAACAAACTGAGCTCATTTTACATCTTTCAAAGCTTTAGATCGGTTTACAACCTTTTACTGCTCCTTTCACGTTTTGTTCTGATTCAGCTTCCTTCAGCGTGGAAATGTAAACATTTTTCAGCTACTTTCAGTTGTTTGTGCTCCTTTCTACTAAGTACATTTTTGTGTCTCTTCTAACTTCTTTCTGCCATTTCCCCAGCTTGTGATGCTACTTTCAGTATTATTTCTGCAAGTTTCAGCTTTTTCTGCTATTTCAGCTACTTTTTAGCTGTTTTATGCTAATTTCAGCATTTTCAGCTAAATCCACATTTTCAGCACTCATTTAAACTTTATTCAATCTAATTCAGAAAAAATGTGCTCTCTCCAATGCCTTCTGGTAATTTAAGCTTATTTCTGCATTTTTAGCTACTATTGGGCTGTTTTATGCAAAATTCTGCATTTTTCAGATAATTTCCACTATTTTGTGCTCAATTCTGCTTCTTTTAGCCCATGGTAATTGGGCAAACTGTGTTCTCTCCACTTTCTTCTGGTATTTTAAATATCTTTCTGTCTTTTCAAGTACTTTTCAGCAATTATTTTGCTAATTTTACCTTTTTTTAGCTAATGTACTAATTGTTGTGCTCATTTCTGCTTATTTAAACCAAATTCTCAAATATGTGTTCTTTCAGCTTTCTTCTGCTAACTTAGGCTTGTTCTTCCATTTCAGCTGTTTTCAGCAAGTTTTTCCTCAAAGTTAATTAAACGAAAGTACGTTCACAACAGATAATGAATGACAAAGTGCATGACAAGTGTTTAAGAAGAACAAAGTCCTGATCCTAATTTAAAATAAACCCACAAAAATATTTACGATAATGCTGTATTGTCTCAAAACACATTTTTTACTTTTCCAAACTGTAGGACTGATCAGTTTTTTTTCCAAGAATATTCAGATTATCCTTTTATCTCACTTTTTTATTGATCGTCTTTATTTTTAGCACTGCTCATCTTGTATTTAGGCAAAAATGTAAAAGTAAAAAGTGCTCTCAAACCTGCCAGCACCAAGTTCTTGCTTATTATTAGTACATATTTTTAGGCATGTGCTAAAAATATTTGACTGAAAATAAAGTTTTAGAGCTTTTTACCTGTTTTTTGTGTGTCCTCTGCATCACATCTGGAGATATGAGTGCACTTGGCGATCCTCATATTAGGGTCTGTAGTGAAGCACCATGGGTAATCTGCACCATCAGGGTTGCGGCAGTAATTCTCCTGGAGGTCTCTATAACACATACACAAGCTACAATTTAAATGATAAGCCTGATGGCTGTATTGTTTGCAAATAAACCTATTTAGTGTCATTACTTCCCTTCATTTTTATTTATTTTTTTCTTTTATTTTTAATTTATACAATTTGTTCATTTTTAAAATACAATACAAAACAATCCCATAAATGATAACATAGAAAATATATTAAAAAAAGAAAGGTAGCAGAAAGAAGAAAAAATATTATTTTATCTGCCCCTTTTTTCAATTAGTTCAATCAAAAATAATCTTCAGAAAAAGAACAATATGAATAACTCTAATTTTTCTATCTCTTAATACAATACACATTATGCTATTTCATATACAATATATATTTTTTAATAATTCAGTTTTGATAATTTTTTTAAATGTAAACAATGACTTGGCATTTTTAACTTCAGTCTCCAAACCATTCCATAATCCAATTCCCTGGATTGAGGTGGATCGTCCCTTTAAACTAGTTCTGTATTTTGGTTTTACAAATATCTCTGTCCCATTAAGAATATAAGAACTTTGTCTTTTAACTAAATGTATTTGGATATTTAAAGGTAATGCATTATTCTGAGCTCTATACATAATTGATAAAATATTATAATCTACCAAATCATAGAACTTCAGTATCTTCAGTTGATAAAATAATGTGCTTGATGGGTGACAGAAATTTGACTGTAAAATGCAAGAACAAACAAATCATCTCCAAGTCGTGTCTGTAGCTACAAAACAAGCATCACTCACTTGCACTTGAAGTTCTGAGGAAGAAAAGAGTGGTTATGGGGAAACTGGGAATCCCAGCGCTGACATGTCACACCCTCTGGAGTCACATTCATCGTTCCTCTGTAATTTGTGCCCTCTCCTTGGACGCAGGACATCGTTGCATTGACATCAAAGTCCTCACTGGTGTCCGAGTCTGCAAGAAGGCGGGGGGTGGGGGTGGGGGTGTTATTGAAGCAGAAGCATGAGAAGGAAGTCGCTAGCAAAAATTGAATGAAGGAATGAGGGAGGGAGAGAAGGAGGGAGATGATAATCCCCAAAAGAATGTGTCATGTTTAACCTAGACAGATGATCAAAAACAGTAGCTCTCCACCCACTGCGCTGCTAAGGCGATAGGAAACTCTGTGTACTCATAACACTGGTGCACGCATTCTTGCACAAAAGGGATTTCCACAAGTTATTTAATTTGCCTACAACAAAAAGGGAAGATTAAAAAGGAAATAAAGGAGTAGCATTTCTTAAATGAATGCATATCACTCACCAACTTTCACACCAAAGTTTGAAACTAAGATCATTGTATGATGAAAAGGAAGAGAGTGCGGAAGTCCCTCGTTTATCGCGGGTGATCCGTACCCTAAAACCCCACGATACAGTACTGTATATAAATGTAAACCATTCTCACACTTTTGCAATGTTTTAAACAAAGTTTCTAAACTCTAAAGCTCTAAAAGAGCACAGAATGGCATGATTTCCCTCTGCCTCCGCTGCTCTCAGCCACCTGCATGCATTATTGGCCACGCCCACTTTTCAGCTCTGCATGGAGAACAGCTGATCAGCTGCAGCAGGAAGTTTATCCTGCAGTATGGGCTGCACAAATGTGCAGCAGGTGCTAAATGATTTAACATAATTTATTTTAAATAAAAATCCCATGCCAATTGCGTGGCTCATCCATCAATCAGCCAATTGTGTGTTGTGTCCAATCCTATTTTGAAAAACCGCGATAGATAGAGCAAGTCTGCGATAAACGAACCGCAAAGTAGCGAGGGACTACTGTATATTCAAATAAAAACAAGGTTCCCATATAGATGTATAGTCTTGTCAAATGTTGGAACCGTAAGCGATGTGAGAGGATCATATTTATCATGACAGAGAAACATGTTAACACTGCACAGGAAAGAAAAGGACCTTTGAAGAGGAATAATGAGTCTACTGCACTTATCAAGGCTAAAACCCAGAACTTGTTCAGGAAGACAAAAGGCTTTCAATGCGTTCAGATACAAATCTTGCTGAAATGTTTCTTGGTGCTTATCTTTGTAGTCACCAAGTACATTTGTTCAAATGCTTAAATGTTGAATTGATCCCCAATTAATGTAACTTATAGGTTGTTATAAAAGGATGCAATGAAGATAAAAATGTAATAAGTCTGGATGTAGAATGCTTTTATTTGTCACAGTGACTTACACAATATGACGTTTTTATTGAAATATCATTATCAAACAGTACAGAGAAAGAAAACATTTTGATGTTGCATGCCTTTTTCTGCTCATGAAATGTTTCCCACATTGTCAGCATGTGGCAGCAAGCTTTTGTTTTGTGCATCTGAAACACAGCTGAATGTCTGTCAGTCTCTGAACAAGCCCTCGGATCCAGGAGGCTCATTTTACTCACCCTTGCTTTGGCTTCGGACTAACCCCACAGCAACGCAGCAAATACAACACACAGAACCCCCCCAGTCATCAGCCACCAGAACAACACAGCAGCTAACAGTAATTAACAAGATAAACAACCCACCAACAACCCAAAAATGAACTGATAAAAATATTTAGATAAAATAAAATAAAACTTCAATGAATATTACCTGAATATGGCTTCAGGTTAGTATTTTTATTTTTCGTTTGAGTATGTGTGTGTGTGTGTGTGTGTGTGTGTGTGTGGGGGGGGGGGGGGTGTTTCACAGTGTTTTTTTTTTTACCTCCCAATGGTGTGAGGCAGTGAGGTCAACTGGTTGTCATCTACCTTCAGAGTGGTCAGCTTCTTCAACATTCCTGTATCACATGAAAAAATTAGAAACATCTAAAAACGATGATGAAAAACTGGTTCATGCATTTGTCATGTTCAGACTGGACTGTTGCAATGGTTTGTTATCTGGGTGTCCAAACACTTCTTTAAAAAGTCTTCAGTTGATCCAAAATGCTGCTGCCAGAGTCTGAACTGGAGTTACTGGGAGAGATCATCT
>JARVLU010000646.1:12396775-12411555 GCA_031762415.1 Simpsonichthys santanae | reverse complement strand
ATATATACAGTATAGCCCAAATGTTAAAAATGACTTTGCTTAAATATGCCTGTTAAATTATTCTCATTTTAGACTTGTTAAAATTAATTTGATTAAAGCTGCAGCCCAGCTGTGTGGAGTCCTACCTGTGTCCAGGACAGCCACCAGGACACACAGCAACGTTTGGTAAATCCACACGTTCGTCCTCATGGTTGGCTGGAGGTGCTGGAGCAGGTTCGAGCGGGACGGACACGCACTGCTCCGGTCAAAAGTCCAGAGAGGCTGCTGGTTCTGCTGGAGACTCGGCTTCCTCACACAGAGGACACTTTCCCAAGAAACCACGCGCGCCCTCCGTTCAACCCCCTTTTTACCAAAACTTTGAGCCCCCCTCCCCATCTTCAAACAGCGCCGTCTTCTTACAACTATCAAGTTCCGGGAAGAACACAGCGCAACTTCCGGTTGGTCTTTTCAAACTAAAACCAAACGCGTCAGCAATTATTATTACAGTATTATTACAGTACAGTACAGTACAGTACTGTATTTTTTTTAATCAAATCCAACAGATTAAAATTTAATAACCTTTGAGATTTTCAACTATTTTATCAATTAAGAGTTAAATTCTAATAAACTTTTAATTGGTTGTATCAACCCTTAATGATAATGTAATACTGTACTGTATACTTTTATTTCACTAAGCTTTTACGTATTTACTTACTCTGCTCAACCTGTTTTGTATTTGTAATTACTGTATTATTTTTTTCTATCCTAACGTGTTTTTTGTCATCAGGTACACCTGCACTTATATCTCACAGTGGTGTAAATGAACATCCATAGCAGCCATAGCCATTTGTTTGTGTCTCCTTGGATTGAAGAAGTCCTTTGGATGAAGGATGAAACGTCTCAACAAAAAAAGAAACCGTCCAGATGACCTGACTGAACTTTGTTGGATTTTCATCCTTGGATTATTGGGCATGAACTTTGTTATTTTGAACCTCAATGGCTGTGGCTGCATCAGAGGAGTCAACGAGGGAGTAGGCGGGCCCCAGAAACCATCTTATCACCAGCAAACTGGTTGGTCTACTATAAGAGTGTGCTGCTTGTGAGAGTGAGTTTGTTTGTGGCTCCTTGGGTTGACGAAGTCCTTTGATGAAGGATGAAATGTCTCAACAAAAAAACAAAACCATCCAGAAGACCTGACTAAACTTTGTTTAGAAAAGTCATGCTTAGGCCAGGGGTCTGCAACCTGCGGCTCTGGAGCCACATGCGGTTCTTTGGTCTTTCTGCAGCGGCTCTTTCAAGCTTTGACCAAAACTGACATAAAACTGAATTTTATTGGTTCAACAAACAACAAAAAAATGATTAGTTCAACCAATTTTCCTGTAATTGTTTTTGCAAATACAGTATGTGAACACTGGAGCGATTACAAGGAGTAAAACATACTTTAACTTGATGCTTTATTCCTTTATATTATGAACTGTCTGCATAGTTTATAGAGTTTTAATTAAAAAAAAGGTAAAAACAGATTCCCCCCCCCCCCCCCTTTCACAAGAATATGATTGTTTTCTTTAAAAAATGTTAAAAATCATTAGATTGTTTTATTTTATTTTTTGCTTTATCATGTCACTCCTAGTGGTCACAAAAGCCCCTCCAGCAAGCGCCTCACGGGCCACCAGTTAATAACCACAGCTGTAGCAGGTTGTTGCAGCACTGGACATGTTTAATTTATTTGATGAAGGCCTAAAAATGTCTCTTTTGATCATAAAGTTTGCAGACCCCTGGCTTAGGCTATATGTTACATCTGACTAAATAATTCAGGAATCATTCAGATTCAAGATGGCTGCCACAGCTAGTTAGCATTAGCAAACACAAATAAGGCTTTAGCTTGGTATAATTTTACAGAAATAAAACAAAAACAAAAAAGATTGTATGGTAGAAAGTAATTTCCAACACACACTGAGATTTAACAGATTGCACAAGACTTACATAAAACTTTGATTTTGACTGTTGGAGTCAGTCTGTTAGCAAAATACTTGCTACTTGTGATTATTATCGATTTGTCACACATTGCCTCTTTGTTAGAACTTACATTTTTAACTAACAATTTTATGAATTGCTAAAATGTACATCAGGATGAAGAAAACCTAACTTATAAATTTCCCAGCATGTTTGAATATAATATATAAATTTAAATTTGATGTGGGCGTAATCTGTTTTTAGTTTATCATCACATTGTCCTGAATAACCCATTTGTAAGAAGCAGACGTTTTCTGTTAATTCTTTACTTGATTGCTGGAATTTGCTGCTGGCTGGAGATGGGGAAGACACTTCTTTAACTAGTAATATTTGAAGTGACTCCACTAAACCAGACTAGGCACAGAAACTTAAATGGTAGAGATAATGACATTGATCTGTGTTGGACTGATTTAAATCAGGTCTGATCTTCTTGACAAGGTCTTCCTCTGTCTCTCCCAACCGGCCTCCTTTTGGCTCAGCTGAAAAGACAGATGGGATTCCTTACATGGTGCGCTAAAGAGCACTTGGCATAAAGTATTGATTGCATCCTCAGAGGATTAGCTCGTTGCAAAATTCCTAATGCAGCACTGGAGAGAGAGCTCAGACATAATGTATTGACTAAAGCACAGTGAGCGGTCCTATATGATGCAAGAAAACTGCCAGATCTTGACGCTTTATTCTTGCCAACTGAAACAAAGTGACAGAATTCTTCGATACATTGGTTTTGATAAAGCATCATTCAATCAGTCAAGGCGACTGAAGTTATGTGCACTTAAGGTCTGTTAGATTTGGAAATGTTTAAGACAAATGGAAAGCTTTCCAACGCCCTTTAGTTTTCCACATTTGTTACATTTCAGAGTGATCTTTAACAGATTTTTGGGATTTTGTGCTTTTCTCTCTGTGTAAATTTTAATATAAATTTAAAAAAAGTAAGCATGCAGTTACCACTGTTTAGATCTAAGCTCATCAGATGATGGTCTGTAGGCCATATCTATCATCTGAGATCAGTTTTTTCAGACTTTCATTGACTGTATAGTTATAAATCATATGCAATACAAGACAACAGTCAGAATACATGGTCAGGACACATCATCAGACTTGACACATACACTACACTGACATAATGTTAATGCTCTAATGCTTTCCCCTTTTGCAGAACCCATTTACAGCAGCAGAAATGTAACTTAGCTAAACAGACTGGCCATGTTGTTGTTGTCATCATCCTTAGTTTGTAGCCAGGTCTCTCTTGAGTCCTCGAGGCTCAATGAGATTAACCTGCCTAAATAAAGGTTGAATGAATGTTATATACCAGAAAAATTGTGAATCGGTGGTCAGACACGCACACTTTGCATCACGAAGGACCCCACTCACCCAGCACACGCACTTTTTGCTCTTTGCTATTGTGGGATGTAACTGGGACCCTGTGTACATAATGTCATTCCACCTCATGTACCACATGTGATGCGAATGATAATAAACCTAATTGAACTTGAACTTTCTGAATAAAAAAAATATAAGGCTCTTGATTCAGGCTGAACATTGTTTCACCCATTCCCTCTTAACCCTGTGTTTTGTATATTCATATATAAGGAAAGACAATCCAGGTGAGTGTGGGAGGGACAGGAGCTGAACCGCATGAGCAGAGAAACACAGGGGAAGCTAGAAACACGAGTAAAACACAAAAGAAAACTTAATGACGCGACAGACGTTGACAACTAGTCCCCCAACAGTTGCAGCTTAGTGAGATTTCCTGTTAACTATTATCTTTTGTTCACACAGGACAACCAAAGCCTGAGATTTAGCTGAAATTTACAGACATCTTCCCAATATGATGTTAACGTGCGCTGTGTTGTCGTGGCCGGTCCATATAATGTGTTTAACGTGCGGTAAGGCTTTAATGTGGTTTTACAAATCAGCACAAAGAAAACTAAAGAATGCACAATATAAAATTGTGTTAATCTACTTGTTGAGGAGGCAGGTCTGACCGGCCAGTTTAAGAGGCAAAAAAAAAGCCACGTTAAACTCAGATGGACAACGTGCCATCGGTCACGTGCGTGAGCATCCGCTGACCTGAAATGGACTTGCAACCTGGACATGGGCACCAGCGACTCCCACTACCCGAAAAGGAAGAAGCGGGTAAATATAATGGATTCATGGATGGATGTGGCAGCCGTCTCCGCACCTGCTGTCATCTGCGGTGAAGGAAGTAGCAGCATCTACAAAAGCTGAAGCGAGCAGCGCGTTCGTTTAAAATAGCCTTGTTCTATATTTTTCCAAATGATTTTGCTTGGACAAAAACAAAAAAACCGCCTCGTTACGTATTGGATCCTGCCCATTTCTGTCCAAATCAGAGATGCTTATTCGCATTGGATTAGTATTACCACAGGGCCTCGGAGAGCAGCAAATTATACTAGGTAATCTGTGGAGGAATTTTTACTTTACAAATTACTGACATGGCTGATTTGCACAAGATTAACAACACAGACAGCCTACGTAATTATTACAAATAGCATGTGGTTCCTAGGTCAAACTAATCCTGTGCAAATAGGGCTTAAGTTATGAGCTGAAGGTTAGAAGGATTAGATTAACCACGGGCTATGAAGTTTACTCTTTTAGCACCAATTACAAACTGATATATTTTTGGAAAGGAATCTTCAAATGTGCTACATTTTTCATTTTGAAGTTCTCATGTTACCATCCATCCATCCATCCATCCATCCATTTATCCATCTATCCACCCATTAACGTTATCTTCTTTTTCTTTTTTGGGTCATGGAGTTCACTGGTGTCCATATCCAGCAGTCACTGTGCAAGATGCAGGGTACACCCTGAACAGGTTACAAGTCCATCACAGGGCCACATAGAGAGACAAACAATCATTCACTCTCTCGCTCACACCTTGGGACAATTTACACTTACCAATCAGCCTAACATGATGCATATAACATGCATGTTTTTGGTTTGTGGGAGGAAACCGGAGTACCCTGAGAAAACCCAAGCATGCACGGAGAGAACATGCAAACTCCACCCTGAAAGATCCCGGGTCCGGGATTCAATCCGGCAACCTTCTCATTGAGAGGCAACAGATCTACCAACTGATTCACTGTGCCACCCTCCTCAAGTCTCCAAAAATAAATTTTCAACTTTAATGTTTATCTAAATTCAGTCCTATATTTTCTTGATGAAATTCTTCAGGCCAAGCGGTGATCCCTCCAAAGTTGCTCGATAGTGAGTTAAATAATTTCCAGACCCAAATCAAGACAAATTGAGCACGGAACATAAAGGAATGAATATTCTTCAGACCATTGTCTTATTAAGATGTAAATCTTCTCCCCAGCTGGAGAGCTTGAACACTCTGAGGAAAATGTATAATTTCAGAATTGTGCTATACTTTCTATTTTAGATTGTTTTTCTTGACTTCATGTTGCCATCATGCTGACATTAAGGGTAATGTGAATGTGATAGGTGCCAGGTTTCCTCAGTGAACAACGCTGGGATTGGCAGTGTAATAGCTCAGCCTTCATCTAATCAGAATTGTCAATGGATTATGTTCCTTGTGATTTTTGGACACATTTCCACAAATTCCTGGCAGACCGTAACATTGTTTTGGGCGAGGAACACCTTCTGTCTGGACATCCATAAAAGGTGGAATGCTGCAAGAGTTGTGCTTTTCTCAGGTTTTTACCTGTCTATAAAGAAACTCTGAATCAAACTCCATTCATAGCAAATGTTTTTTCTTCGCTACATGATCTTTGATTACTCCGTTTGGCTTGACAGTCAGATCTCAGAAGACTGTTCAAAATTACATTCTGCAAGAATGACTGAGGCTACTGTGTTGTTGGATTCTTTAAATGCTGCAGAATGTATCCTGGTCCAGATCTGTGCCTTGACACAGCTTTTCTCTACTTTGTGGATTGATTTTCGCTCCGACATAGACAATCAAACAAGAGAACTAATGCAGGCAGGTGTGTGTCTATCCAAGTCACATCTAATTTAACCTTTATTTATACAGGTTGAGCCCACTGAACCTCGGAGACTCATTTACAAGAGAGACCTGAAAACTAATAAAACTAATAAACTAATAAAAGTACTAATTGAAAAAGTACTAGTTGAAAAAGGACTAGCTGAACTAATAAAAGTAATTAGGAACAGTTGGCCTCAAGTGTCCCTGCAGAAGAATATCAAAAACTGTTAGTGCTCAAATAGCACATCAGTTTTGGTTGTGAACAACTATAGAATCAAATCAAATTTGAACAAAAAAGCTGTGAAACTACCCAAATTACAGCCGATTTGTGTGTTTTTAAATGTTTTTGTCACATGCACATCTAATAAAGGCAAGTGTAGAGGAAAATTTTGAGAAATTTGGCATGTCACACACAATTATACCTATTTTGTTACAAAACTGATATGTTTTCTTTTGAACTTGATGCACACCAGGTGAAACAGGAAGTAACAAAGAGGAGCTTTTTAATAAGGGGAACCTCCACGTCTTTGTTTATTGAAACATTATTTGAACTCTGACTCTTCTTCGTTTCTTTGTAACTCAAAATAATCTAAAGAAACATCAGATTTTTCTCTATGGTCTGTTTACATACATTCCCCTTTGTCATCACTTCCTGTTATTGTGCATACAAATATCTCAGCAACTGTTCATCTCAGCAGCAAATTCCACACATAATACATGATTAAATAATTTTTTTCCAAAAGTATGCTCATATTCGTTACACAAATTTGCTGCCAGAGGTTCTTTAAAGGTCACTTGGCTGTGGTGGTCATATTAAATTGGACTGACTGACTCCAATAGCTAATCAACTTATTTCTTGAAACTTTCACTTAAACCTATCCACTGGTTCATGTGATATTTTGATAACGGACACAAAAACACACACAGAGACATGGTCAAAAATCATTATTGTCCACCTTGGCCTTTCAGCAGTGAGCAGTAATGAGTGTGCAACACGTCTGAGCTCCTTGTGTTGTGAAAACTTGTTCTGTGCCTCTGCCTGACTGATGTGCCCACTAAAGTGACAAACACGAGACTGAATCACAGAGAGGCAGTGTGATATAACACTAACAACTGTGCCAGAACCTGCTCTTTAAAGAGCTCTTCTCACGTCAGAGAGGAAAACTATCTTTCAGGGAGTGAGGGAGTACTGGTCCTGCTCATCAAACAGTCCTCAAAGGAAACCCAGATATGGGAGGAAAAACTGGTGCCAAGTGGAGTCCAATGAAACATTTGAAATCAGCCTCCTAAAAAGCTCAAATCTATTGTATTTGTCTTAACGTTTACATTATCAAGATGCGATATGACAACGTCTAATATATCACAACTTTATTATACTTTCATTACAGGGGTTTTGCACTGATAGTACACTTTAAAAGTACTATAAAAGGTGTAGTAAGGTCAACACAAAGACAAGAATGAGCACCACAGGTTCAGTGTAAATCCCATTTGGGACATTGTACAACACGAAGTGTGTGTATTTAAATGGAGCAGCTGTAAATGATCCTGTTTTAAGTACTCGAGTGTGGGGGCTTTGTTGGGCTCTAACCCCTATTTGACAGGAAATCCACACTTCAGCCGTTAACGGGTGGTGGACTTAAAGCCCTCCAGAGAGAGCAGCAGGGGGAAGAAATGGTTTGAGGTAAATGCCAGACACCCGTCCCTCCCTCATTAAGACGCGTGCAGGTCATTTATGGTCCCCACCCCCACACGTTCTTTAGTTTGCATGCATGTGTGCACAGAAGTGGACAAGCAGGTGTATGGGTGTGTGTGTGGTGCAAGCTGGGGTTCTTACTGGCAACAGGCACGTATAAGAGCACCATACACGCCTCACACTCGCAACGTCAATCAGTGTCAGCGCAAAGAAGAAATCCAGACGCTCAGAACAAAAGTTTTTGTAGTTTGGTACCTTTTGGATTACGTCTCACCCTGTCCCATGTGTGTTGCAAGCCTTAGGTAAATAAGTTGGGTTTGACAGCCGATTATGCATCTAGGGACTACATGATGGAACGGGGGGAGCTTTTTCTTAAAAATGGAGCAAAGCAATGAGAATAGTGACTTTTCTGATTTATTTTATTCATTCCAGGCCCATTGTAGTGGATTCCAAAATGTCAGTCATTCTTCGGCATAGGTAATTAGAGCATGTTAAGTTTGGTAGGCCAGTGTTGTATGAGCCTGAGGTGTTATCGTATCAAAATACTGGCTTAATATTTCATAATTATAACGGACACACAAACGTGCTTTTTATTTGATTAATTATCAGATGGTTTTCGGCTGAACTCTAATAATCACACTCAAACTCAAGAGCTCAAATGTTACAAGCAGGATCTGGGAGATTGTGAGATAAATATATATTTGCATTGACTGTTGAGCTAAATCTGGTATGGTTGCTGAAAAGTCACCCTCAACATGTGCTCTGTTGTAACATCTTGCAAGATTGTGCATTATGGAACTGAAAAGGCTTGATTAAAATGGTTATAACTCACAAAAACATTTCTCAGTATGAGCTAATCTTGGTCCAGAGGTGTCCAATCATGGTCCTTGAGTGCCACTTTCCTGCATGTTTTAGAGCTTGATGTCATCCAACACACCTGATTTGAATCAATTTGTGATTAACAGGCTTCTGCAGAACATGGAGAGACAATTCACTCAATGAATCAGGTGTGTTGGAGGAGAGAAGCGTAAAACATGCAGGATAGTGGCCCTTGAGGACCAGGATTCTGCTTGGAAGACTATTTTAATTTGACACCTTTCAAAAAAACATGAAAAAAAAAAAAGTGGTGAAAATATTAAAGTAAGATGTGTTACTGAAGCATTCTGACTGCTGGAAAACTGGCTCTGACACTTTGGAAAAGAAAAAAAAAATCATCCAATGCAAAGACAGTTTTGGGCTGACAATAGTAAAAGTTTCCTCCAGCTATGATTGACAGCTCCTATATGGATGTTTACAGCATCAATAAGTTTTTCCAGATTCAGAAATAAAGCTTGGACCTCTTATCAGTTAAGAATTTGAAGGACACACGCCCACTTGTTTGGCAGTTGCTGCAACAGACCTGTAGTACTTTAGCTTTCCCAGCTTTAGGCAAGTGCCATGAACACGTGCATACGCTTTAACTGGCAGAGAGGAGAACAGTAAATCAACATGGTGTGAATGTCATCATAAAAAAAACATGAAAATTCTAATTAAAGTGGCGTTTTGAATGGGAAATAACAGAGGTAATTCTATCTTCAGTCTAATGAACTTTTGTGCACAACAGTATGGGACCCACGGGAACTCAATCCAACAAACATTAGGACACCTTTGTTCTGAGACTCACATTTTTCCCCTCTACTTTGTATGTTTTTGATACGGAGACAAACGTCTCAACAGGAGGTCCGGCCTTTTACAAATTTTATAGAGTAGTTTCAGATGTTCTGCAGGGGATGGTTCAGTTTATCTTTTTCTTTTTTGGGTTGTTAGATTTGCACGAGGTGATATACTGTATTTAGTTACTTATAGTTAGAAACGAGTAATTTTAGCAATACTGTTTTGATTGTTGGAACGTCAAACCCTCCTGGTCTTTGAAGCTTCTCAGAACAGTCATTACAGTTGGTAAACTGACATAGATGGAGGTGCTGGACACCTCCATCTGGAAGAAGACTCTTTCTCTCTGGCCTAAGAATGCCTTGGAACTATTTTTCATTGACCTGACCACATGATATACAGTATATATTTATGGATGGATGATCTATTAGTTTTTTTTACCTAGTTAACTATTTTCTGATATCAAAGTTTTACAGCCAACATGCAACTGTAGAAGTTCTGTGGTCAGTTTTATATCAAGTATTACAGTTTTATTCATCTCCGTCAACCCTTTTCCTTTGTTGGTGTCTACCATATTTTTTGGTGTGTAAGGCACACCGGATTATAAGGCGCATTAAGCAAAACTAAAGCATTGACAGATTTTTGAGCGCCGTGTACCACATAAAATTGGTTTGATGTCAGTAAGCACTAGAGTTATATTCAGGCCCAAAAAATCCAACCCGACTCGATGAATTAACAGTAATTACAGGTCCGAACCTTAACGCCACCCCCCCACCCCCCGACATTTTAAATTAAGCTTTGACTGCTTAGAGTTATTAACGGTCGGTGGACGCACGCGGCTGAATAAAACGGGGCAGAAGATCAGAGCTGAGGGGTGTTTGTCCTTTCATGGCCGTCAAAGCACATTAAATCCCTGCTTCTGCCTGCACTCTGCATTATTCAGACACAGACCATGCTCTGACATGTCAGCTATTTTGGAATCTTACCTGTTTGGGTCATCGGCCGTGCGCGTCCGCTGAGTGCAGCTGAATCTTTTTTAAACTACACCACCACCTGCTAAAGGAAAGAACAAAGACGTCTCATTTGTTTGAATGTATTTTTCTACTTTAACTGAACTTTTTTGAAACCTCTGTCAAGGCCGGTCAGCATATAGTCAAATGGCCACATGCGGTTGGTGTTGTATGGCAAGCCGTGTAGCTAATTGGATTGTCAGCTGTGCGTTTCCGCTGACGCAATCAAAACCCTGACACTGGCCTGGCCCGCACATTGTTATGGCCCGGCCATAATCTGGGCCGGGCTCCAGGTTCGGGTTATGCTCTAAGCACAACCAGAATTAATACATAAGGCGCACTGTTGATTTTTTTAGAAAATTAAAGGATTTTAAGTGTGCCTTATAGTCCAAAAAATATGGTACTTTTACTGCATGTCAAAGCTTTTTGAGAGCATCAGTTAAAATCAAGTGATTTTAATTAGTGATGTAATCAGTATTCTTTGCAGTAATACTACACAGAGCTGTATTCAGTTTTACTCGACCGAACATGGAATTATTTTTCATATGAGGTGCAGTTTTTAAACTCACTTGAGCCTGGAAAGTCTCCCACACATCTATTTCATGGCTTGCGAGCCATGTTGAGAGGTGTGGACATGGGAAGTGAGGAGGTGCAGAAGGGACACCCAAGGAGACACGTTGCATTCATCATCAGGTGGACTGAGGGAGGAAAAGAGGCTTTAGAGAGCGTCTCCTCCTGCGTCCAAAACCTGTCAGGGTTCACAAAATGCAGCCTCGTTTGACTCGTTTTCTGACTTGTTCCTTATAGCTCTCTGCCAACACGTGATTTTTAAACTAATGTGCTGCTGTGAGTTTGATTACTGACATTATGAACACTTTTGCTGAGTTCAAAGGGCTAAAATCACATTTTTTCCAATCTATAAAAGCGTGACATTTTGCCGTATCTCTTCTTTAATTAACTGTTTATGTTTTATTATGGATGCACGCAAAATAGTTTGAAAAGCAGTTTTTTATTCTGATTGTGACAGGAAACTTTATGCACCTAGCAGGTTATATTATTCCAAATGCTAAATTTTCCTTTTAATAACTTTACACCCCAGCTGGCCAAGAAATAATAATAAAAACAACACCCGCAGTGTCCTTGCTCCCCTCCATTCCTGCACATGAAGAGGGCTAATCACCAATGTGATCTCCCCCTTTTCACCCCTGACCCTTCCAACACAAGAACAACAACTTCCCCCCAACCCCTCAACGCTTTCCCCCTAATTAGAAGGGTGCTTTTCCCCTCGCAGATGACAGATGAGAGGTCAAGGGGTTGTCAGACCCCCTTGCTAGTTTCTCCTCGTGCCTACTGAGGGACGAAACAGGACGGCCTTGCTTTCGGGAGTGACAAGGGAAAAGGTTCAGCGATGGAAGTCACAGTGACAAAGATCGATGACTGTCCGATCACAGAGTAGAACACAAAGGGCAGGAAAGTTGAGCCGAGTTAGCAGCTGGAAACTAAGACCTGTTGGAAGAATCAGGAGGAAGGATCCAACAGAAGAAGACCTTCGACAAAAAGGAAATAGATGAAAGAGAGTGAGCAAACCTCCAAAGACGCTCTGGCTGTACCTGGAGAGAAATGAGGACAGCTGTGGAAAGTTTTTAGCATAAAGGGAGTGAGGCTGGATGAAGAGATAACATGCGAAATGTGGGTTTAAACGATCAAAGAATCAAACAAATCAACCTGATAGCAAGGAAGGAAAAGGACAGAAAGGCAGCAGTCACTGAGCTGAAATGCTGCTGTGAGACTTTTTTTTTTCCTTTGGGGCAATAAAAGCAGAGCTGCAGTCCAATGAATCAAGGCGTTGGGGGGCTTTTCTCTCTCTGCCGTGTGTTATGTCCACTGCTAATGGGCAGCAGATGTGGAGGTATTTCACAAGTGTGGCTTTGGAAAACATTCCCGCACATAAATCCAATTAGGTTGGATCCTGAACACAAGCTGGTCGGTGAGTAGGTGAGCCCAAACACCCAACAGACAACCAACTTGATAATAATCTGTTTTTTCAGAGCAGGTAAATACCATCAAATCTAAATAAGCTAAAGCAAATCAAGGCTCTATTTTAAGATTTTCATTGTTGGAGATTTGTCTGGCTTTGAAGCAGTGCAGTCTAATTACCGGACAATTTAGTGGTTGAATTCAGTTATTTTGTTATTATGGGGAGAAAGAAATATGTTAAATCGATTTTAAGATTGAAGATCCTGAGATAAACTAATGGATATCACATTTTATTACACAGACGCAGCAAAACCAGATTAACTAATTAAAATGTTGGAGTAAAATAAAAAAACTCCATAAAAAAATATGACTGAGAAAAAAAATAATTGAGGGTGCAAATAAAAAGCATTGATTACCATGGTGGGAAACTGAAAACAGGCAAGATGTAACACAGGCCATGCATCACAGGTGTCCAAAGTGTGGACTGAGGGCCATGTGCGGCCCTTGAAGGGACTTTGTGCTGCGCCTGCCCGCAATTGCAGTTTAAGAATGATGTCATTTTCACCAGCAGGCTTAAGAGATTGATGCAGACTTTCTGAAAATTAGTTGGTAATCCATTTTTTATATAATGTTTAGGTTTAACAGCAAAACAATATTCTCAAAATGAGCAATTTTAAACAAAATACAAATGTTTAGCTAAAATCTTTATATTTTCACTTCTTGGTACAAAACCTTTACTGATTTCTACTGGAAAAGAGACTTTTGGACAATGATTCACAAAATCTGGCAAAATATTGCAGTTGATAAAATAATAAAGAGGGAAATTGGACCATTTTAAATGAATATAACGTGGTATCATCTACATACGAGTTGATCAACTTGATCAAACCTTATGATTCTGTTGTAGCGACTGACAGCTGGATGATTTTTCAGAACTTCGATCAGCCTTTTGGGCCGTCCATGGTCCAAAAGGCTGATCGACCCTCTTTTAAAAGGACACTTACTCATATTACGCTTTTGTTGCTGAGAACAGACTAAAATAAACTTTCAAAACATGAAAACAACAAACATACACCCAACAAATCAAATAAATCAAATAGTTTTAAATAAAATATATAAGCTAAGGGTTTAAGAGGCTTTTAGTGTTTTGGATATAAAACAATTTAAAACTCTTTCTCCACTAAAATAGTAAAATTTTGTCCTTTCTCCAAAATACTGTTCACGTTGAGAGTTAAATTTACATTTTTGTGGCCCACAAGTCCTTTCATATCGTTTTGGCCCGCATATGAAAACATTTGGACACCAATGCCATACATTGTAAAAGGTCATGTAAATGTCTTCAAACAACAAGTTAGCAGTTTATGATGACAACTAAAAGTTTTGTGAACAACAATTAGAAAATTGCTTGGAAATTCTAATTTAACATCATTGCCTCACTTCCAGCCAATAACTTGTGAGTTTTATTCTTCCCGTTTACATTTCCCACCAAAAGTACAAGCTTCTTCAAGCTTTGTTTCCTGTTCATGGTGCGTTGCAGTGCCACCCACAGGCCTGGCATACATATTACAGTATTTTGGGATTTGTTTTCCAGGTGGATGCAGACCATTCTAGAAACGGTGCCATGATTTTTTTTAAAACTGTATTTTCTGTGTAGACAATGTCTAAGAAGATTAACAGACCTGGAGGTGGCCGAGTTTGTCCTCAACAGGTTAAGCAGCAAACTTCTGCGCATTTGTATGAAAGTTACATCAAGTAATGAAATGACAGCTCCAACAGAGTAACAGGGGTCAACATTAAATGATGACACTGATGTCACATCAACATTTTAATCAAACATCCAAACTGACACCGAGTCAGCAGTGGACTGGATCATGAGGTACTGCTTCTCGTGTGGCAGCTGCTGCATGCTTGTCTGGCACCTCATTCCCTACTAACTGGCTGCACGTGTGTAAAAAAGGGACAGGTCCAGATCCATTACATGCACTTTTTGCACACACATACACACACTGAGGTGTGAATGCACACCTCATCGCACACAAAGGACAGACACACATGCACACATGCACCCACTAATCCCCTGCTTTTAGTGGCACAGCAGGAGTGTGGTGGTCTTGTGTGGCTTTATTAACTAAGGTGGGGATGGGTTTGGGGGGGGGCGGGGGCAGAGTGGGATGTGTGGGGAGTCCCACCAGGTGCTAATAGATTTCCTGCAGCTTTGAAACATTTTCTTGCACTGGTCTCCTGGAATGGAGTCGGATTTCTTCTGTGGCAAATTACCTGGACCCAAGTTTGACCCCTTTACAAAACACCCCCTACCCTCTCACTAAAAGAAACACCGTAACACCAATGGTGTAGTCTACATTTTTGTAGTGGGTATACTGTGCTTAGAAACCAAAGTACACTGGTTAGCACAATGTAATTGTCAATTTATTTTCATTTTAAAGCATATACAGTACTATATATATATATACTGTATATATATATATATATATAT
>JARVLU010000646.1:12376935-12389616 GCA_031762415.1 Simpsonichthys santanae | reverse complement strand
CTGAAGCTGTTAGACTCATGAACATCTAACCAGAATAATCACTGTGAAATATCACATCATGTTGCTGCTGATCTGTTGCCTTAGTGTATTTTTAGTTGATGTTTTTCTTAGTTCATATCGTCGATGTTATTACTGTTTTTCATTTACATTTTATTGTTGGATGTAACTGGGACCCTGTGTACATAATCTCATTCCACAACATGTACCACATGTGTATGACAAATAAATATCTGACTCTGACTCTGTGTAATGCAAAACTGATGGAAATGTAAAGATTTAAAAAATAGTGTTTGCCTGGACCACTAATAAATTGAGACATTATGTTTAAGACGGCCACAAACCATGTTGGTTTGAGCCCCGTCTATTATTATCTCATTGATCTGCTCCAAAGTAATGATGCAGTCATATCTAGCTTGACACGTTCTCTTTACATAATTTGTGTTAGACTGTTCACGTGTAACCATTTCATGGAGAAAAATGATTTGGTCAAATAAAATGAGAGCCTCAGTGGAGCAGGATGACACTATAAGAATTAAAATAATTCCATCCATCCATTATATTTTACCCACTTCTTCCTTTTTTGGGTGTCATGTGGGTCACTGTGCAAGGGGCGGGGGACACACTGGACAGGTCTCCAGTCCATCACAGAGACAAACAACCATTCACACTCTCACTCTCACCTAGGGACAATTTAGAGTTGCCAATCAGCCTAACATGCATGTTTTTGGTCTGTGGGAGGAAACAAGAGTACCAGGAGGAAACCCACACATGCACGGAGAGAACATGCAAACTCCACCCAGAAAGGTCTTGAGCTGGGATTCCATCCGGCAACCTTCTCGCTGAGAGGCAACAGCTCTACCAACTGAGCCACTGAATTAAAAATAATTATAGATTTTATTATTTAGGACACAACAGGAGCTGTTCATACGATAAAAGAAAAATCATGATGATCTCAGTCATAACTGTATCTTCAAAAATCCTCATAGGTGTAAAAAAAGAAAAAATATATTATGATGTAAAGAGATGTCAAACGTCTTTATGATGCGTTGGAAATTTAAGACAAAAAGGCTGAGCTTCAATTTTAATTTGAAGTTACAGATTTTACTGCGGGGCCCGACGTCAAAACTTTTCAAATTACACAGACGAGCTGAAACGCAGGCAGAGCGGAAACGAAACATAACAACAATGCCTTGGTGGTCTCATCCTTATTCTGTCATCACTCGAGGCTCAAAAATGCTTTTATTCAACAAGCCGAACCCACAAAATTGTTCTTTTCCCAAGAAACGTGTGTAAAGAATTTTTTTGTGGACTGCATTTGCGTAAAAGTCCAACAGGTTTGTTGTAGTTTTGCACAGATGTAGACTGTCCGTGGACGCAAACCACGTCCATATGGAGACAAATGTTGCTTCTCTGATTTATGAAGTGCTTTTGTAGAGCAGGAAGGAAGAACACAAACTGTATCTTTACAGAAAAGAGGGAAAACTGAGAGTTCGGAGGGCAGGGTATGCGCATAAAACAAGTCGTGAGACAATTTGACGGCAACGCATGAAGATTCACGTCACACGACACCATTTCTACAACCTCTGGAAAGTTTGCTTTTGTAAAAACAAACCTGTTGTAATGAGAGGACTGTCAATAAATGTAATTACTCCCTTAATAAACTTCTCGCATTTACTCTAGAGGCTGTTTACTTCTGGGACTTGAGGCCAAATAGGGAGGGACACAAGCCCACAGGCTTGGGATAACAATCAAAAACACAACAGATGTGACCCCTCAGTGTAAACCAACAGGGCCGCCCTGTTGCCAGACGCAAAACACAGAGCCGCTGGCAGGAAATCCACGGGCTGTTGACATCGCAACTCATCCGTGACAGACGAGGAATAACACTTCTGGAAAGGAAGCGTTGGGGGAAATAGAGAAGCCCAAGAGGGAAAGGATGCTGTCATCAGAAAACCTGACTTAAGGCACTTTTTATACTCGAACCACACAACTTGGAGAAAATGGAAAGTCTATACAAAATTATGTATGGAAGAACTGAACAGAAAAAAAATCCACCAATTAAACTTTTCCATTATGATTATGATTATTATTTTTTTAACATTTTGTCATAGTTTTCTGTTAAAATTGCAATTTCTTACAATTAAATGTTTGCTCCACACTGTAACAAGATCTTTCCAATCCATAATTTTACATTATTGGGCTCGGTGCAGTCGTTCAGCAGCTGCGCTACCAACAATAAAGATCCTTTTCATTAAAAACAAACACTAAAGGCTTCGTAATTGACCTCGTTCTTAATGTCCCACAGCAGCTTAAGGATTTCAGGCTTGCTTCTCGAGCTCCACGCAGAAGTACGGTTAGTTTTAACACCCATAATAAAGGGTAAAATGAGCCAGTAGTTTGACTTTTAGGAGCAGTGAGGAGGAGGAATAACAACTCTAGAAAACTGGGCTTGAGCACAGCTGGTTTTTGGGACTAGTGTAAAGGTAGACACTTAATATTTGCATCAGAAAGGAAAAACTGTGAATTTACCACTAAATGAACAATGAATGCATTTCTAAGGGATGTGTCATCTAACTAAATTCAATGTTGTAAGGAGATGTGGCTGTAAGTATGAATTCTGGGTTTGTTTTCCGGCCGTTGTTGTTTTTGGCTGGATTTAGAGTTCTGATGTCGGCTCAGTGCTGCTACATCAGACATGAACTGGATGGAAAAGACATTTTTCAAGAAAAAGACAGAAAACTTAATACAAAGCAACATATTTAATCACAAAATTTTATTATGAGTATACCTTATTTTACATGAATAAACACTTTTCATTGCAGCGTTATAAACATTGTTCTTTTTTTTCTTCATTTTTTTTAATAAGAAGACCTTTGTTTTGTCACTTCTTTTTTTTTAAACAAATGATTCAAAGAATCAAGTTCCACAGTTGAAGCACAATCGAGCGAGACTTACAGAGACACCCATTGAAACCCAAAGTTGGGTCTGGTGAGGTCCGATTTCCACGAAGACACCTGCCATCAAACCAAACGCTGAAAGAGACAGACAAGCTAACCGTCTGTCAAAGTGGAAGCAAGTTGAAGACGCAAATACACACCGAGCAATCCTCATGATCCAGGAAGGAGAAAAGTCCGACCCACACAGTTCATAAAGAGAGCACCGACACAATCAGAATCACTTTAGACCATAGCGAGTTATTATTCCTGAGGTGAACTGATTTTAGCACTTAGAGCAGAATCAAACATCTGGAGTTTGTAGTTTTTCAGTGTCCTCTGAGCATTTACATGGACTACAGTTTCATATGTACCACACAATTCTCAGGTCAAAATAACACAAATGACCATACCAGCATCACTAGCCTGTAAACTAAAGCTCATGTGTACTTCACCACCACAGAGCTGCACCAACAGATCAGTTCTAATCCTTATATCGCATGTACTTTAATTCTGACAGCTACTGTTAATTTTATTTAGGGCATAAACAATAGATGATCAACCATGTTTTTAAGTGCATGTGAGTTTGCTTTGGTTATTTTGCACATCAGTGTTCTCGGTGACAATTTAAATTTAGAGCATGCTAATCATCCTTTAGTCAAATGGACTGAAAATATTAATTTCCAGGTAGGCCATTCTTAGGAGCAAAATGACATAATGCAAACCATGTTGGTTACACACCTGATTTGTTCATTGACGATACTTGGTACAAAATGCAGTACATAGCTGGTATGTAACCAGTAAGTATGTATTTGGCATTTACTTTGTACCAGGCAATATTTTGTATTGCTACTATTTTTTTCTGACATGGATTTATCAAAAGTTCAATCCATTTTCTGCATTTTAGTGGGAAAATCTTTCAAAAATAGCTAGCACCAGTATCTCTCCATCATGCTGTTTTTCTTAACAGTTCTAGCTACTAACAAAAATGTCTACGAGACATCTTGGTAAGCAGTGGTTGGTTGATGATTTCCTGTTTAAATCCAAGCAGAAGTTCCATGATGTAATGGTCAGCTGAAATATGGGACTAGCTATTAAAAAGGCACCACGGCTGAACTGCGTTTGCATGCTAGAACCAGAACGGTCCCAGCAGAAAGGAGGTATAACATTTTAATGTGGTGACTGAGCTGTAAAATGACGATGCAGACATTTTGAAGCCATGTTTCCTTCTTATAGTTCAGTGTGTTGATGAGGGCGTGTTGATGTACATCTGGGATAGTGTCAGAGAAGTCCAGTCCATTGATTGGCAGATATAGTGTTTTTGCCATTTTATGATTTTTTTAAATGTATATATTGGTGCTGTATAAAAGGTTGAACAAAGAAGAAAACTCATTAGGGACTTAATTTTTGGAAAAGATCCAAGTAAAGCCCTTCAGACAGATGCATTTTGAGGACATAGCACATCTTCCAAACAATTCTCAGTAATGCAAAGTATTCATGATTTTAAGTAAACAGGCTAAATTGCTGGTATGGTCTGACAAGTGAATGAAAACGGCTTGAACCAGTAAGAATAAATAATGCATTTAAACACCACCAATCTGCTTTTCTTTCTAAAGCAAAGACAAATGTTGTCTCCCCAACAGGACGGCAGTATTAGCTGATCAAACCATGTGGATAAATGTTTCGACACCGAGGATATCACACTAAAGCAGAAGCACACTGGATATGTTGTCAGCCATTTCCATGCAGCAAAGGGAAACAACTCCAGAGATATAGAGGCGTGCCTCTGTAACTTTGCATAAATGTTATATTACAACAGGTTTCACCAGAAGAGTATACAAGTTCAACTTTATGGCACTTCTTGAGAGTTAGTAAGTTAGAAGCAAACATACCATTGTTAGTTTCACCACATTGTTTTTGTTACGATTAAAAGACACAGAAAAACCTCAGACCATGTGGACGGTTACTGATATTTTTTGGTTTCAACACATTGAGGGAGCCTTTCCATAATAGAGCCCTGACAAAATGATCCATTGATCTGATTTGGAGAAATGCTTCCAACACAAAAACTGACATCATTCATTGAGATGGGACTGTTCAGCTGAAAATAAAAACTCAAATGATGCAACGTACCTGATTTTTGAAATGTTAACATTTAGCAAACGTATCAGAGTACTTATAAATAATACACTTCCTAGCTATGCTTTAGTGCTGTATGCATTGCAATTTAAAGTTTCTTTTGGTGACATCGTGAATGTTGGTTATATTTTTAAATGTGACATTTGATGTAAATAACAGTAAGTGGCAACGTTCAACTCAACTGGAAGCACATTTTGTTATTCAGAGGCACTAAAATTATAGTTTAATCTTAAAGTTGGACATTTTACACATCCTCTCAGTTTATTAATGATACTATGTATGGCATTTAATTTTTTACACGTTATTTATGGAAAGCCATTTCAATCAAAATTAAATAGACAAATAGTGTTGTTTAAAAATTATGAATAAATATTCCATTAAATAAATAAATGTTCCCATGAAAGAAAACATTTAAATAGAAATGTTTATTTTTTTTCCTCCAAGATTTATTTTGTATTTATTTCAAAATGTGTTCTTTTAATAATGGGGTTTTATTTTGTGACACTTTTATTTTGTAAAGCTACTTTACATATTTCAGGCCATTGTTTATATATGATTTAGTTATTGACTTGCCTAATAAATAAATAAAATGTGAACTAAATAAAAATAAATCTTGAAATAAATAAAAAATAAATCTGGGGAAAACTAAACATTTCTATTTAAATGTTTTATTTCATGGGAGCATTTATTTATTTATTGGAATATGTATTAATAATTTTTAATTAACACTATTTAGGTATTTAATTTTGAATGAAATGTCTCTCCATAGTTATTAGCTTCCATAACAGCAGGTCAAAACCATTAAATGCAGCTGGTTTCAGTAATAATGACATTTTTTGTCTTAAGGATTAATTTATGGACTTTGTCCAGTATTCCGTCTGACATTTATTGACTTTTAGAGCTTTATTCCATAAATCTTTTTGACAATTATGAAAAAGTAAAAAGAACAAGTAGTTTAAGGCTGAAATCTGTAGGAAGCTCAAATCATTTCAATGATTTTCATTCTCATTCATGATCTTGGCAGATTTATTTTGTTCTTTGAAGCAGTGGTCTGATGGATTATGTTAAAATCAATCTCTTCTTGTTTTGGAAAGCAAGGCCACACTTTTTCCTCCCCCACAAACCATCTAAAGCAGTCTCAGTGCACTTTTAGTTTTATATTACTTTTACATGTTTAACAAATTCAACAGAAATGCACACAAGAGAAAAAATGCTGAGGAAAATACTTTTTTCTTTGAAATGATTAGATAAACCAAAATAATCTAAAGGATGTAAATGTAATGAACAGGTGGTTCAAAAGCTTTTCCACAAAACAAAACAGTTGTAGATTTGTGACCCTGATAATTACTAATAAAAGTATACAGGCAATGGTTATAAACCATAAAAATGACAGTTGATAATTTCTTTCAACTATGTTCTGTCCAGCGGTTATCTGTACTTAATACCTTATAAAGAAAAGGGCAAAAGTCTTCATCCTAACTTGGCTAAAGGCTAGCCAAACAAGAGTTTGTTTACCGTATTTTTTGGACTATAAGGCACATCGGATTATAAGGTGCATTAAGCAAAACTATAACATTTTTTACATATTTTTGAGCACTGTGTACCACATAAAAACAGTTCAAGGTCAGTAAGCACAACCAGAATTAATACACAACGTGCACCAGATTAAAAGGCTCACTGTTGATTTTTGAGAAAATTAAAGGTTTTTAAGTGCGCCTTATGGTCCGAAAAATACGGTATATCGTTCAGGCTTACAAACCAAAATGGCATACTGGTGAGAAAGAACGCTCCATTAGATAACAATAAATACTGATAATCGTGCAAAAGAGAAGTTTTTTAGTTATCTAATGTCACATTCTGTCTCACCATTTTAAAACTTTTAAGCTCTGAAATGTTGTATAAAACTGGCTCTCATTTGGGCGGCCTGCAGGAAGATGTGCTCTGTATGAAACACTGATGGTCCAGCTGAGAAACATGACTAGACTAACCTTTCAACAAGTGCATCATGGGAACACAACCATGATAATCTTTTTAAATTAAATAAATTATTACTCCGGTATAAATTTCTTGTCACAATTATGCAAAATAAACAAATAGCAATTATTTAAAGGCTTCTTGACATCTGGAGCTCAATTCAGGACCTTGTTGTTTTATGACCCACATCGGGGTGCCGACTTCAAATTTTGGAACCAGTATATTACGTACCAATACCAATATAAATACCTGATTTATCGTTTCATACACTACTCTTATTTTAACTGCATTCTTACTGTAGTTTATTGTTATTTACTGTTACTGTTGTCTGTACCTTATTTGTTCTGTCTGGAACAGGTCCCTCTTGTAAAGGAGTCCTCCTGGCTCACTGAGACTAGCCTGTATAAATAAAGGTTGAATGAATGTGTTATCACATGGCATCAAAACACTCTGAAACAAAAATGTTGAATAAATAAAAATAGAACGCATTAAAAGGGGGAAATCTGTGTTTAATTGCACTGAGCGACCGCTGCACTGAACTCAAATGTTGTGTCAGGTCTTGCTCAACAGTTTGTACTTTTCATGTTTTTCTTAAAGGTTTCCTGAACAGCAGGCTGACCACGCAGACTAACACGGATCAGTGTTGTGATTAATGCAGCATATGGTCTGGCTTTGTTTGGTTAAATCAACCATCACCTGGATGGTCGTTTATATTGCTCCAAAACCTTACTGTTCAGAATCAGTGGAGCGCCCACAGTTGCATGCACTAATGCACTTCTACACCATCCTCTGAAAGTTTGTCAGTTTACTATAGCTTTAGATACTTTAAACATTTTTTTTAATGTGAGAAATGCCCAAATTATGATTCTGCTGTCGTAAATTGAAGGAGAAGGCCTATTTTATCTTTTCCAGGGAACCAGAGCTATAAACTAGAGTTGATTTTAGAGCAACAGTGTCTATCCTTAAATAAAATACTATAAATAAAAGCTGCACTTTAAATTCCAGTGCAGACAGTAGTCATTTAATTTAAAAAGTGACATAAAAATACACGTCGTTTAACTCCATCTTGAGCAGACAAGCAAATATTCCCTTAACCCCTTTTTAAGTTTCGTGTCTGCAGGCGGACACCTGAATGCCTCATTCGAACAACTAATAAATATTAAATTAATGGAACAGTCCACATGGTACAGGAGAGTTTGCCCAATGAGCCATGTCGGACCCCATCCAGGCTCACCCTGATTTGTTAATCCTTGGAGCAAATGAAAATATATTAATATCAGGTCAGGAAATTCAAATGCAGACCACTCCTGAGCTGATGGTTCAGTCAGCTTCTAAAATTTACACCCAAGAACAAGCACTGTGTGGCAGTACAAGGGTTGGCTCTTGAGAATGGCCACAGTAAATGGGATTGACACTGCAAACAGGGTATGTACTGTAAATGAAAAGACAGCAGACTGAAGTACACATATGGTCCTCAGAGACACTTTAAAGGTTGGTGGTTTTATCTGAAAAATCAGACTTAAACAAAAGAACCATCAACCCAACTGAGGCAGCTCAACAGTGACAGATGTAATCATTTGGCATCAATGAGGGAAGTCTCAGCCAAATCCTCAATCAAAAAAAAATAAATATTTGACAACTGAGCACTGCAAGTCGATTCAAAGTAAAGTCTACTCACTGCTTTTTGGCAGTGGTGAATAAAACTTCACATCTTTAATAAACATGTCCATCATGATTTAGTTCCTTTAGATTGTGTAAGGCAGTCCGATCGCTTCAATGACATCACGAAGTGGCCATTCAAAATGAATCCCTGGATGGCAGGAACCACTGAGTTAATGAGTGATAGAAGATATTTCTAATGACTCAAGGCCCTGCCACACTAACGATTTAGAGAACTTGTGTTGACTTATGAAGATGGAATGAGAAAAAAATTTAACTGGAAATCAATTTTGGCCTTACTGCATTGGTAACGAGTTGAACACATATACAGATACATGAAAAAAATTTAATATCATGAAAAAGTTCATTTTTGTTAGTCATTTTAGAAAGTGAAACTCATGTAAATTCATTGCACGTAGCAACATTTTCCAAGTCTTTATTTCTTATATTTTTATGATTATGTCTAGCAAATAATAATAAAAAAAAAAACACATTTCAGTGTTTCAGATAAGAATATTCCACAGCCAATTTTTGTTACTTTTGTCAGTGTGGGCAGGAGTGAAGTCCTGCTTGAAAATGAAATCATCTCCATAAAGCTCATTAGCAGAAGGAAGCATGAAGTCCCTAAAAGGTCTGGTAGATGCTGTGTTGACTATGGACTTCAGAAAACACAGTGGACCAACATCAACAGAGGACATGACACCAAACCATCACCAACTGTGGAAACTTCCCACTGGACTTGAATCAATCTGGATTCTGGGCCTCTCCATTTGTCCTCCAGCCTCTGGGACTTTGATTTCCAAATGACATCTGAACAGAGGACATTGGACCACTGAGTAAACAGTCTAGTTATTTTTACTAGTATGGGTCAGGCGTGGCTGAGTGGTTAGAGCAGACGTCCACCCAGTGATAGAGTTGGAGGTTTGATTGCATTAGCAGTCACGTGTTGAAGTGTCTTTGGGAAAGACACTGAACCCCTCATTTTCTCTGATGTGTGTCCCATTGGTGAATAAATGTGATCTAAAGCTCTGATTAGTCTACAGATCCAGATTATCTTTGTAGATTTAGTATGAATGCGTGTGGAGGTAAATGAGGGCATAGAATGTGTTGTAAAGAGCTTTGAGTATCTTGAACAGATAGAACGGTGCTTTGTAAGAACAGTCCACTCGGCCAGGTAAGACGCTTCTAATGTCGTCTCTGGTTCAGGAGGGGCTTCACTTGAGGAACGTGACATGTGCAGCTCTTGTTTAGGAGGTGAACAGTTGATCAGGTTGTGACACCAGGAGTTTCTAATATTGAACCTCTTCACAGTATTATCATTTTCTGAGACTGAATTTTTGTTTATCTTTAAGCCATAACCATTAAAATAACAAGAAATAAAAGTTTGAAATATTTCACTCTATGTGTAATGAATTTATTTAATATACGAGTTTCATGTTCTGAAATAATTTACAAAAAAATGAACTTTTTCACAATATTCTATTTTGTATGCACTTGTAGAACCAATGAGTAATTTATCCATGACTTGTCTCTAGCTTATACAGAACTTATATAAGCTTATGTCAGCATCTTTTGACTTATGCAGAGCTTATGATCAATGTGAGTGTAACTTATGCCAAACTTATGCAGAGCATGTTGGAGTGCCACGAGGGCAGGTGTCACACAGCGACATACAGCATCAGTGTATGAAGGAAAAAGAAAAAACCTGCTGATGGAAATCATATAGATTTGGTAGAAGTTTTGAATAAGCTACCAGCACAGACATACATATGATGGCAAAAGTTGTTTTTTTTTTATGCAGATGCCTGCCAATAATTTGGTACATGCACAAAATTTTCTGTGAATGCCGACATGTTATTGACAAGTTCGCCATAAGTTCCAGGTATGCAACAGGTACGTTTAGTATAAGTCCACCCACGTTCCATGTAAGGTACTCTCATAAGTTCACATATGTTGGAAACCAGCTGGATGTTTGTGAAGCGTTCTTATTTAGAACCTATGAGCAACTTACTCCTTCAGAGTAACGTACAACTTATTTAACATATATAGCTGACAACCCTAGAACTTAATGAACGCGTATATATTTTACAGCCAGCATTTTGTCAGTATTTAAGGGTTCAGCTAGTAGGAATGGGATACATGGCTCTTTGAAGGGAGCCGGACCGTGACTATCAGTTTGCTCCATAGAGCCATTGAATTCTAAACGACTTTGACACCATTGCATGACGTACATCATTAGATACGTTGTACATCATTAAGTATGTTGTATGTCATTCAGTACGTTGTACGTCATTAGGTACGTTGTATGTTGTTCAGTAAGTTGTACGTCATTCGGTACGTCGTACGTCATTAGATACATCAGATATCATTAGGTACGTTGTATGTCATTTGGTACATTGTACGTCATTAGGTAAGTCGTACGTCATTAGATACATCAGATATCATTAGGTACGTTGTATGTCATTTGGTACATTGTACGTCATTAGGTACATTGTACGTCATTAGGTACGTCGTACGTCATTAGGTACATCAGATATCATTAGGTACGTTGTATGTCATTTGGTACATTGTACGTCATTAGGTACGTTGTACGTCATTAGGTACATTGTACATTATTAGTACTTTGTACGTCATTCTTTATGTTGTATGTCATTAGGTATGTTGTACGTCATTCGGTACATTGTATGTCATTCAATACATTGTGCGTCGTCTTTTACGTTGTTTGTCATTAGGTACGTTGCACGTCATTAGGTACGTTATACGTCATTTGGTATGTTGTACATCATTAGGTATATTGTACGTCATTAGGTACTCTGTACGTGATAATATGTTTTCAGGGCCATACCATGCATTTTGTCAAGCGGGGAGCTGGCTACTGCACTCCTCCGCTTTGCCTGGTCTCCTTGGTCTCAGTGAAAAAGCAAAGAGGGGTGTTTGTCTCTGTGGTTGAGGAGGAAAACACAAATAAGTTTTGTTTCTGCTACGCCAGCTGCTTTTGATGTTTGTGAACTTATGAGTACCTTACATGTAATGTTTGTGAACTAACTTACCTGTTGCACACCTGGAACTTGTCTTGTTAGTAACAGCGAAATATGCAGAAAAATTTGTACGGGCCATCATATAACACTGTGCTTGAAACTTGTTCAAAAATTAATGGTACATCAAACTTATGTGACTTACACCAGCGTGTCTGATATTTTTATTTCCATGTGTCGGCATAAATTCTCTAAATTGTTATAGGGCGACAGGGCTTTCAAATCTTTTCAGATACATTTCTATTGCCACATGTACCCTGGTACCAACACTTCAAGAACCCCCAGAAGGTCAAAATAAAAGTAAACTTGAGTGAGGGGTTCTCAGTCGGTTTGCATCTCCGTCTCAAGCGCCTTTCATCGGATGTCATTTCAGTGGCAACACAGCATGTTGACAGCCATGTTAGTTATCTGGAGGGACCGGATGTGCAAGACTGGTTCGTGTTGTTCAGAGGTCATGATGGGATGGCGTGGTTCCAGGAGTCAGACACAACCCAGAGCAAGACCACTTGAAGGATCACCATGAGCCAGAATGAGGGACTCAGGCCGGACACCCCGCCACAGTCAGGGTCCTTCTCCTGGCACCAAGCAGGGGAAAAAACAGAGTTAACATTTAAGAAAAGAAAAGAAAACAGGAGAAAGACTTGAAAGTGGCTTTAAACAAAAATAAATAAATAAGACGATATACTAAGACGTCATAGTTTAAAATCATGCACGGCACGGAATGTTCCCCTGCTTAAATCAGCGCATGTCCAGGCCCGTCTTAAGTTTGTCTATGACCATTTGGATGATCCAGAGGAGTCATGGGAGAACGTTATGTGGTCAGATGAGACCAAAATAGAACTTTTTGGTCTTGATTCCACTCGCCGTGTTTGGAGGATGAAGAATGATGAGTACCATCCCAAAAACACCATCCCTACTGTGAAGCATGGGGGTGGAAGCAT
>JARVLU010000646.1:12346963-12361119 GCA_031762415.1 Simpsonichthys santanae | reverse complement strand
TTTTTTATTTTGTTTTTTTTTTTTTTTTTTTTTTTTTTTTTTTTTTTTTTTTTTGGTTAAATGAAAAATATTTTATCAGCCAAAAAATCAACAACAAAACAAAGAGCAGCCATTGATCATCCTTATTCCAAATAATGGTATTGGCATGAAAAAAAAAAAACATTAAACACTTTACATTTTACCAAATATCCCAACTTTTCCTGAACTGAGGTTGCACTACATGCTGTTCAGAGGGAAGAGAAATTCATCTTTATTGCTGTAATCTCTGCAAGCAATCTGCAGCATTTCACTCCAATTTGTACCTTCTGTAAGTGATGAAAAGCAGTGCTTGCTTCTACGTTGCTTAATGCGTTTCTCCAGCACATTAGAGCAACTAATCTCATTACTGTTACTGAACTCCCACTCCAACACTTTCACCAACCACACTGCTTCCTTTTTTCTCATCTGCCTTATCCAGATTTACTACGTTCCTCAGACGAGTAACAAAGTGCTCAGCAGCAGGTATGAGTGCAAAAGGCAGCATGAACATTAATCTGTCCGTTCATGCAAGAATGGGTAAACTATGTTTGGATATGGAAAAGTGTGAACATGACTGTATTTGTGTGCGTGTCTCTGGCTTATGTAACTCACCACGTAGACTGATCGCAGGCCCGCGGCCGCCTTGTTCTTCCTCTTAGGATTGCAGAGCGACTGGTAGTCGTAGGTACTTTTAGAGGTGAACAGGGACGAGTTGACCAAGGCTCTCATCAGAACGGGGTCGATGACGCCAAAGAAACACCCAATCTAATGTGGGGAGAGAGACGAAGCAGAGAAGGTTAAAAAAAAAGTTGTTTTTTCTCGTTGCATACTTCTTGCAGAGAGTTTCAGGTTTCATGACATCAATTTCAAAAATCCAAAACATGATTCAAAACAAAAACGGATACATGAATTCTGTGTACAGTAGTTCTGCTTTGAGGCCCAGAGGGAAGATCTACCAGAACACTCATGACTTCTCAGCTTTTTTTTTTTTTTTTTTTTTTTTTTTTGGGGGGGGGGGGGGTTTTTTAGTAACAAAGCCTCACAGAGATATTTTTGAACCTTCATATGACAAAAAAAAAACTCTTTATATTGCAAACCATTAGAGCATTTTAGAATTACAGCATTCAAACAAAAGCAATGCAAAAAATCTTAAGTGATTTTACAGACAGAGGGTGACAGACCAACACTAACAACTTTGAGGATGTGTTTTTCCGAAGGTCTCAAAGGTGTGAAGCGACCAAGTGCTTGGAAGTCTTTAAGTACTCGTGTATTCAGGTGGGAATATTCACATACAGCAGGTATCTTGTTGCACATGTGCTCGGACGCATGTGCGAGCACTTTAAGACATGCAAACGATCATTTTCTTTCCACTTTGTAAGGTCACTGTTAACAAGCGGCCCTCCACACACTTATTCCTCCTGCAAGCCAAACGATATATAAATCTTCCAATCTATAAGGTAACGAGAGCCGTCTCCTCCTTCCCAGTGCAGCAACACAAATAATGAATTAACAGTCACAGTCCTGCCGGCTGCAGACTCCCCAAGGTTTCTTTTTTTTTTTTTTTTTTTTGATGGAGTATGAATTGGAAAGAGCTGGAGAGAAAAAGCCATAAAGCAGGAGAAAAACTGTGCTCCTGTTGGAAATATGATTGAGTGTGCACAGGCCTTTACAAACATGGTTGCTGGGTTTTAGTATTCCTGCCAAACATCAGAGGGGGACTGATTTATCAAACACACACCCAGGCCTGATTAGCAGGGAGTCTGAGCTGCATGAAGCAACATTTACTCCGATGACTTCAAGGGGCCCACTGTTAGCACTAAACATATGACAATGAGAAGGCGGGGTAGAAGAAAGTTTAGTTTGGGTTTGTGCATGAAGGAAGTAGAAAATGTGGCAAATTACATGACAGAGGCTTCATTAGTTTATTTATCTAGTTGCTAAATTTACAACTGCTCAGCTGAAAAAGTAAGTAATCAATAAGAGGAGACTGGCTCCTTGGTTCAATTCTGAGTTACGTACTAAACCGGCATCTAGAAAGCTGGGAAGAAAATGACTTTCCACTAATGTCAAAGAATTTTACTTATCTTGGAGAGACAGCCTGCTAATGTATAAAAAAGCTCTCTGTGAAGCTAGAACTTTATATTATTCACCTTTAATTGATGAGAATAAAAATAATTGCAGGTTCCTTTCCAGTACCATAGTTACTCTAATGAAAAATACTATCTATGAACCATGTTGAACCATGTATCTCTACAACTATAAGCAGTGATGACTTCATGAGATTCTTTATAAATAACATTATTTCAATTAGGGACAAAATTCAAACCATTCTTCCTACTATTGCCTCTGGTTCTGTGTCAGATGAGACAACTTTAAAAATCTCACTAGAACCTGATTTATGTTTGGACTGATTTTGTCCTGTTAAGCTCTCTAAAATGTTTAAAAAAAATAGTAGCTTCATCCAAACCATCCACATGTCTGCTAGATCCCCATCCTAACCAGGCTATTTAAAGAGGTATTTTCTTTAATTAATATCCACATTTTGGGTCTGCCTTATTTAACTGCAATGAATGGTTATGCACCATGGCGCTTGAAGAATGCTGTAACCTTTACTTAAGAAACATAATCTTGACTGAAGAATCCTGGCCAATTATAGACCTTTATCCAATCTAACTTTCATCTAAAAAAATTCTAGGGAAAATAGTTGCTGATCAATTACGTGATCATCTGCAAATAAATAATCTGAGGAGTTTCATGCAGGATTTAGAGCTCACAATTTCACAGAAACAGCATGGGTGAAAGTTACTAATGACATTATCATGGCCTCTGACAATGGACAGGTGTCTACACTGGTCCTGTTAGACCTCAGCACTACATTTGATTCAATTGATCATAATATTCTACTATAGAAACTTGAAAATGATATTGGAATTACAGGAACAGCTCTAAAATGGTTTAAATAATATTTATCTGATGGATTCCAATTTGTAAATGTAAATAAATCTTTCTCATACACCAAAGTTAGTCATGGAGTTCCTCAGGGTTCAGTGTTCGGACAGTAATCTTTACCCTATACAGTATATGCTTCCATTAGGTAAAGTTATTAAACAGTGTGATATATTTTTTTCATTATTATGCTGATGATACACAGTTATATTTGTCCATGAAATCCAATGAATCAATCAGCTACCTAGACTACAAGCATGTCTTAAAGACATAAAAACCTGGTTGACCCTAAATTTTCAGCTTTTAACTCAAACAAGACTGAGGTTTTGATTTTTGGACCTGAACATCTTAGAAATAAATTTTGTAGTCTTTCACCCTCCTTGGATGGTAAAATCTACAGCAGAACCAGAACCTGGTCCTACATAGGCTGCAATCTGCCTCAACTGGCTGGTGGTTGAATACATTAGCTTTTAAATAAGTTTTGTTTATTTTTTATTTTTATTACTTTTAGCTCAGCTTTATCATTTTTTTTTTAAATTTAGCTAAGGTTTTGCTGATTCTATGTTTTACTTCAAGTTAGCTGTGGCTTTGCAAATTTAAGCTTTTAGATCAAGTTTTGTGTATGTGTCTATGTGATGGACTTGTGACCTGTCTAGGTGTACCCAGCCTCTCTCACAGAGACCAGTTTTTAGTAATAATTGGACAAATTATAGCATTTACTATTTTGCTTATTTTAGCTTGACTTCTGCTTATTTTCAACATTCAGCATTCACACCGCATTTTCACAGAAAAGGAATTTATTTAGTTTTTAGTTTGTTTAGCTGTAACTGGTAAATTGAGACTATATAAAAAATTACAGCAGTTTACAATCATTTATGACAAAAGAAGGTTTTCTTCTGTAAGAATCTGCTGCAGGCGGTTGTTAGAACAAGAGGTTATTTTTAAACTGTGCAGCCAGATGTTTTTAAGTTCAAATAAATATTCTTACAAAATTGTATGCACAACATGCACACTTGGTGACATTTAGTGATTTTACTATAAACATGGGCAATATAGTTGACATTTGACAAAAACAAAAAAGTGCCATTTTCTTAAAAACAAACACATTTGCCAACTGAACCTAACAATCCATGAAGGAATGTACAGCACCTGCCATAGTTGTATACAAAGCTCCTATATGAGCTGTTCAGTGTTCAGTTTGCTGTGTCAGCTACTTCTACACCAGATTGTTGCTCAATATCTGCTAAACTGGCCAAGTTAAAGCTGGTGTAGATTCTCAGCCATCCAGGATATGACTAATCCAAATAATAAAAATAATAAATAAATAAATAAAATAACTGGATTTATACTTTAAATATACTTTTCACTTCCTAGCTGAGGAGTTTTCTCAATTCAGAACAGGAAAGTTGAAGTTCCAAGCTTCTGACCCAGTTTGGATGTGAACAATTTCTGGAAATTTTCACTTTTTTCTGATGTTATTGATGGAAAAGCTATACACGTTTACGCAATTTTGCCAAACTGTAGTTTCTACGCCAGGTCAATAGCTGGCACTGTTATCAAGTCAAGTCAAGCTTTATTGTCAATTTTTATTGGGTCTTAAGTTGTACTTTGTAGGCACATGTATGTGATCACACACTTCAGTTTTGAGCATGAGAACAGTTGCATCAAAAATGCTGAACACACAAATGTTTGTTTGGAAGATGAGGTTGGGTTGCACCTCCTGTTTGTTTAGCTGAGCTGAACTAAGCTCATCTTCATTAGCTCAGATTCCATCTTGAAACACGGTGACTCCAAAAGTTAATCAGCTGTAGATGCACATTTAATGATTACTTGCAAATTACTTATGATTTTTTAAATAAATTCATCTTCTTGTTCATGAGATATTTGGTTAACACACACAAACATGCAGGCAGATAGCGGATAGCTTGATCATTTGCCTTTCATGGCAAAAGCATCATATTTGCAATAAAAATCTATTAGAAACTGATTAGATCTTATTTTGTAGGGCATCCCCTGTTCTTATCCAGAAATAGATCAAAGGATGCTTTCAATCTTCGTGGCACCACTCTGTGAAACATCCTGCATGCCACAATCATTTCTATATTTAACCTCCATTTTTCTCAAACATGAATAAATTGCTGGAGTTAAGAGTGTTTCTCACTTCCTTATCTCATACTTGGTATATAAATACTTAAAATGTTAAAGTAAAATGCCACAGTTCACCTTGGATATGTGGTCATCTTGGTTGGACATCACAACAAATCCACCGTCATCTAGAAAGACACAGTCTACTCTCTGAAAGCACAATGTAAACGGATTAAACAGATGCTCTAATCATGCATCATTTTATTTATACCAAAACAGGAAATCAAAAATAAATGTGCAATAAGTCTCCCACCTTGTTATTTCTCGTACAGCCGCAGATCTCATCCTTGCACTTCAAACACAGGAGATCAATGATCAAAAGTTAGGAATGAAACTTTGCTCATCTGTGTCATGCAGATAAAATCTACTCACACTCTTCTTGTTTGTGATGTTGATAAGGATCTCCATCCACACCTCGATATCCAACTTCACACCGACCACTGGGGGAGAATAAGACACCCAAAAGCCAGACATCCTAGATCATTTTGGTCCTCTGCATCAACTTTACACTCTGAACTTTGAGAATTTAAACTTGGCTAAAGATCACAGGAGATGTGCCGACTTGACGTGTGGTTTGTGTATTCGTGTTTGTGTGTTTATGTCTGAGAGGCGGAAATCATCAGAAAATCAGGGAGTGGTGGTTATTAAAAAAAAAAAAAAAAAACGCCTGTGACAGTGTTTAGAGTTAAATTAATTATGAGGTATAAAGGTTACATACTGAAGCGGTGCGTCAGGGTGCTTATGGAAAGGTGGAAGGGTAAAAGGCAAAACTTGAGAATGTATGATTTAAACATGGCAACAGTTATTTTTTACCAGCTGGTTTGAGATTGACGTCATCTATCTTGACGTTTACTGCCCTGCTCACAAGGACTGAGCTGTCACTTTCTGTACAACAGAAAAATAGATTATTGAATATAACCCAAATACAAAAAAAGTTGGAAAACTGAATAAAAGAAACATACAAGGGATCAAACAAAATGTAAAAAAATAACAGATAATATAAAAAATACCAACAATTAATGTCCAAAACAGACTGCATTGATCTGCAAGTCTCAAACCCATAATTTATTCAGAATGAAAAAGAATAAGCATTTTAATTAAGTGGTACAAATATTAAACTAGTTAACTAGAAACAGGTCAGCAAGAGGTATAAAAAAACTTTTATAAATGCTGAATTTCTCAGAAGTAAAAATGGTCAGAGGATCACCTGCCTGCAAATAAAACTATTTTAGACTAATGTCCTTCAACAAAAACATGGGACGACTGACCGTCCCATCGTAACGTCATTACATTCCAAGAAACTGTTGTGCGTTAAGGTCAAGGCTGAAAGTCATCCCTCAGGTGACACTGCAATAAAAACCGTTCTTATTCTGTGATAAATATCACTGCATGAGCTCAGGGAAACGTTCACAAATCATTGTCAGTAAATGTTGTTCGCTGTGCCATTCAAAAACGCAGGTTAAAGCTCTAATGTGCAAAACAACAACAAAAACAAGCCACACTGAACACTGTCCAGACATGCCACCATCACTGAGCCACAATCAGATTCATCTCATTACTCGTCCTGTGCAGCTTGTTTCCTTGTGTCAGCCTTGCTGTGTGTACCGGTACTGTATTTATTTATTTTTGCATCTATCACTAAAGGAAATTAATATTGCACATTTGTTTCAACATTTGACATAAGGACTGTGCTTCATTTTGAATAAAATAAGGGTTTCAGATTTGAATATTATTAGGTTCTGTTTTTATTTACTTTTTACACTGGAAAAGCACTTCATGATCGGGGATGTAAAAAAAATTAAAAGTCCTAAATGTATAGAAACGACAGCCTTCTCTTTACCGTTGCAACGTGTTGGAGTAAAGATGTACAGATCATTGTCCAAACTCCGCTTGTAGAAACTTGACTCGTATGTTTCTGCATCTTCAGTCCAGTCTAGTCCAGCACTGTTAAAACACAGACAAATGATGTTTCTCTGCAACTTCTCACAAAAACACACCTCATCTAACACACCTTCAGCACCTAATGTTAGAACCAGTTGCACGTCCTTCCTTTCAACTGATGCAGCCAACAATTCATATTTATATACAGCACCACTTGTTGATATTAATTTCTTAAGAGAGAAATAACATGGTATTTATTATGAATATTGTGCAACACATATTAATCTAGATGGAACGAAGCACCACAGCAAACAGACCTTCATAATATGTAAAGTGTTACTTATTGGGCAAGATTCTTTTAATTAAAACTTGCACAACACTAACACTTAACTGTTGGAGTCAACCCCGAGTGTTAGCAAAATGTCTCAAGAACCACTGGATGGTTTTTATTGAAACGTTCAGAGAAAAAAAGAAAAAAAAAAGTCTAAGGAATGCTAGGCCTGTAATTTTATGTTGACCCTCACTACTTCGTGGTTTGACTTTAGACTCGCTCTTTCGCGTTTTATTTATTTATTATAATTATCAATTTTAATATTACTCTCATGATTGAGACAGTATGGGGTAAAAAGAAAAATAACCAAAAAAAAAAAAAAAAAAAAACTTCAGACCGGTGCTGCCATTTTGTAGTTTTTTCTCAATAAGCCTACACTGTAACGCCAGTCAAAAGAACTACACTACCCTGTGCGGCTGTGGCTAAGTGGTTAGAGCAGTCGTCCTCCAATGCAAGAGTTGGGGGTTCGAATCCACCAGCAGTCACATACCAAAGTGTCCCTGGGCAAGACATCGAACCCCTCAATGCCTCTGATGTGTGTCCCATTGGTGTATGAATGTGAAAAAGCTCTGATTAGACTCTTTAGAATGATTTGTTCAATTAACTTTGTAGAGAACTAGTATAGTGCTGTATTAATGGGTTAATGAGGGCACAGATTGTAGTGTAAAGCGCTCTGAGTATCTCGATAAGATAGAAAAGCGCTATATAAGTACAGACCATTTACCCAGAAGCCAAAGTGCTTCTGGCCGCTGCTTTCTGCCAAAATGGAAGAAAAGTTGTGGATTGCAAAGTCAGAAGTAATAATCTATCTATTAAATTCACAGAACTGGCAGGAAAGTTGAAAATAATCCTGAAACTCAATTATCCACATGCACATTAACCTGGCTGGGGCAGTGGGCTTCGTCGCTGCAGGGTAAGTCTGCAAAACCAGATCCGAGCCCGACCAGAACCGAGCTGCTGGTCTGCAGAGCTGGTGAGTATATATACTGTATGTATAAATATACAGTATACAGTATATACAAAAATAAATAAAGCGCTCCTACTTCAAAGTTTTTCACGAGTGGTGTGTGGAATGTAACCCTCGCAATAGTCGAGGTACTACTGCATTTCAAAGTTAAAGTGTGTGCTAAAAAAGATTTTAAAACGTTGATATTTGCATGCGTTCAAACTTCTTCAGAAGGAGCTGTCAAGAGTAGCAAGACACAACGGCCATGGTAAAAGGGCCAGTTTATACCCCCCAAGAACTCAGACACTAACAGTAGCACACAAGGATGAAGGTTTTAGTTAAAAAAAACAAAAAACATAAGGACATTAATCTGCTGTTCTCATCAGACTGAACAGCTCTTATTTAATTTTTAAGCCCCCACCATTATTTGCTATATACCTTTCAGGAAAGACACGCGTGATTCCTCCGTCAGTGGCGACAAATCTGGCTGCAACTCCGCGCCTGAAAAAATAACGCTATAAATCACGCAGTAACAAAAATTTGGAATGTGCTTCATGACATTTACTGGTGATGCTGAAATATTTGGACCTTGTGTCCTGCCAACCACCAAAGATAGCTGCTTCACTTACTGTGGCTCGGTTTTCTTCCAGATCTTGATCAGATCTGAGGTGATGCCAGCATCCAAAAGGAGTCGGTTCACCAGCTCCACATTACCTAGGAGGCAAAACATGATGCACGTCTTGTTCAATTACTTTTTCAAAAGCAACTGGTTCTACTGAATAATTCAAAAGTGATTTAAAAGTGTTAAAATAAAGCCTTTACAGTTTTTCTTTACAGGTTGTTGCTATCTGTTGTTCAAAGTGAAGCAGGGATAATGACTTTGCATTTGTCTGTATGTGTTAATGTATCTGTCATGAAACTCAAATTAATCAAGGAGTGTGCATCTACAACTGAACAACTTTTGCAGCCAACTTGATTCAAAATGGCCTTCATAAAGGGTTGTGCACTATATGGATTATTTTAAGAAATGTGAGGTCTGCAAGACACAATATAAAAAAAAACAATTATCACAACTCAATGTATAAAAAATTACATTATATTTATGACAAGCAAAATTAAAAAGTCACAGTCAAAGTACTGTACTGAAAGCTTAACAAGAGTGCTGCATACGGCACATCATAGACCTGTCAACAAAATATCATACAGCAACACAGATATGCACTTGAAAGTAGATGAATGAAAGTCTGCTATAGTAAGACAGAGTACATAAAAAGACTCAAAGACATCTAGTACCCACAACATGTCAAATAACTGAACACTTGATAATAAAACTGAACAATTGACAACATCGCACTAAACCACATCTGTGACGCCTAATATGTTAATTGCTGCTAAACTATGTAGCTGTATGTATGTTATGTATGTCATATATCATGCCATATATGTCACATATGCCTATATCATGTATGTCTATAGCTTACCATCATAATTCAATTAATCTCAATGTCACTCACTACCTGTGCAATAACCTGTTACACAACCTTTGTAGTTAGTTATGTGCAATATATATCATGTGCATTTAAGCTTATATTACTACCTGTGAAATATTTATTCATACAAATTCATCCTACTTGCGTTGGTATATGTATTCTGTCATGTTGTTGTTTACTATATTTATTTTGGATGTTGTAAATATGATATTTCTTTTTCACTGTTGGCTCTTTATTTTGTACCGTTATTGCATACTTTAGTATTTATGGCTTGTTCCTGTTTTAGTAAGTCGAAACGGTTCTTTTCATCCTGAACATCTCATTGCATCGTTGACCCTGTGTTAACCTGCATATGACAAATAAATAACATAACACACGTGTGTGAATGAGGAGGAGGCTGGTGGAACAGTGAAGCTACAAAGAGCAGAGGTCACAAAGGTGCAGGACTTCAAGTACTTGGTGTCCACTGTCCAGGAAAATGGGGAGTGTGGTATAGAGGAGAAGAAGAGAGTCCAGGCAGGATGGAGTGGATGGAGAAAAGTTTCAGGATTGATTTGTGACAAAAGGGTGTCAGCAGTGAGCTGTGTTGTATGGTCTGGAGACAGAGACATGGACAAAATGACAGGAGAAAGAATTGGAAGTGGTAGAAATGACGATGTTGAGGTTCTCCTTAGGAGTGACAAGGATGGATAAGATCAGGTAGTGTTGTACTCGAGACTGGTCTTGATCATGAGACCGGTCTCAAGACCACTTTTTGATGGTCTCGGCCTTGTCTCGGACTCGACTGCATTTGGTCTTGGTCTTGTCTCGGTTGCCGACATTGAGGACTCTGGATTTTATTTCAAGACCAGTCAAGACCACAACCGTGGAAATATCACTAGATAGCCAGAATATTGTCCAGTTTATTAGTTAACATCCTTGTTGTTATTGGATGTAAGAGGTACTGGTTCCATTCCAGGTGATAACGTGACTCATTGCTAAATACATTTTTTGTTACCCTGTCATGCCCACCCCCTTTTATTTGCACACGTCACTCCCAGTGTGGCCAGATTGGGCGGTTTGCTGCCAATTGGGCGATTTTCATTCTGATTTTGCTGAGAACTCTGGGAAGATTTTTGTTGGATTGTTGCATTTTGCCACATATTGTTAAATTACCTTGACTTGTACTGATGTGCGTTCATGTTCGAACAGTAAATATACTGTAACAATATATTGACTGGGTGGATTTCTACGTAATGTGGCAGTTTTTAACAGATTTTTTGAGCTGGAAAACTTCAACTCTAGAAGTGATTGTCTGGGCGCAGGAGAAGATGTCTGCCATAACATCAGTTATAAAATGTGCCTATTTAAATCACAAAGAATATACTTGTAACTAATGCAACTACAGTATATGATTATCCTTGATGTTTAATTCAGACTTATTAAGTGTTTTACCACTTCAGTTTTTTAAGACTTGACATGTGATGAATTTGCTTCCAATTTAACAGATGTGTAATTTTATTGTTGAATCACTTGAAGTTAGTCACTGAATGTCTGATTTCTTTGTTATGTAGCTTTGAAATTTTATAAAAGCTGATATATTCGTTCAAAAGCAAACTTAAAGGTGCAATATGTAACTTATTAAAAATATTTTGTAATAAAATTTTATATTTTATTTATTTTATTTGAGGTCTTGGTCTTTACTTGGTCTTGCCCTCCCTCAGTCTTGGTCTCAACTTAAGTCTCTGACCCTAAAAGTCTTGGTCTTGTCTTGGTCTCGGGTTAGGTGGTCTTTAATACAACACTAAGATTAGGAATGAGATCCTCAGAGGTACAGCACAGGTTAAACAACTGGGAGATAACGTTAGGAGGCCAGACTGAGATGGTTTGGGCATGTCCAGAGGAGGGACAGTGGGTATATTGGTATAAGGATGATAGAGATGCAGCTGCCAGGAAAAAGACAGAGAGGAGATATATGGATGCAGTTAGAGAAGACATGAAGGTAGATGGAGTGAAAACAGAGGATGCAGAGGACAGAGTGAGGTGGAGGAGGATGACTCACTGTGGCGATCCCTGAAGAGGGAAAAGCCAAAATAATAAGAGGAACACAGCAATCTATAGCAATGGCCTGGACAAGCAAATACCTTGTATGAACTTTGACCTTTAATTATGACTGTGACCCTAGAGCTAGTTGATGAAAAGATCATGTGACACACTGTCTAGCAGTGGTATAAATGTAGATTAAGTTTCATTAAAATATCTTGAGCGCATCAAAAGTTATGGGCGGGACAAACCTCGTATAACACAATCTAATGATGATTCATATAGCTTTGTTAAATTATCTTGATTTGCTCAGAAGTTATGTGTGGGACAAGAACAAGTTTACAGAGGTACAGATGGAGACTACATCATAATGTGTACCCGTACACTTTTTGATCAAAAGAAAGGAAAAAAGTACGACAAATCTTAAAACAACTTTTACTCTCTGTTCCAACATTGTGGTGCACAAGATGATGTGGTACAGGTGTGTAAAAAATACTTTCACAGACATCGGACACATGACAAACATAACAGGCGGAAAAAAAAAGCTGCTGCCCCCTTTCTGGCCATGCCCGCATCTTTGAACCCTCCGACTTGTTTCAGTCCATAAACGTTGAGGTTTGTTGATACGCCACCACCGCCTCCTCCAATCTTTATGACACACCACACACATCAGACAAAAACAGCTGGTGCATCACTTTAGTTTTCTCCAACCGCACCATCCAACCCTGTGTTGTGGTTTGCATTAAGGATCCTTTATTGAAGGCAGCCCAGGAATTCCTAATGTACTTCTTCGCCACTGCAGTGGCTTCACAACGTAAAGCATGTAACAACACTTGGGCTACAAATACTCTTGCCCCTCTCCCCCCTGCCTGGTTCTCTGTGGACTCCATTAAACTAGCAGCTAATAACAGTGAAAGTAATATTTCAACCGGGTGAAAAGTTTTATTGGACTGATCGTGTTGAGATGTTTGAAGCAAGTCCTTAAATGCAAACCATCAAATTAAAACAATGGAACGCAATAAAAGAACCCTTTTATACATGCCCTGGGACCGTTTGCTCAATACACCCCCACACACGAAAAAATGAGTTATTCATATCAATGCTAGGAATGGTAAAGATGTTAATGCATTGGTCAGATGTCAGGGAGAACGTCCACTTGGCCCCTGATTTGCTTTATTGCTCTGCTTACGCTCGCGGGTGGACGAGTCCTGCTCTTTTTCACAAACACACAGTAATTGGACGGGGTCAAGCGGCTACAAAAGGGGTGTGGAAGGCATATTACTGGTGAACAGTGTACGTGTGTGTGTGTGTGTGTCGCATCTAAGTCGACGTGCTTCACACATGTGCAGCCAGGCGTGTGATGGTCAGAGCTTTGGAGTTAGCATCAAATGGGGAACACGAACACAGGGGTTCCACATTACAAAGCTTTGCCTGCTCATGCACATCAAACCATCCAACCAGACCTGTATTTCACCGGACAGAACGACCTTTGGGAACAGGTTGGCACGCTTCTATTAAGTGTTCAATGCACACCCCAATGCTTAATGCCAGATGGCTGGGATTTCTTCACGTAAAACTGCTAAAGCAAATACTGTGAAGCTTTTTTAAAAGACATGCTCAAAGCAAGGGAACAGGTCATACGTAAGGAAACAAAAAAAAACAACATATTATACTTACACATGTCATTGTTCGGAGTCTTTGTGTCAATATAATCATTAAATTGCTTTAGGAACTCTGTGTTGTTGGATTTTTTATCAGGTGGCTTTAAGTCTTTACAGTACATCCTGTTGGAAACAAAATCAGATTTATGGTTGGGTCAAAATGGACATGTTTTAATACAAGGGATAGAACTAAGCTATGTGAACCTACCTCGGTGCGATGAATGTGTAGCCATATTCATCAAACTTGTCTGCCATCAGGCTCTCAGAAACTGGTAAAAGTTAATAAGAGAACTTGATCAGATTAAACAGAACAACATGTAGCTGACAGACTATGCAGATGATGCTTCACTGTGCTACATGTATAACAGTACAGCTTTGGGAGCAACTAAGCTGAGATGAGGTTGTATACACGTAGTAACGATGGCCTGGAGGTGCAAACGTTTTGGGATTTAACAAACAACAAAATACAGCAGTTCCTCATTTATCACGGGGGATCCGTCCCTGAAGCCTCACTTACTACTTGAACTACTATTCCTACTTTACATATATATTTTATATATAAAGGCATTCAAAACAATGTTTCAAAACTCTAAATATTCTAAAAGAGAACAGAATGTCATGAACTCAGTTCTCTGCCTCCTGCTGCACTCTTGGCCACCCAAAGTGGTTCAAGGCAACAAAGTTCATGCTCAGTCATCCAGGTACCAAATCCAATA
>JARVLU010000646.1:12311468-12323640 GCA_031762415.1 Simpsonichthys santanae | reverse complement strand
TCATCATTATTTGTTAAAACCAGGTCTCTCTTGTAAATGAGTCCCTGAGGCTCAATGGGATTAACCTGTACAAATAAAGGTTGAATGAATGAAAACTGCACTGCTGTGCTTTGAAAGCAACCATATTTAAAACTTAGTCTAGTGACTGACTCTACATTCAGTTTCAGACTGTGGTTTTCTGACAGTGATTTTTGTGAAGAGACAGCAGCTTTTTGGGAGAGCGGTCATATTACTCTTCTTCATACGAGCTCAACATTAAGCTGGAGTCTTTAATTATCACTACTTTCTGCTTTAATGACTAAAATGTTCTGCCTCTTTCAGATCCATGCTCAGGTCAGGCTCTACAATGTGATGTCATAACTCTTTGGTAACTTTCACCTGGCTGCTTTGTGCAATTTACTTCACGTCTCTCAGTCTCAGACATAAACATGAATACAGAGTTAGACCTTTACAGTTTTAAAGTAAAAATGTGCACAAATCACGTACGTATGCTCTTCGACTGTCAAGTTCTGATAAATCTCAAGTATTATTTATGCAAATGTTTGAGAGCAATAAGAAAAACAAAAACACTGTTTAAATGAAACGTCGTTCCAGCAGACCTTTAAATATTTCTAAACAACTTTGTTCTTGTGGAGTTGTAAAAAACAGCCAGCAGCCTTCTGCTCTGTACATTTACTGAAAGTGTCCTTTAAACTGTAGAAACTATTGTCCTTCTTAAATTACAATTACCGAGTGACTGACAAATACAGTTTAGGGGTTGCATAGCAACAACTTAAAGAGATGGACACTTGGAGCCAAGATCAAATTACACATGATTTATGGGTTTCATCTCACTCAGTGTGGCTGCCTCCAAAATGTCTTGGTTTTTAGGAAACTATTCCCCATTCCAACTCTTCGTTTGCTTCTTTTAATATATGTAGGCAGGCAAAGAAGTACTTTAAATTATGATAGATGATTTGTTGGGTCCTGATGCAAGGCAAACTTTCATAGTGCTCATATTGGCAAGTGCGGCATTTTCAATTACATCCCACAGACTCCGAATGTGGCTCGCCAACGTACCACAGAATATTTTGTGTAACGTTGCATTTTAGATCTTCGACTGGTTTTCATATCTCTTATAAACGATGCAGACAACAAACATGAGCAATCAGAAGTTGACTAATGCAGGTTTGAATGTTGTCCACTATCCACACTGAAGCAGGTGTAAAGATCCACTCAAGCATTAGAGTAGTAAAACTCATCTTTAAATAACTCGGTGAAGTGTGGAGCTGGATTATGAAAACAAACAGGCTGCATTTGGCTGGATACTCACAGACACCACGTTCACAAAGTCGTCATCAGAGAGGGTCTCCAGCATCTTACTGACTGATGTTTTGATGAGTTTGAGGGTGAGACCTGACACGCTTCCACTCCTGCAGTAAAAAAACAACAACATTGATTTACAATAAAAACAATAAAGCATGTAGTAGAGAGAATGATACATGTCATCACGGTCCCTCATCTGACTGCAGGGTGGTTCTTCCTGTAGGCAGAGGTGGGCCTTGAGCAATTGGCGCCACCTGGGCTCAATCATTTAAAAGAGAGTTCTACTAATTTTTCTCCCTCCCCCTCCTCCAGGTAACCTCTTTTTGTCCTTTGTTCCACTTTGGCTTTGATTGGACATATTATTTCAGATCCACTCATTCTTAGACTGCACATACTAAACAGACTTGCACTTTGTATTTATCGTCTTCGGTTGGGTTTTGTTTGTGCAATAAAACTACCAGTATTTTAATTGGTCCATACCTTCGTCTCCCCTCATCCTTGTCATGGGTCATGACCAGGCCTGTGACAATATAAAGTAGTCCCTCGATACTTCGCGGTTCGACTTTCGCAGGTTTTCAACATAAAATTGTACATGACACATGATTGGCTGACTGATGGAGTGAGCTGCACAAGCGGCATGGATTGTTTATTTAAAATAATCAAGCACAACATGAACCAAGCCTTTAGTCCCCCTCAATGATCACTGAGTGGGCCAGGCCACCGGGAAATGTCTAAGTGCTCCCGAGGGTCAGTCTGCCTGCAATTTTTTTAATTTTAAATTTTTTTTGGGGGGGGTTGTGTGTTACACTTCTTAAGTACTCCCCCGTCTCTGCCTCCCTGCCAGATTATCTGATCGCCTTGTGCCTGAAGTATCCAGCATTCTTGTTCCTGCTCTCGTTCCTGACCCCCTTCATGACCACACGGATTCCTCACCCAAGACAGATACATCTGCCCATCAGATATCTGGACCTGAACTTCTGCTCTGCCTTCAGACAACCGATCCCAGCTAAACCCCCTCCGATAAGTTTAGCCTTTTTCTGCCTCTATGTGATGACACTGGTGAAGAGCATGAGCGCGATTGTGGCGGAGAAGTGGGCGGAGCTCATGACACGCTGTGTTCTTTTAGAGAGTTTAAAGAGTTTATTGTCAAGAACATTGCAACAGTGGGAGAAGGGTTTATAAAGCCTTAAAATACAAATAAATACTAAAATAAATATAAATGTCCTTACTTTGCAGATTTTCACCGTTTGAGGGGGTGTCTGGAACGTAACCCCCGCGATAAGCGAGGGATTACTCGTAAGAGGTTTACAAGGAAACTGGTGTGAGAAATGTCAAGGAATGAGCACAAATATGCATATTATTTGTCAATTTGATGTTTAATCTGGTCATTTGTGCATAAATATCAGTATTAATCCTAAACACTGTGATTAACTGGGTGGCAGTATGTCACTTTGTGTCAAAAAAAGTTGTTAATCTTTGTGTGTACTTGTGAATCTTTGTGACATGAGCTTTACCTCACACAGTTATAATAAAAACATCAGAATCTTCCCTCCAAACTTGATTTCTTATGTTATAATCTGTGCCTACATGAGAGGGACACAGAAAAATCTATATATAAATCAAGCACTTGAGAATTATTTTAAAATTATCAGGTAATTTTTTTCCACATAAAGTATAAAAATATCCGTAAAATTTTGAGCTGTCGTTAGAATTGTAACCTTGATGATGGGAACTCTGGTTCTTTGTGTTTATTTAAAGTTAGAGCTCCACCGCACTGATCTTGAAGAAGAATCTGAATAAAGTGGAGCAACAATTCATTCACTTTTTGTATCTGTATTCAGTGATCGGGACCTCAGTGCAATCTTTAGTAGAATCAGTGTTTTTCTACATAATTTAATCTTTGAGTCCATGTTGCTAAAAAGAAGCCCAGAATGTGCCATGTTAATACATTTTATTTTATAAATGGCAACTATAAACACTAAAAAATATACTTTTTTGTTTTTAGTTTTGATTGCAATCATGGTCAAATATAATTTTTTCAGCTTGTGTTGATAATAAAACCTTTAATTTTTGTGGAGTGGAAGTATGCACAGCTTAGTTGTGATGTAATCCTGGTCATATCTAAACTTATTTTATTAGTCTATCTCAACATGTGTCTGTCAGTGCAGGTACTAAATCTGGAAAAAACAGCAAGGATGTAGGAGGATAATCTAATATGCTGTATGGTGGTTAACTGGTTTAAGTTCTGCAGCCTGGCCTTGGCTTGATCTTCTTTAATTTCAGGAACATTGTAAATTTAAACAAATACGTAGTTGAATCTACTCCTTAAACATGTCCCAGGCTTCTATAACCTAAGAGACAGTTCAGCATTTCAAAACATTTATAGGCAGAACTCGGTTTTAAACCACATAATTCTAAATAATGAGGTTGCCCAGTGAACTGACTGTTTTTTTTTTTGTAGCTCCGTGCCACATATGAGTACAGTGCAGCGGTGCCCAGCAGGATGAGGCCACTCAGAGTTGCCATCAGAGCCTCCTGGCACCCAAAAGCAAAAAAAGTGTGACTGTAAAGTATGAATCATGAGGCTGTCACTCACGCATCCACTAGGATCAGCATGTCCTTTGGTGACGCTGCCCCCTGGATGTACCTAGTGAGTAATAACATACACAGTCACAGGTTGTAGCTCACACAAATAAGATGTAACACAAACACACTTTATAATCCAACAAAGTTCAGTCAGATCACCAGGACAGTTTCTTTATTGATGAGACGTTTCATCCTTCATCCAAAATACTTCAATCCGAGGAGCCAGAACAAACTCAGCCCCGCAAGCAGCACACTCTCATAGTGGACCAACCAGTTTGCTGGTGATAAGATGGTTTCTGGGGGCTGCCCTCTCCCCCGTCAACCCTTCTGAGGCTGCCATGGCCGAAGTGGTTCAAAACATCAAAGTTCATGCTCAATAATCCAGGTAGAAAACCCAACAAAGTTCAGTCTGGTCATCCGAATGTTTTTATTTATGGTATTTATTTATTTAGACATTTCAAACTGGTTGGTCCACTTTGGGAGTGTGCTGCTTGTGGGACTCTGTTTGAGGCTCCTCGGATTGATGAAGTCCTTTGGATGAAGGACGAAATGTCTCACCCCGAGAACTTCTGTGAATGCTTATCAGAGCTGCACCAGCTGACACCAACATCTTATCAGGACTATGGTGCTATCTGGAAGTGCTTCATGTATATGTAATGTGTCTATGAATGTGATTAAATTGTGTCCTAATAAGGACAAGGTGTAGAGATGTTTTTTGTAATACCAATATCCTTTCCTCATGCCCTTTTCCCCTTTTCCATCTAAAGAATAAGAGGCCGCGCTGCTAGGAGCAGCAGCAACGTGCACTCCGCCCATCTTTTGGATGACTGTATGAACATAATCTCACTGTACTTCTGTGCAATGATGATGAAGCTTCTTCTCCTCTCCTCCTGCTTCTGATAAGTGTGTGCTGCTTGTGGGACTGAGTTTGTTTGTGGCTCCTCGGTTTTATAAAGTCCTTTGGATGAAGGACGAAACATCTCAACAACAACAAAAAAAAAAAAAAGAAACCGTCCAGATGACCTGACTTAACATTGTTGGATTTTTTTTTTTGACCTGGATCATTGAGCATGAACTTTGACACTATAATGTTAACACTAATTTCTGCACAACGGTTTTCATACTTTATACTACAGTCTTTTTCTTCAAACTAGAAGTTGTGTACTTGTTATGTAGCGAGCAGCTGCACTCACCAAGGTCGTCTGCGCACGTCGTAGAGGTCAATGTGGTCAGGTGAACCGCCCGAGTCGATCCAGGGGGATGCTGCATTTTGGAAAAACAGTGGATTTATTTCCAAATGGAGGTCAATGCAAGAATTTGGGTTTAATAGCATTTTGCATAAAGTGCAATTTCCTGAGGGTTTGAGTTTAGTTGCATTACTTTATAGCATCAAGTCTCAAACACCAGACTCCAGTTCTGATCAAGACCAAATGAAAAGTCAAGTCAGACCCTAACTCTATGTTAAATTGTACTGAATGAGAATGCACTGGTTTGATGAAATGAAATGTGATTGCTGCTGTTATGAGAGTGGTGTGGTTCCTTTAAGAGTGACATTTTATATATTAGTATATAATGTATACAATTAGTGTATACAATATACACTACATTAGTCTGTATTTTAGCTGACTCGGGACATCTGCACCTTTTACTTCCAACCATGTGGACGTTTCGGTGTGTTGGTGCCTTTAATTTAAGTTTATCAAATTTCTTTATTCTTGTGCAAAATCAAACGGAATGCATTTTTAGGCACAAAATTTAAGTTAATCAGGTTTCATTAAAATGTTTATGAAACTACAGTCCACATTAAGATTTACTGTCTCAAGATTTAGCAGCTTAAGTTTACAAGAAAACAAATGAAGGCAAACCACAACAAATCTTTTGGTTTGGGGTTGTAAGGAAATTTAACAAAATATTTAATAATTGCCAGTTGTTCTGAACCTGGGATATTATGTATAAATCAGATTGGCACTTTGAACATAAAGTTTGAGCATCCCTGCTTTACACTATCTATAAACATGCATTTTGTCTTATAAAAAGTGGCTTTTGCTTCCCAAGAAACATTATATTTTACTTTATTTCCCACAAATTTGGGCTGGATTACTTTCAAATAAATAAAACTACAGTATATGGCTGAAAAACACATCAGAATGTATAGATAAGAAACAAATGTGTGATTTATTTCCAAGAATTGTTTGTGACTGTGTTCTTCAGAGCTGGAGCTGCTGACCTGGGAAGTAACGAGCCAAACCCGTCGCAGAGCCAAACACCTGCCAGAGCAGCGAGGGATCTTCCTCTTTGTTTTTCCGGAAAACATCCTCCAAGGCTTCCGTCCAATTTAGCTCATTCAAAATGATGGTGGCTGGACCGCACCCAAACAAACAAACAAACATGAATTAAATAATTTATTACAGGGAAATAGAAATTTTCTAAAACATTTACTCTTAACAAAAACAGTTTTGTTTGAAAATTACACTTTAAGATGTATGATGCACACAGATTTGCCATAAGAACATATACCACTTTTATTCTCAATGTCTAAAGTAGCAGAATAAGACAAAAGATCAGATATTTTTGTGATCAGACTGATGAAGCTGTATAATTCTAGAAGTACTGTAAGCACAAATCAGCCAGACAGACAGCTTGTTTCAAGTCCAGCGCCTGTTTCTCTGCAGAAGCAATAAAGGCTTATTGCTCCAAACAATCTGGACTAATTCAATAACTCCCTCAGAAAACTACCAGAGAGAGCAGAGTCCAAGTCAAAATGAAGCCGTGTGACTCATACTTAAGTGTATGTGCTTTGGTTTTGTGAGGGTGTGTGTGTGTGTGTTGTGGCAACTGGATTAAAATTGGACATCAAGACAGGACTGGGAGGGAGGGAATGCCCAGGAGATTCAGAGTTTGATGAAGCAAAAAAAAAAAAAAAAAAAAAAATTGTCATGCATAGATACAGTCTGTGTGTGAGAGAAACAAAAGAAAATACTTTGATAAATAAGGATTATTATACTAAAAATTTAACAAATAAAGGTAGGGGGTTGGAGGGAATGACAGCTTGTACATGGTGTGACCTGAGTTTCACCCAGTGACTGGTGAAAAAGGGCACGGACCCCCTTGACCCAGGAAAAAGCAGGTAAAGTGAAAGAATGGATGGATGGATGACAAAAACAGAAAAGTAAAAAAGTGAAGACATATATTTTTTGGTTAAGACAACCCCTCATTTCAATGCAAAACCCAATAAAAAAAGAGATCATAACTGTACCTACTTATAAATCAAATACTGTACATTGTTTCTTTAATTTGGTACACGTGCATGTTTGCTGACAGACTCAGCTTTTCTCTAGTGAAATGAATATTTATGGGTACATATGGAGTAATTACAATTGTACAGGTTACCAACTTAGTACATATAGAAGCTACACTTTGTATATAGTGAGTAGTAACTTGGTACATATCAGGTATGTACCTGGTAAAATCTATGTAATGTCACTTTATGACACACGTAAGGCCATAAGTACCAGGTACATGTTGTGTACTTTTCCAGTACTGCATTTTCTGGCATATAAGTCACAGTTTTTTGCATAGATTTATCAGTCCTGCAACTTATATGCTGAAGCGACTTATATACATTTCTTTTTCTACATTCATAAGTTTTGACTGACGCTTTAAATTTCTAAGAACTGCAACAGTGAATCCTCCCATGCACGCTCGCTTCACTCAGCTGGTGCAGGAACATTGGAGAGCTAGTGGCTCTGGCTGCGACGGATGGATGGCGCCGCCCAGGTGAAATGCAGCTGATTTGACCATTAAAGTGCATTTATTAAGGAAAAGTTAAACTGAGACACACCTTTGCTATAATTTCAAGCAAACAAACAATTGTTTTACGTGTTAATGTTAAATTTCTAAGAGCTGCAACAGCGAGTCCTCCTGTGCACGCTTGATTCACTCAGCTGGTGCAGGCGGAGGAACACTGGAGAGCTAGCGGCTCTAGCCATCATGGATGGATGGATGGCGCCGCACAGTCCAGACTAAATGAAGCAGTTTTGACCATTAAATAAACTAATAAATGCATAACACATAATAAACAAATAATAAACAAATAATAAACATGAAGGGTCAGCGGTGACGCATAATAACTGCAACTTCTGTGACAAAGTGACTTGCATATATATTTTTTTTCTCTCCATGATGCTTTTTTTTTGACTGATGTGACTTATACGTCAGTAAATATGATACATACAGGGTGCTAACTTGGGTGTACCTATAGAGGCCATGCTCTATCATGAAATGTCTTTTACTTGATACATCACTTGGTAAGTTCACTATGGTAGATCACTTCATATAAAGAGCCCAGCAGGTACAAATCAAGTACCTGGTACACACCCATCTGTATTATGTACATTAATGCTACAGATTTGTTTTACCTTTTTACAGTTAGTACTGTTAGACCTCTTTCTCTAAGTAGAAATACATTCACTGCCAAAATACAATCACAGTATTCATTTTCTGTATGATGCAGGGACTTTTCTTGTTCTGTTTTGTGACACAGCTGCTCCCTTCTGGCTCCTCACTCTGCTCACTCACAACCACTCTTTGGGCTTTATTTTTGCACATGTAGGATAAAGATGGACTTCTGTCCAGGTCCTTAATGGCTCCCTGTTGTATTGTAGAAAAATGTGTGTACTAAAGCTAAGTGGCAACAATTTGTGGAGGCCTAAAGTCCCTGATCCCTCAGGATGGCTCTTTATGGATCAGTGCTGCTATTTTTCCTGACATCTCTGGTTAACAAGACCTTAAACAAGACTTACTGGTATGTTTTTCTTTATTTTCAACACTAAAATAGTTGGTTGCACTGTCATCAACACAAATACAGAAACAATACATAATTTGCATGTAAGCTTAATCACAAAGAGAAACAAAAATGTGCTTCTTTTGAGAAAAGCAATCTCAATTTTCCATGAGAGGACTGTGACTATCCCCCACCCCACCCCCAAGCATCTATGTCAATTCTGCGGCTTCAATAGTTATTTATTTATTTATTTGTTTATTCTGCAGCTTCAATATTACAGCAACAGGAGGCAGTGTCATTGAATGTGAGCTGAATGCTGGAACAAACCACCACTCCGGTATAAACAGATCCATACGTGAGGTGATGTGTCGGTTGCTTGCTCGAGGTCATTGCGACGAGAGGAAGAGCGTTGTCACCACACTAATGCAAGCGTCGCACGGCTCTATGAGCCGTGGCTTCATTTCCTGAGAGGCTTCAGAGGGTAACACATGCGTGTTTGAGTACTCAGTATCTTGATCCCTGCTTGTTGCTCCAAGTAAAAAGTTGTTTTGCTGTATAGAATTTAAATTTGGCACAAAATAAATATTAACACCATTAAGTTAGGGTGATATTCAAATTAATTTTGTGCAAAAAGACTGACGTGAAAACAACAAAAAAAGGATGAAATAAAAAGCTGCCAACTCCTTTTGAGCAGTCGTCTTTGACCAGTGTGGCACGTGCAGGGCGATGACTTTGTGTACAGAGTTGCTGTTCCCTGGTGCAAACAGACAATTGTTAATTCTCAACAACTAAAGGAAAAGTTTAATTTGTAAGATGTTTACAGCAAAAAGGTGGAGTCTCCATCTCCATTTGGAAATAGCAGAAACAACACAAATCCATCAAGAAGACAGGAACATTAGGACAAGATGAATCAACTCTTTGATGTCTTACAAAAGGCAGAAGGCTGCAGAGCATTAAGTGCAGAACCACTAGACTGAGGAACAGCTTCTACCCTGAAGATGTTACTCATAAATCCCTAATCAGGTTATTCATTGGAAGAATAAAAACAAGAAAAATACTGCAATGCCACTTTAATTGGTAATATTTGACTTATCCATGCTGCTGATCTCATGCTGCTGATTGTCTTATTCTGCAGTATTCATACCTATATGCTCGCCACAGACTCATGTTTGGGCCGCTGTTGTTGTGACGTATTGTTTTACATTATTAGTGTTTCGTACCGTTTGGCATTTGTTTAGTGTATGCTGTATCTTTAATCCTTATTTACAGTTTATTTTTATACAGTACCTATATTTTTGCTATTTGGTGTCTAACGGGGACCCCTGTGTACATAATTTTGTTCCACCTCTTGTATCCCGTGATGGTAATGACAATAAAGTTGACCAAAAAAAAAAGACATGCACACAAAATAAAATTAGTTAAAAATGTGGCAATCCTGAAGGCATGCACATCACCTGCCATCTTCCATGGCAGAGCTCCCGCCAGCAGCGTTATGCTGACAAAGTATGGAGTTGTAGGCATTTTTAGTCAAACCTTGATAACGTTAACATGCATAATCTCATGAAATATTGCAAGATGTCATGTTCAATGTGTTGTGAAAGACTCAGCTTCTACCACATCAACATTCAGATCAACATCTAAGTTATAACATTTTTTTTTGTGTGTGCTAGCTAAGGTGGATTTGCTGTGGCGACCATCTTGTATTGAATTGACTCAAACATTATCAGTTGTTCATGAACGTCTAATGCATATTTTCTTCAGGAATAGAAAGGCTATGGTAGTCTTTGGCCAAGACTTCCTAAAGGACAAGAAAAATTTATGTTCTAACTTGGTCTGGAAAGATGGGACCAAAGACAGATGTCTTGAAGCAGCTAGTGACCTTACTGCCTGATACAGGCTGTAAAACCATGCTTAGACTATGGGTCACCAATGATTGATGATAGGACAGAAGACAGAATTAGCCCAATCATTTCTGAAATGTATATAGGACATACTGTCCACTCTGGATCAGACAAATGTTACGAAGAAAGAAACATTATTGGATTGTATATGACATTACAGATGGTAGCTAATGTATGGTCCAATAGGCTGCTGTTGATGTACATAAGTGTCAGATGCTTTTCATTTCGATGTTTACAAACCTAGAAGGAGGAGGCTTAAACAACTCAAAAATCCCATGGTTCATAAGTGAGGACATGAAAATAAGACGATTCAAAGGTCAAGAGGTTGTTGGACAATAAATATGGGAACAGAGATTCCCTGCCTTGATTAAAAAGGTTTGTTGAAAAAAACAAAACAAGCAAACATGATTCAGGCAGAGTGATGAGAAGCTGGGAGTGAGATGTGATGGAAGCGAAGGAAAGCTGCACAGTGCCATACTGTCAGACACCCTGAGGTGTTCCCTGTCATCAGCTTGCTCTGGTTGACCCTGCTTGTATGTTTGAGAGTAATTACATGGTATAGGGGATGAGGAAGCAAGAAACTGCAATCATATCAGTAAGAAGTTCTCCACTCAGCTTTGCCACTCACCAGCCTCTGGAGCTAAGCAAATGCTGAAAGAGACAACTAGTATAGAGTAGATAGTTGAGTCAGTAGACTCTGGAGACTGTAAAGAGTTCAAAGGTCAAGGTTGAATGTAAGTATTGGATGCCGTGCTCTTCAGGCCCTTTGGCAGGACTGCATTTAAAAACAGGTCTGATTATATGATAGATACCACTGCATAGGGTTCAGGAACACCTTCGCAACTGCAAACAGTTAAATGCAGGCTAAAGCTCTATCATGTATACAAGAGGCCAAATGTGAATAACAGCCGGACATGCTGCCATATTCTCTGGACCAAAGGTCATTTAAAGTAGACTGAGGCAAAACAAAAACTGTTTTGTGGTCAGACACAACACGTACATTTACATTTTCTTATAATACAGCTGACGGTTGACTGTGGAATATTTAGGAGTGAGGAAATTTCACACTGGATTTGCTGCATAGGTGGCATCCTACCAGTTCCATGCTGGAATTCACTGAGCTCCCGAGAGCGATCCATTCTTTCACAAATGTTTGTAAAAACAGTCTGCATGTCCAGGTGCTTCATTTTATACACCTGTGGCCATGGAAGTGATCAAAACACCTCAGTCCAATAATTTGGATGGGTGAGCAAATACTTTTGGCATTATAATGTGTGTGTGTATATATACAGGTAGTCCTCGAGTTACGCCCCCCTCCCCCGACTTATGGCATTTCGGACTTGCGGACGCCTCCCCAGTGACGTCATCACACCTCCCATTGACTTTTTTTAATGCAGCATTTTATGTGTTTTTGAGGGTACTGTGTTAGCTAACTGTTTGGAAATACAGTACTGTAAGGTAAGGTACAGAATGTACGCTGGTGTTGTGTTACATTGAAAAAAACGTGTTTAAAATGCCGTTTACCATTCTTTTTCCGACTTTCGGCAAAAATCCGGAGTTACGGCCGCCACGTGAGATGAGCTCCGACTTACAGCAA
>JARVLU010000646.1:12299820-12311368 GCA_031762415.1 Simpsonichthys santanae | reverse complement strand
AAAACGTGTTTAAAAAGACGTTACCGATTGCCGTTTAGTTTCGGTTTCGATTTACGGACGAAAATGCGGACTTGCGGCGCCATATGCGTTCAGCTTCGACCTACGGCAGAATCGAGCTACGAACGGTCCTTAGGTCTGGAACCCGTTCGTATCTCGGGGACTACCTGTACTGACTGATACTGATACCATGCCGATAATATCGTGCATCCCTATGACAAACATCCATAAACTTTTACCAAAATTCCCTTGCCACATTGTCCTCCATATTAAAGAGGAGATGGGCTATCCAGCGTGTTATCAGTGCACAGATCAACAGCCTGCCTCTCTGGTTATGGGGGTTCATTAATGCCTATGGCATTGAGCAGCTTACACATCTAGAAAGGCAGCATCATTTCATGAACTAATATTTGGATGGGAGGAAGAGATGTATCTCAAGAAAGTGTGCATACTGCAGTTTTCAAAATTTGACCAATGACTAGTTTCTCAGCGTAAAATGATCTCCATTTTAAAAACTTTGGCTCTAAAAGGCGGTGAGCGATATGTGTTTATTCGAGGAAAGCCAAGTCCTTAATTGTAGCATGAGATGGATCTTGCAGTCACAAAACAGGCTCCAGATCACAAGTGTCTCCCTCTTTTCTTTGACAATTTATGGAAAAGGTTAAAAGGGATTAAAAGAATTAAACAGTCTGGAAACCTCGTCCAATCCAAATGTGAATTCTATTTAGCTAATTAGAACGTCATGGGAAGGCGTCCAACTGCAGCAAGTCCAGCAAGGACAAGTCATAGACGTAATGACAGCGAGATGAGGATGAGGAACGAAGGAGAGGAAGACAAAGATGGAGATAAGTGCACTTCAGTGTTTGGTTGCCAGCTCTGCAAATGAAATGGGATGTGTATAAAACAGCACAAGAGCTCAAAAAGAGAAGAAAATCTATTTATCTGCTTCGAGATTTGCCAAAAGGATCGTCACTGTGACACAAACACACACACACACACGGTGTCACAGTATCTCAGCACATCACGGTGCGTGCATGTCTCGGGCTGACAGGTGCCACACAGCGTTGATTCAAACGGGCATCAGACGAGCCTCCGATCTCCTGCCAAGGCCACAGCACTCCTCTTTCATCTCATCTCATCCACGACCGTCTGCCTAATGAGCAAGAAGACGTGCATATGCAGCCACGAGATCCATGCACAGTGCAATAGGTGCATGTGACGAGACAACTCTCACACCCCAAGTGTTCTTTGCTCCCTCTTTGCCTTGAACACATTCACGCATTCAGACAAACTGATTCATCTGACTCCCAGTCTGACCACCCACACTGGATCAGCGGGGAGAATAGATTCCCATCATGCGGGGGAGAACAACAGTAGCACAATTGTCTCCACAAACCACGTTTGTAATATGTTTAATAAGGTGCAGGAAGGTAAAGAAGATGAGACAGATTGACTGAAGGTGGATGAAAGGGAAAAAAAAGGGTAAAAGAAAGTGCAAAATGTGGGAAATGAAGTGAGCAAAGTGAAGAGAAAGTAGGAACAAGACTAGATGGCTTCTCCTCCAGCATCTCAAAAAGCCACAAGGACGCCAGCCTTGTCTAGACAAAGTCCCCTAATCAAGTTACAACCCCTCCTTCGTGTGACACGACGGAGCGTCAGGGCGTGTCTAAGTCCATGCGCCTCCTTCTAATCATAAATAAACAGACACCCTGATACATATCGCCATGGCGACACAGTCTGTGCTGGTCAGCCGGAGAGACAGCGGCGTGGCAGCTAGTCTTTCTGAGTAACAACACAAGTGCAGCTTCACAAGTGCACCAAACCGACCAGCATCCAAACCCCAGCAGCTTCTGAGCTGGAGGGGGGTGAACTGCCAGCACAGACGTGTGCACAATAAGTTCACGACTGCAGTCAAGAGGTCATCAACTAAACACCATAATAGTGAACAACTGGAATCAGTGCGTTATCTGCAGGAAAACACAGGTAGCAGGCACATTGACTTTTAGATCAGCATCTGAAAGACTGATTGAATTATAGTCATGTTTGTGTTTTATTTTTATTTTTATGTTCAGCTGTCTAATGTAACCATCTTGAATAGAGTTAGCTGCAAAGGTTAATCTCGTGTTTGGATTAAAAAAAACAACAAATTGTTTCAACAAAGAAGAATATGTCCAGGGGACCTGATTCAGCCTTATTAAATACAACAGACACGTTTCGGCAAATATAGATAAACACACACACACGCAAATAGGTAAAATAATTATAATTTTTCACCATTCAGCAAACTTCTCAATAACATCATTTTGCTTCAATATTAATTAAAAAAAATGCATGCAGAGTTTTAAACCAGCCGAAATGACAGGAAGCTTTGACTCAAATTAGCCTAAAGTGCATTACAACCGTCAAGGGGAAATTAGACAGAAGTTTACACAACTAAAGCAGTTGCAAAAATAACTTATTTTTAATTGTGTTTTAAGATAAAAAAAAAAAAATCCAGCCTGAAAAATGTTAATGTGAACTTTAAAACCAAGTTAGAAGCTATTTTTCCTCAACTCCTAGCATCCTGGGTGACAATACATTATTATGCAATGACAAGACAAATGAATAAAGAGGGAAAAATAAAAATGCTATCTGGATTAGATGAACCCAAACATAAAATAAAACTGGAGAAATTGCATTTCTTGCAAAAAGGCAGTGTGAATGCTTATTGCTGAAGTACTTGCTGAAAAACAGCTGAAATAAGCTTCAATCATGCTGAATTGTAGCTGAAATGGAAGAGCAAGCAAGTTAGCAGAAGAAACCTGAAAGAATATATTTGTTGAATTGGGTTTAAATAAGCAGAAATGAGCACAGAAATTATGAAATTAGCTAAAAGAAAAGCAGAAATTAGCAAAAAAATAGATGAAAAGTAGCTGTAAAGTCAGAAAGAAACTTAAAACTACCAGAAAGAAGTGGGAGAAGCTGAAAGGAGTTTAAAAATTTTGGCATTAGCTGAAAAAGCTAAATTTGGCACAAAACAATTAAAGAGTAGCTGAAATAGCAGAACAAGCTGAAATTAGCAGAAATAAGTTATTAGGCTGACAGGCTCAATGGGATTAAACTGTCTAAATAAAGGGTGAAGGGAAAAGTAGCAAAAATTAACAAGAAAAACTTGAATTTGTGTGGAAAACAGCTGAAATTAGCTAAAAATGCTTTAAAAGTAGCTGAAAAGTAGAATGAGCTTAAATTAGCAGAAGATAACAGAAAGAACACATTTGTTGAAAGGATCAGAAATGAGTATGAAAAAGTGGAAATTATCTGAAAAAAGCTGAAAATAGAAAAAAAAACTGAAAAGTAGCTAAAAAGCAGGAAGAAGCTGAAATTACAAGAAGGGAGTGGTGAAGGCACATATTTGCTGAATTAGGTTGAAAAAAATTGAAAGGAGTGCAAAAAATGTGGAATTAGCTGAAAAAGCTTAAATTAACATAAAACAGTTAAATAGTAGCTGAAATGGTAAAAAGAAAAAGGCTGAAACTTGCAGAAATAAGCTGAAAGGAGCACAAGCTGAAATTAGCAGAAAGAAGTTAGAAGTGCAAAAATTTTGCAGAGAGCACAAAACAGCTAAAAAACCTGCTGCAATTAGCTGAAAATAGCTGCAAAAAGAGTTTAACTTTGCATAAGGAAGCTGAAAGAAGATGAAGCAGAACAAAATGTGAAAGGAGCAGTAAAAGGTTGTAAACACATCTAAAGATACGAAGGATGTAAAATGAGCTCAATTTATTTCCTATGAGAAAAAAAAAAATGGCAGAAAAGGCTAAATATTTAAAAAACTAAAGTTGCATCAATACCAAAAGTCATAGCACTCTTCTCCTGAACGAGCTGAATGTTTTGATATATAATTTGTGGAAATAGCTTGAAAACTGTGAGATGCCGAAAACGTACGGAAGAAAAATGGATCACTGTAGAGCGAATGCTTCATAAACATTCACACAATAAAAACCACCTGGCCAACCAAAATTAAAAGTCAAAGAGAAAAACTTTTAAAATAAACTTCAAGTAATAGTTAAAGCTTCCTTTTGTCACTTCCAGTCAGTTTAAAACTCTGCAGGTTTCCAAGTCCTTCTCATTATAAACCAGTCAACATGTCAAAAGAAGCTATTATAAAGACAGCAGGTCATGCAAAGTTTACTGCACTAAGTGAGAGCCATATGTTATATTCTTGAAATGAGCATGGGAATTATTGTGTACAATCTAACTCTTCGATGAACAATTCAGTCACCCTGTAACCACTGTTGTGTTTTTCTGATTCGGAGATTGTTAGTTATAACTTTTACTCTTTTTCTAGTGTTTTGTTTGTTGACTAAATATAATTTCTTATTTTTCAAAGACTAATTTGTTTTCCTGTTACAGTTGCTAATTAAAACAGAAAAGATTGACTAAAAGGTGGTTCAGAAACCTTAAAATAAAAAAGAAAATGGTTTAATTCGGGTGGCTGTTCAAACTGATTATCCACAACTGTTAGGGCTATAGAAAGGCAAAAAAGGAAATAAAGACTATCAGTGGATTCCACAGTTTTTATCGTCAGCCCTGTCAGAGGCAACAGTTTGTAAAAATGTACCGATTCTTTAGCAACTTTACAATTTCTTTAAAAAAATAGGCTTCTTTTACTAGAAAATGTATTGACTTTAATGCACCATTATGACTTTTGTTAAATAGCGACAGATAAATCAGCCTCGAATACGTATTAGCTGAATTTTAAATGTTTGATTAAATAAACTAGAGCCAAAACCAATCTCACTAATTGAAAACATAATGAGTACAAATCAAATATTAAATATTAAAAAAAAAACTCAATCTCTTTGTAAGCTTGTAAAAAGTAAAACTCTTCCCCGAGCTGAGCTGCCAGTAGTCTACTTAGAATAAAAAAAGGATGATTGAATTATACAAAGAATCCTCCTCTGCTGCTTCGTCCCATCCAAGCCCCTCCTTATCCTCTCATCATTATAACTGCTACTTGTAAAAATATCCAAGTGCGTTTGGCCATTTGGCAATGACAAAATGTCTGCACAGTCAGAGGCCTCTGAGGCCTGTCACTGCACATTTATAGTTCAGTTCATAGGGAGTGACTCGCTGTATAAGGACGTTAAAGTCATGTGACTAAGTTCACTGCAGCAGAGCCACTTTAGACTCATGACTAAAAATAATGAATGCTCAATCCCTGCCAATGAGCACTAAATAAGGCAGTGCAATTTAACATCTATCTAATAATAAAACGGCGTCCCTGCTCTGAAGATTTGTCTTTAAAAGGCTTCTAGTCTGTGCAGATGTTGCAATGTCTAACATTAACATACATCCACTGGTCTCAAAGGCTTCACCTGCATCTTCTCTTTATTGTTAAAGGATGTCCCAGTGTCTCCTTCCTAAACTTACTGCACATCTGCACACACCAAAAACGGGTTCCCGAAGGAAAGGCACGACTTGTACAGAGTGTGTGGTGTATACTCATTCTCACACCCTGTTCCTCAGAGCGTCCTTGCATTCTACTCAGCGTCCTAGAATAACACGCTAATAACCCCAAGGATATGGCTGTCACTCCCACACTGTTCTGTTCAGCTCTCCCAAAGAAGATTTGTTACTTTTTTTTTTTAGATTGCCTAATGAAGGAGAGTCTACATGTGAGGAAAAATCAAATCAGCTCCCATTTCGATCTCTAAAACCACTTGTTTACATCGTGCTTGCCTGGTTCTGTCCTGCAACCATAAGCACCACCTGAGAGCTGGAGTTCAGGTGGCTTGTTGAGGACGTAGCATGGCTAAAGCAGATTACACAGAGCTCTCTGCAGGAGATTTATCAGCTAAATTCTTAGAAGATATAGATAAGCTGATGTAAAATCGTATGGACTGAGATTGTCTGGGTGGCTGTTTTTAATCTGCGCCACAACATATGTTTTATGAGTACAGGTTCATTAACACTTTTTATTATTGTTGGCAGTATTACTTCATTATTAATATGCCTGTTAATTTCTTTAGACGACCTTTAATTGACACTTTATACACTAACTGATCTAATTGTACTATATTATAATTAAATTGTGATTTAGTTTCAATTAGAATCTGATTAAATTACATGTAACTGAAAATTAATTGGATCAATTTCTTTTTTTTTTTTTTTGTTTTTTCCAAATGTACCAAGAGGAGTTAAAACTGATTTGAATTATTTGACTGATACTCTCACTCCTGCATTACATTACTTTCCTTTTATCAAAAAAACTTTATTTTGGATTTTTATTTTTATTTATTTTTTATAAAAATAAATCAAGACAGTTTTACAAAATGTTCACTAAACTTCTCCAACCAGCCTATTCCTAAATTAAGGGACAAAATCTACAACCTGGAATCACTAATTATGCACCAAAGTATTTGTGTGTTTTTCCATTACTTGTCTGTAAATACCTATTGTTTTACTATTGCAGCCTGATTTTATTAAATAAAAAGGTTTAAGGCCATGTTTATAACAGGTTATATTAATGTGCCAATATGTAAAACTATGCTAATATGTAGTAATATGATATTAGTCTTTTTATATTAGACTTTGTTACTCCAAGTCAAACATAATAAAAAAAGATGGAGATGTGGTTTGATGACAAATACAAAAAGAGGATCATCAGATTCTTTGGATAATCGATCTATGCTTTTACATACCATATTTTTTGGATTATAAGGAGCACTTAAAATCATTTCATTTTCTCAAAAAAAAAAAAAACCCAACAGTGAGCCTTATTACAATGGAGCTTTAGGGCCACACTAAGAAAACAATTAAAAGCCATAAAATTATGAGAACAATATCGAATTAAGTCTTAATATTACAAGAATAAAGTCGTATGAGACTTAATTTTTTAAATTACAGCTGTAGTTAAATTATTTTTCCAAGAGTCGGATCCATGATGCGACCTGTCAATCAAACCAGTAGGCGTGTCAGCAGATGACCAATCTGAAGTTAAATGAGTCGCAATATTATCCTAACTCCTACACGATAAAGCAAAGTCTACGCATTTTAACTGTGGCAAAATGAAGAATGTTTGTTAAATGTTATTGTTCTTGCTCTTACTCAGAACATGTTCCAGTACTCCCACCTACTGTTGTGTTTTTGTACGCAGCTTCTGGGACGCATATACGTGACGTCATTACATCATGACTTTTGTTTTTGTTTCCGTTTGAAAACAGCGCTCAGAGAGGGAAACTGTGTGCGTGCAGTGCTGTTAGAGGTCTTCAATAAATACGCCAGAAAGAGGCTGAAGAGACCCAGCGACTTACTTATAGGATCATTTAGCTTCAGAGTGGTCATTTGCTGACGCGCCTACTGTATTGATTGACAGGTCGCGTCGTAGATCCGACTCGTGGAAAAAAAAAAATAAATAAATTAACGACAGCTGTAAAAATAAAATAAAAACGTCTCATATGACTTTATTATTGTAATTCTACGACTTTATTCTCATATTTTTATGGCTTTTATTTTTTTATTTGTATTTTTTGCATGGCCCTAAAACTCCATCGTACCTTATAATCCGGTATGCCTTACGTATTAATTCTGGTTGTGCTTACTGACCTCAAACCGATTTTATGTGGAACACAGTGCTCAAAAATCTGTCAAAATGGTTTAGTTTCGCTTAATGCGCCTTATAGTCCAAAAAATACAGTAGACACGTAGAACTAGCCAGTGGAAGAGATATTTCTGTTAATCATGGGTGCACCAGTTGACAAAAGACAACCATTCAACAAAATGGGTTATATGACTGGTTGAAAAATTAAAATTCACCATTGAGTCATAAGATGTGACCATCAGAGTGATCAAGAACACATACGAAGACATTCTATGAATGCAAGAAGAATTTAGACAGACCACAACAACACACAGCTCATCTCCAGAAATCACTGCTGGAAGTCCTAACGAGCTGTGAAACTGCCAAGTAAAGTTGCCAGAGTCAACATGAGGGAAAGGAGCAGCTGGGGAGCAGAGCAAAGAGGGCTGACCACTTGATAGTTGGACTTTTGACTATTTATAGACTAGAATGGCTTCTTGTAGAGCCGTCTACAATGCAGACAGTGCTTAAAGGACGAGATCCACATCATGGAAGTTTGCTGTAAATACCAGGTGTAGTAATGACGGGGGCTGCCGTTTAAAGATGAGCTTAATTTTTTTTTATTCTTACTAAAGTTAAATTGAAATTCAGTTCCTATTTGATCACGACATTAGTCCATTCCAAGTTTGGTTTCTTTAAGGAGCTAATAATAATAAAAAAGCTCTGACTCATGACTTTTAAACATAAACAGACACAAACTTACAGTATGTTATGGATTCAGCCTTCCTCTGGTGTTATTGGAGGATATACATGTATCAAGTTGTATATATTGCCATAGTCTTTGGTGGTAATTTATTAGTTTATCGTTTAGTTTCATTTCTCTTCGTGGTTTAAGTTTTATTCTTTTGTCCCTTGTGCTTTGGTTGCCAGATCTCATTTTCACCCTCAGTCAGCCTCACCAGTTATTCAATCAGCTCACACCCATTACTCATTATGAATTGCCCAGGTGCTGTCACTAGTCACTCCCCCCGCCCCCATTCTATTTGAACCATTCCTGATCACCGCCCCAACAGAGGATCATTGTTTTAGCTACCTGCCAGATGTCTCAGTCCTCCCTCTTGTGCTCCCTGTTTTTTTTTGTTTGTTTTGTTTTTTAATAAATTGTTGCTGCCACGTCAGCGTTTTGTTTTTGTTTATTTAATAAACAAGTTTTATATTACTGGAGCTCCTCATGTCTGTCTGTATCTGGTCCAAACCCTACACTGACCACAATATCATACATCACCTAATGCTATGATTCATCTTTTATTTTTATTTTTTAATCAACTTTTTGTTTGAAAAGTACATACTGAGATATTCTGGACCATCTCACATGAGTGATCTTTAGGACTAAAGTCAACTTCTGACAACATCCTTTAAGCATCGTTCACATCCTGACCTCTCTCCTCATCGTTACCGTTTATAATCATTGAAAACAATTACAGTATATAGGACTGAAACAAAGTTGTGATTGTGAGAATACAGTATTTCTTGTAGGGTAAAGATTATGTTCAGGAAACATCCTGTAATAAAAAGGATTTTTAAAGAGAAAGTATGTGTGTGCGTGTGTACTTACAGCCTTCATATATGTCAGTAGGGATATGGACGGCGGTGGTGTTGTAGGTAACGTGCCGTTTGAAGTCCGGGTCTATTTCAAAATCCTCCGGAATGAACCGGTTCCTCTTCTCCTCTTCTTCTTCTTGCTCTATTTCTAGGGCCGTCCTATTTATCTGAGGGAAAGAGACCAAACAACACCATAAGTTAAAGTGATCAAAATCCCCTCATCAATCATTCGGGGGCACTTTCAGCACGTGTGGAGTTTTGCAGTTCGTGCATTAGTGAATGTAAGACAGAACTTTATTTTGACAAATTCAATAGTGAAAAGTCAATAAAATTTTAACTTTGGCAGAATGAGATGCAAACTAAAAAAAAATGTATGTATCTAAACAGTAAAACTCAGTAGGTTGAGGTTGTGTCTGTAAAACTTAAGAGTAACATTGGCTGAGTGATTTTTTTTATTTATTTATTTTTTCCAACAGTGATAAAGTGGAAATAAACAAGATGCCAATTTAGATTTATTAGAGCAAACATTTAGTTTTACACATATTCTATGTAACAACCACACCTGTCTAAAGAACAGGCGGGCAAACATACCAGGCTTTTGCATACTTGCATCACATTAAGTTAATTAGGATGTACTTACTCCATCTTTGGCATTGTAGTAAAGTAGTTTGTTAGCCTGTGAAGAAAAAAAAAAAAAAAAAAATAAATAAAAAGAAAAACATGAATGATAACCATTTCATTTAGAGAATAAAGAGCAGGAAAAACAAAGTTTTGCAATAATTTTAAAGACTGACATGATTAAAGCCATAGTAGCTGTCAAACTAATTATTTTTTCAATGTTTTTGATTGAATATTTTTAACAAGAGTAGAGTCTTTGATAAAATAACTAAATATGCATCATTCATTACCAAAGGTCTATCATATAACTTGTAATATGAATAATAAAACGTGAACAAATAGGTTCAGAAATGGGACCACAGCCTTTGTGTTTTGTCATTACCTTTGTACATTCATCCTGTCATCATGATTAAAGAATAATTTTATTCATCTTTTGTCCAGACATGATCCTTAATCAATTTTAGCCAATTAGGTACACACATAAATATTGTGGTGTACAGTATAAGTAAATGAAAACAATTCACACAAGAAATAAACTAAATATAAATCTAGTAAACATATTAATGAGTGATGACAAAACATTGTGCATAATCTGCAAATTAAATATTTTAAAAAAATCTGACAGTATGAGGGTGAAAGCACTTATTAAGGCATGAAATAAATAATTTTAAGAGAGCAAAGACAACACAGAGCAGATTAACATTTAAAATAGACTTGTATCCAGTTAAAAACACAAACGAGCAAAGACAACCTGTTTATATTTCATTGGATTTAATTTCAGCTCTTTAAGCTCCACACTGAGATTTAATGAAGAGACCGCGCTGGTTGCATCACTGTGGGCTTTCTGTCAGCACACATGCTAGCCGAGCACTAACGAGTTAGCTTTGCTGTTGATGTTTTGATGGCCTGGAGCCTCAGAGCCGCTTCATTGACTCCCACCACCTGTCTCCCAACTGTACAGTCACACAGCAAGTGCTCCTGCCACTGCTACTGTTCTGTTGCCTGAAGGGGGTTTAATTACATCACAAGTTATTTAACTGAACACACTGAGTTAAACACTAGCATCTGCTTTCTGATTTACAGCAATTTACATGTAAAAGAGCTAATAACAGGAGACTGAGTCATTACGCTGTCAAGCTAAGTTCATCAACATACAGTTTTTCCAACATGTAGCATCTGATGCTGTCGTGTTATATTCAGGTCTCTCTTTTAAACTAGTCCCCGAGGCTCAGCGAGACTAACCTGTGTAAATAAAGGTTGAATGAATAGACAATAAACTGCAGAGGGGATGTAACACTAATGTCAGACTATCATACACCTCTGTGGAGGCTGTGTGCAGAACACCCAATGTGCATAAAATTCACAAATCATACAGATTTTTTTAAGTAGTTTATTTATTTATTTATTTATTTTGGTTGAAATTGTGTCAAATGAAACAGAAATGTTTAAGTGTGTAGTTGTTAGTGCTGCAGTCGCAGATTTAAAGTGTTTAAAGTCAACTGGAGGGTCCCCAGTAGGACTGATCCAGATAAAGCACAGAATAGTGTGAAAAAGTTTACAATTAAATTCAATCCAATTCAGTTTATTTCTATAGCGCCAAGTCACAACAGAAGTCATCTCAGGGCACTGAACAGAAACATTCATATAAAAAAATAATAATTTAACATTATTTATCTGAGGAGCAGACTGTTTTGAGTTTAACTCCATCACAGACTCTCATCTTGAGCAAGCATGAAGGCGACAGTGGAAAGGAAAAACTCCCTCATGAGGAAG
>JARVLU010000646.1:12261726-12278818 GCA_031762415.1 Simpsonichthys santanae | reverse complement strand
TAACATCACAAATCTTTATCAACACTTAAAAAAAAAAACACCACAAAGCCATTTACGATAGTTGCATGGCTAGAATGCCAACGACCAGTGCTTTACCTTCAAGTAAGAAAAGTACCAGTAGACAGGGATCACTGACAGAACTGTTCTAAGATATTACTCGAACATAATTCAAAACTGCACGTGGAAATAACTTGAGCAATAATGGCGTTCATAGAGAAAGACATGATGCCCATTAATACAGTGACAGCTTTGGTAAAACACAATGGATAATCGTGTAGAATGCCCTCGCGCACACATTTTGGCAAAGTTGCTATATAAAAAATGCAGAGGCAGAGTTGCAGCAGAGCAGAAAACTGACGTTTTTTGCAACTGGAACAGATTTATTGCTTGTGTTCATTCAAAAATACATGAAAAGAAGACATTGAAAAAATAATTGTATATTAAATTGCAAGACTGAGAAAAAAAATGCAATTAGAATATTTTCCTAAACCGCTCAGCCGTAGTTATTACATGAGGCTTAAAAGCTAATTTATGTGCCAAAATACTCTTTCTTGAACTCTGATCTGAAGTTGCATCAAACTAGATTTTTTTTTTTCAAAATACTTTACACTTGTACCAAATATCTTTCTACATTCTCTCTAGACTTCTTCAAACTTCAGTTCAATATTTTGAATTATTGAAGGACTGAAAATTTTTGATTACTGGATTTAAGTCATCACATTGTGTCTTTGACATGTCTATGTTTTAACAGACAAGCAGCAAAAACATAAACCCTACAGCACACACTGCCTGTGTAAACATCCTCTTTTAAACCCAGTCTGCAGATCAACACTAGATCTCTTAATCCCATCAAAGACATCCTACAGTCAGCATTCACCCTTCACTCTCACAGATTTGGTAAAACAGGCTTTCCAAGACGGAAACCCCTAAATCATCTTCTAATGAAAGTGATTTAGGATTCTAATTTGTTCCTAAAGAGAAAAACCAGCTGAGCTCATTCTGGGTAACAGGATGCTCACACAACAAAAGGGATGTTTGAGGATGTCTGCAGAAATAATTGAGCTACCAGGGGATAAGAGCTCTGATTTGAGGCGATGCAACAGTTAGGCTGAGAACTGAGGAATAAATTGTTTTTTAAAACACCTTTATATTGTTTTTGTTTCATATTTTGCATTCTTTTTATAGTTCATTTTGGTGTTTTGCACTTGTTTAAAACTGGGCTTTATATATTTTCTTGTTTATTTTGACTTTTTTTTTTTTTACTTAAGTAGCAGAGAAAGCTCACATTTTCTCATGATTCATATTAACATTACATTTATTTATCACTGTAAAGAAAAGGTATACCATCTCCTTTACTGAGGTGAATTATACCATAATAGCAGTTTTCTAAATGTCTCAATCCTTTCTGGCACAACATGACGTTACTGTCTCTGTTTAATTTTTATTTATTTATTTATTTATTTATTTATTTATTTACTTTTATTTAAGTTAAACTTTGGTCAATCATCTTTCAAGGGTCTGTCAAGCACTAGTTGCGTAATTTGTAGACAAGAAAAATTGCATTTCCTGCAAAAATGTGAATGCTTATTGCAGAAGAACTTGCTGAAAAACAGCTGAAATTAGCCAAAGAAAACATGCTGAAATGGAAGAAAAAGCCTAAATTAGCTAAAATTAGGTTTAAGTGAGCAGAAATGAGCACCAAAATTAAGACATTAGCTCAAACTAAGCTGAAATTAGGAAACAATAAATAGCTGAAAATAGCTGAAAAGTAGCTGAAAAGGCAAAAACTAGCTTAAACTACACTATAAGGAAGCACAAGAAGCTGAAATGAGCTAAAACATTTTTGGAATTAGCTGAAAAAGCTAAGATTAGTATCAAAAGAGCTAAATAGTAGCTGAAAGACCAGAAAAAGCTGAAAGTAGCAGAAAAAGCTGAAAGTAGCAGAAAAAGCTGAAAGGCAAACAAGCTGCAATTAGCATAAAGTAGTTAAGTAGGCTCAAAGTAGCAGAAATTACCACAAAAAACTTGACTTTATCCGAAAACAGCTGAAAAGGTAGCTGAAAATGTAGAACATGCTTAAATTAGCAGAAAAAAGCAAAAATAATGTTTGCTGAAAAAAGCTGAAATTAAGAACAAAAAAAAAAACAACTGAAAAATAGCTAAAAGGCAGAAAGAAGCTTAAATTACTTGCAGAATAAGGTTGAAAAATATTGAAATGAGTACAAGAATTTGGAATTAGCCAAAAATGCTAAGAAAATTGCATAAAACAGCTAAATAGTAATTTAAATAGCAGAAAAAAGCATAAACTTGCATAAATAAGCTGAAAGGAGCAGAAGTTAGACAAAGCACAAAAAATGTAGTTAGCAAAAAGAAACTAAAACGATCACAAAATAGCTGAAAACAGCTGAAAGTAGTTGAAAGTAGCTGAAAAAGTTTAAATTTGCAAACGGCAACGGAAAGAAGCTGAACCACAACAAAATGTAAAAGGAGCAGTAAAAGGTTGTAAACAGATCTAAACATCTGAAGGATGTAAAATGAGCTCAATTCATTTTCTATGAGGGGAAAAAAGTGGCAGAAAAGACTAGTGTGTAATCTAAAATGACAATAATTAGAATATTGTGATAATAGCTCGTTGAAATGAACACATCCTTAACATGTTGTTGAGAACAAGATGTTTTAATACCTGCATTCAACCAAACTTAAATAAATGAATCAAAATAAATTGTTTTCATGCAGAGAATACACTGTGCTGAAAAAAAAAACCCCAATGAATATACCGTTTATTAGAACTTTCTATTTTAAACGACCATCTAACAATCCCTTTTCTCACACTGCTTTTATGACATCCCCAAAATTATTTTCTGCATCCTTTTGTTCAACTCTGCAGAATAAAATAAAATTTTACAAAGATTTAAGTTTTCATGAAAGTGTATATAAAACAGGGCTAATCATTGCTCTGTGTGGTAATAGCATCTGGCTAACGACAGGAAACTCTTTATAAAAGTTGAGGACATCAGTTTGTCCCATACATTTTTTTCCCCCCACAAATTACTGCAAAAATATAATCTCCTCTTAGCCACACAATAGTGATTAAAACAACTGAGAATGACAAAAACTAATAGAAAAGGTTTCTGTAAAATAAACCGAATTTGACTTCTTGATTTGTTGCAAATAAATAAATTAATACTTCTAAAAATAAGATCTGAAATACAGTGAAAATCATAACAGCAACTTGGATTAGGCTCCAAGTTTACTTTGAATAAATAACAGGAGCTGCACAAACAAAGAGGGACACAAATACAGGCTTAACATGCAGGAGGCATGAAATAGACATGATACAGTGTGACTTTATCAAACAAACTGAAAACAAAAGCTGTAAATCCAGAAACCAAAAGAGAAAAGATGAGGATCTGATAAAGAGCAGCTCAGAATGTGGCACTTTGTTTAATGTAAACTAGTGGAGGAGGAGCGGAAAACAAACAGGAAGCAGTGAAAATTACTAACCAAGGCCACATGTGTGTAGTGGAGAGAAATGTGGACGAAGACAAATGACAAAGATGGATTTTATTTCTTGGATTGATGATTTATTAAAGCGTTGTTTTCCAATAAAGCTGCACCTTTCCATCTTCTTTTCTCAGGTTAAATTTGACCAGGTGTTTAGTTTATTTGTTTAAATAAGGAGCGGCACAGTGGTTGTTTGTCTCGTTCGTCTTTGTGTGTCCCTGTGATGGACTGGAGACCTGTCCAGGGTGTTCCCCATCTCTCACACAGTGACTGCTGCACATGGGCACCAGAGACCCCCATGAACCGTAAAGAAATGGGTAAAAATGATGGATGTATGGATAAATGGATGGATGGATGGATGGACAGGTGGTTAAGGCTTGATTAGGTAAAATAGGGGACTGCCATGGAAGATTTCCATCCATTCATCCATCATCTTTACCCGCTTCTTCCTTCTCGGGTCACGGGAGTCATTGGTGTCCATGTCCAGCAGTCACTGTGCGAGAGGCGGGGGGCACCATGGACATGTCTCCAGTCCATCGCAGGGACACAGAGACAAATGAGACAAACAACCATTCACTCTCTCACTCATAATTAGAGACAATATAGTTACCCATCAGTCTAACATGCGTGTTTTTAGTCTGTGGGAGGAAACCAGATAGAGTACCTGGAGAAAACCCACGCATGCACAGAGAGAACATGCAAACTCCACCCAGAAAGACCCCCAGCTCCACCGTGCTGCCATCCATGGAAGATCTGTGGGGGTTAAATGTATTTTGCACATGCGATCTCACATTCTGAACCAACTAACTGTAACAAACCATCATCTTCCACCAAACCACCAACAAATCCTGTTTGTTGCAACTCTCCTCAGGTGTCTGGACACATCGATTTAGACGCAACAGAACTGCTGTGACGACTGAGTGCTTCATCTTCACAGGTATTTAATTTGCTATTATGAGTAAGATTACAGCCGCACAAAGTTGTGCATCAAATCCTGCTAAGGTAAATGATTAAACTAGTTCTTACTAAATGTGATTACTTAAAGAAGTCTGAAAGACGACAGATCTAATTTGACATTTTCTTTATCATCTCTCCTTCCAGCCGTCAGAATCTCTTCAAGCCTTGCCAACGCGGCTCAAGCGACTAAACCTCCCCAACCCTGCCGTCACCTTCACACTTCCTGAGCAAAGCCTCGACTCATCCATCCATCCATACATCAAAGCTACCTTACAGCTTCAGTAACATACACACAGGCTTGTGTACACTCAAAGTACAAAGATGTCAGAACGCAAGTCACTGGCCAGTACGTCCCATTACCATCAATCACGTCACCTACGCAGGCTGTCTCCTATCAGTGCTGTACTGAGGACCAGTTACACAGAACCACAGTGTCCAGTGTTGCCTGAACGCCCGTAATAACAGCTCTTATGTCTCAATAAAACTCCATCAGGCCGCTCAAAGGAAACCACCCCTGGCTTCACTTTGTGGCCATCTTTCAAAACAGAACGCATCAGGGGAGCTTGTGGTGCTTCGACAGACACATATTTTACACTTCAACCTCTTCATATAATTAGGATGTGCCCTTGACAGCAAACACACACACGCACACAGTGTTATAGCTCAGTATACATCTGCTTCCTGTACCAAACAGCTCCCATTTAACACAGCTGTTAGCGATTCCCAAGGTTGCCAAGGAAACCGTGCAATGGAAACTTCTTGGGAATTTCCATGTGGTAAAAGACTCCCCAAGAAAATAAAGACGTGCTGGAGCAACGGTTTCCTACAAACTTACGTGAGCATGTGCAACTTTGAGCGTGTGCACATGCTAAAGGTGGGGAAACTTCACAGCAACACTCTTGACTACACATATGGGCAAAAAGTTGAGTCCTCTGCCACTGTACACCCCGCCATGTCTGAGTCAGGACACGCAGCGCCCCCTCCCCTGACAGAGAGACCTGCCTAAATATAGCCAGCCCTGAGAATAGGTTGGAGGGGGAGTGAATGGATGAGAAACAGAGAAAGAGTTCATGTGAATGAGAGAAATCGAGGGACGCATGCGAGGAGACAAAAAGAAACTGAAACGGAGCGAGTGAATTAAAAACAAAGATTAAAGATCAAACATTATCGGCAGGTTTTACGGCCCTGCATGTGTAACAGATACTGTTCAGGCCGTCAGCTGCTCGATGCTTCCTGAAATATATTATGTGCTTACACCAACTCCCCTGTGGCCAGCAGGCACAAATCACAGCCGAGGAAACCCCGAGCAGCGTGGAGACGACTGCTCGTTGCATTTCATCCATCCTGCCCGCACCTCTGCATCAACTTTGATTCAACAAAAGGTCAACTTGTTCAATCTGATTTACATTTGATGAGACATTGTCAGTCCTTTCTCAACAAGGTTTCCTAACCACAAACCAACTTTTAATTCACATCATGAGTATTCAACAGTGAGTGATGCCTGACATGGCATATAAGTTTTTTATCCATTGAATACTATTAATAATCATTTATCTGGGGGTGCACAATATTATCAGCATGGTATCGATATTGGCCGATATTTATTACATTTTCTATATATATTTAACAATATTTATAATATATACGCATACTTATAATATTATATATAATACAGTATTTATAATATATACAGTATACATATTTATAATAAATATACTATTTATAATATGTATACAGTATGCATATTTATAATGGTATTTTATATAATACTTAAAATATATAGTTTAGCATATTTCTTAGTTCAAATCTTTGCTCTTATTGTTTTTCTTTAAAATTTATACTTTTGTTGGGTGTAACTGGGACCTTGTATTTGGCACCTACATTTAGTAGCAGGCTAAACTGACAGAGACCATGTAGAATACAGTAATGTAGTATTATAATTCTACAGCAGAGAAAACGAGTCTTTGTAAGTAGGTCTAGGGGAAAAAAATTAGTATTGGTTATTGGCCAAATATATTGGCATATAGGATATAATAAAAAATCCAATATTTATATATTTATTCATTCATTTATTTATAAATTTATTAATTTTCAAATACAATACAAAACAATTCCTTAAGCTATAACATACAAAATATAAAATGAAAGGTAGCAGAAAGAATATGCATCCCCAGATGTATCTCTTCAAAAAGCAGACTCATACAACGTAATATTAATGTGTGGTTTTCTGGGTGGATCACCTGCTGCTGAAATTAAGGCAATGGTTTTGTTCGCACAAGTATTTGTTGGTGAATTCTCTTGAACCACTTGACACATTTTAATTAAATTCAAAGTAATCATTGGATTTACGGCGTCAGCTGATTCAAAATAAATGCCACAGCCAAATGACATTAAAAAAACACAAAAGGGGCTACAACTGAATCAACTGTACTGAAATGAAGCTAAAATCTGGAACGGCGGGAAAGGTGGATGTTGATATTGCATTCCTTTAATTACCAGTAGATCATGTTTTTGGCTGTTTCCTACATAAGAAGTACATGTATCTCCAAAAAGTCTAGTTTTCTATTCTGCAGAGATGAAGCCACACACAAGAACTATGACCCTTAAGCTCATCAAGCATGAAATCTAGTTATCTTAAAGAAAAACAGCAAGGGAAAGAAAGAACGAAGCCCAATCAAAGACATATTGAGAGGATGAATGGAGGAAAAATGTCTGCGTCCAAAAAGACATACGGTTAAAAAAGATATATAAGAGTTTCCATTTTAAACAGCCCAGCTGTTTACTGTTTTATGATCTTGTCCTTTTGAATCCTCCTTGTGTTCTGGGTGAAGCTCTCTGGAGAACGATCTGACATTAGATGTTGCATATTAGATTTGATGTCAATCAATTGATTTTGGGCAACGGAGATGGAGCGACACACAAGGAGCTGGACAGGAAACAGCCAGCAAGGCGACGAGACAAAGAAGGATTTTTCTTAAATCAGCTACAGAGTGTGCACATAGAAACATAGATGAACTGAATTCTTTCCTCAGACTTGAGCGTTCCTCATTTACAAACCGTCTGCATCAGGGGTGCAGCTCGCTGTGTGAATTTTATGTACACACGCCACAGATCAATCCACTTAGTGTCCATGAAATATGGGGAGTGGACCGGCCGCTCTGCTAGTCTGACATCATCGTGCTCGCTCATTAGGCTAAGTGCCATCATGGCTCACCACCACCTCTGGGACCAGACTTAAGCTGCGTTTAAAACCAAACCCTGTCGTCTGAGGGCTCTGCTGGAACCAGCAGGAACGTCCGACCTGTTGATTTAGGAGCGAGGTGCCTTTAATTAAGACAGCATCCTCAGCCTGGGGCTGGATCCAGCAGCCACATTTACATGGAGTGAACCAACTCTGCAACACGACTTTTGACTATGAGGAACAAACACAGTTTTTACCTCCAACTTAAGAGTCAACGCTTTATTCCTGCACATAAATACAATCTAAAATAAATCATTTATATCAGTTCACAGCAGCTGGTTAACAAGTCTGTGCAAAAACATGGTATTATATACCCTAATGACAAAATATAAAGATATTAAAAATATCCCTGCAGAAAGGTTTTGACTAAGATTTTAGACTTGTGGCTGATTTGTTAAATTATGTAAATTATGTTATAATATATTTGTTAACTCTTGGAGTAAATGTTGACGACAGCTCTCAGTTAATACCAGCATTTACTCAATATTTGTAACAGACTGAGTCACAGTCACTTTACTGTTGGCTCATGTCAGTTAGCTGTGGAGGCCATCTTGAACTGGACTTGCACCAAATGTTAACCACTTGTAGATTTAAAGGTTACTTCCTGAAAGTTTCCATAGAGATATTTTGCTAACATCTTGCAGAATGAGCAGCACTCGGGAGTCTTGTGAATGACTCTCAGCTACTACCACATTTTAGCTGAAGATCTGATTAAATCAAAGCCATTCTGTGTCTTCTAATGTCAGCTGTGCCATCCTGAATGGAGCTGGCTCCACAAGTTAACTAGTTGTAGAAAAACATCATAACGTCCTCAAATATATATATATATACAGTATTTAATTCTGGTCCATGAGACATTTTGCTAACAGAAATACATTATTTCCTCGCCTCCATCGTTTTAGTTCAGATCCAACATGTCACTGAGAACATGAGGTGCGTCTTGGAGAAAGTTAAGTGTGTGTGTTGCCAGCTAGAGCTGCAGACTGAGCAGCAGCAGCAGCTTCATCTCAGCTTTCAGAGTGAAAGTTTAGATCATTCCTCCTCTTCCTCCTCCAGGTTCACGCTTCAAACGAGACAAACGTCGCGTCTTTTACGCAGAAACAAAAAGTCACGCGCTCAGCTGAGCACGAGCCAACAGGCTGTTTTTGTACTCACACTGGGGCTCTTGGGAAGAGTCCTGTGGACACGGACCACACGCTCAGCAGAACCACAACACGCAGGCTGTAATCCATGGTTGCGTTCAGGTCCCGCCGCTGGAAACACGACGCAAAACGCACAAATCCACAGCGTCCAAGCGCCTCACGCCGCCGCGGGTGCGCGTATGGAAACAAATCTGATCCGGTGGCTGTCTGACAGTCTGAGACCCCCCACCCCCACTCCCACCCCGCCCACCGCTGGACCTCAAGCGCGTGCGGTTCTAGACTCTCCCAAGTGTCCGCTGGAGCGCGTGGCAACACAAAAACAAGAGCGCACCGTCACTGGGTCTAACCTGCACACAAACAGAAATGGCTTCTTAGTTTTGGAACATGTTCAGCTGCAGTTTGTCCATTTCTGTGGACATTTTGACTCAAATTCAACAAAAACTGAAAATGTTCTGACACAACAGAAACACTTTTGAAGAGAGTTCGTGTCCAGCAGGTGATCTGATCATGGAGGAACCTCCAGGTCTCCAACTGTTCAGGATTAAATTCAAGACACTAAGTCTCCCACTGGGCACCAGTGACCCCAGCAACCAAGAGATGGCTGGATGTTCCAAAAACAGAGTCGTCACATTCATCCAGCAAACAGTTCTCAGTTCAGCTTCTTCTACAGATGTGAAACTAAACTGTGACTGACTGGAGAGACTACAAATAAAAATCAGTCGCCATCAGTTTAAGAAACTTTAAAAGTGAATACAACAAAAAGGTCCAGGAATGTTGTAGTTGTTTCAAGGACACATTTAGGAGAGTTGCATAACGTTCAGCTCAGGTTGTGTACAGTTTTAGTTTAATTTTGTATTTTTTTCTTCGTTCTTTATCTCCGTCTTGTTTCTTCCTGACAGTTTCATGCATTATCCATTTATTCAGCAGGAATCAAGGATCCTGCATTAAAAAAAATGTATTCACATAGTGAATATTATATTACTCATTCAGCCTGCCCAGTATTTTCCAGTTACCACCCTCACCTGTCCCTGATCAACAATCATCTTCCACTGACCGCTGTTTTCTGCATCATCTGGTTTTATCAGGTTTGTGTTTTACGTCGTTGCAAGTTTCCCTGTGGTCATCTGTATTTTCCTGATGGTTTTATTGTGTTGCCATGTCAGCCTTTTTTTTTTTTTTTTTTTTAAATAAAGTTTTTTTTTGTTTAATATTTGAGCTCTATGCACTTGGCTACAATCCTCCACTAAACTTTACAAATATTCCCAAAAGTTTATCAAAAAAGTTTAAGTTTAACTGTCAAAATGAGCAATTATTTAACAATTTTGGCAAATTGGAGTCAAAAGTTTTTACTGAGGACATTTGGGACACTTATTTCTGTCTCCTTGTAAATCAGAAAATACTATCATCCTTTTATGTTACAGATATTAGCCCTGGTATTAATAGGAACTACCTCCTCTGTAAAAAAAAAAAAAGAAGTCCAGATTATAAATAGAAAGTTAAATACATGAAAGTCGATTGTGGAGACATTTGTCTCTGTTTAATTAATATATACATTTAAATTCAATGAATTACAAAGAACATCTAAAGACTTGTCAAGTTTGATTATTAACAGACGGTCAGATACAAAGTGAGTCTCTAAAATGACTCAAACAGACTTTGGCTGGTTTCATGTTTTAATTTTTGCCTGATAAACAGAGGCGGCTCAGCATCCAGAGTAAACGTGAGGACAACTTCGCTCGTTCCCACTCACATGTGCTGCTGACAGCGTTTCATGCCCTCGACCTATTTTCAGTCCATGTCAGATTCAGTCAAGCATTTCAAGAACAACTCAAAACTCCCGTTTAATAATGGTTCCCTCTTTTAATATGTACACAAGTCTTCATTTCATTTTCCAACAGCGCGGCGCCTTTGCTTATGCTGAAATGTGATAATAAATTCCATTTGCTCCAAGGTGGTTGTGACAAACTATAATGTGAAGCGACATTTCTCTTTGCCGGGAAATCCACCGAGGTAAACGTGAGAACGTTTATTTCCTCAGAGCTCCTCTGTCTGAGCCGAACCCCACAAAAAGTTTTGTTTCTCTGTTGCTCGGTCACGTCCGTGTGTGCATGCAAGTGAGCTCGGTGTGTTGGTCACAACGTGCAGCTCACCTGCTGTTACGTGAAGGGCACAAAGAGATTTACAGAGCAAATAGCTGCTCGTGCTGCTGCTCTCAGGTTTCACTGGAACTCACCGAGGCCGAGCCTCTGGGACCTTTTGATGGGCAGCGAGGAGAGGAGCAGGTCCAACTGGAAGAGAAGCACGCTTTAGCAGGTTTCAAAAGATCACAGACTGAGTGTTCTGTCCAGTGGTTCATAAGATATTTTGATAAAACAGAAGAACCAAAAAAAAAAAAAAAAAAAAAAGTACCACGTTTCCAAACTTCAGACATTTTAAAACAGAAATTGAGGGGTTTTAACCAAAGCTGCAGCAAAATGAAAACGCAATTAAAGCTGGTTCACAAACTACCTTATTTTTCTGCCTATAAGTCACATTTTTTGCATAATTTATATGCCCTGTGACCTATATACTTAAGTGACTTTTTTCCCATATTTATAAACTATTTTTTGACTGAGATATGACTGTTTTCATTCATTCTGACATTGAAAATATTGAACACTACCATTTTCAGCCACTAGATGGCACTTGAGTTATATGGCATGCCGTTGTGTCATGTAATAGGTAAAAGTTGCTATTAATAGCACAATCGGCTTGCCATAGAAAGCCACCATCGTCCAGCTGCGGGATCATGCCTGGAGCAACTGTCAAATCAGCTTCATTTCACTGCGCTGCCTCGGCAAAATGCAGCTGATTTTACCATTAAAGTGTATTCATTAAGTAAAAGTTAGACTAAACTACACCTTTACCATAATGTCAAGCAAACAAATAATAGTTTTTTTTTTGTTATTCTTGTTAAATTATCGTTAAATTCTCCCATGCACGCTCCCACGGCTACCATTTGGCAGCCTATCGGTGACTTATACAGCGAAGCAATGTATTTATTAATTTTTCCACTTTATTAGACATATTTGGACTGATGTGACTTATACAGCGGTGCAATGTGTACGGCAGAAACTATGGTAAATACCTGGATGAATTGACCTTGGGAACAAGTACAATGGAAAACTTTTGGTCTGTGTCTGACATTTACAGTTTAAGTTTACTCTCGTTGCTCAGCATTCATTTATTCAGAGACTTTCCATAAATAAACATTTGCGCACCATCTGGACTGTACCACAACATACGGCACAAGCTAGGTGTTCTGGGTTCATCTGAATGCTTAATAAAGCTGAAAAACATCAATTATGAATTAAAATATATTTTAAAAAGTCTTAAAACTCAGTTGAACTATTAAAATTTCAATCTACAGAAAATTATACACAACAGAAGCTTTCTTTGAAGACTAATCGATCACTAAACTGGAACTATGCATGTCAATGATTCCCTTCACACACACACACTTCTTTTTTCTCTGGAGTAATATAGACAAAACTAAAAGACACAATCTAAATTAATTTGGTAAATGTAAGTCTTAGATTTTTTTGAAGATATTAACTTTAACTCATTAACCATTTAAGTGCAAAACAGTGCAGGTCGTGTTCTTTGAAGTCAGTGAAAGTCTAACAGAAAGTGACAGTAGATTTTTAATGTGGTGTGTGCACTTGATTTTTTTTAGGAAGGTTTCTGGAATAAGCATCTACTAATCAGGACCAGTGGTCCTTTTGGGGACCAAAGACCAGTCCTGATGGTAGAACATCAATTTTGGGTTAAAGGCTAGGTTTAGGACTAAGGTGTGAATGGAGTTGGGCATGAACTAGTATTTGGGGTAAGGGTATGGGCCAGGCCACAGAAATAACTGGAAATGAATGGCAGTCAATAGTCTTCATAAGGATAGAAATAAAACCCTGTGTGCGTGTATAGGCAGCAGGTGTGGCGTCTACCCTCACCTCCCCGACCCCACCCACCTGTCCATGGAGTTGCCTGGCTGCCGTTGCTTGGCAACTCATCCATTGTTTCAATGAGAGCATACATTACATACACAGGTGAGAGAGGAGGTATAACACACGAGAACGATTATTTATGGGAGACGTGGACATTTGCAGTGGTAAACTGACAAGACGTTTATCTATACATGCACACCTATCCATCTGTTAGCAAAATATCTCATGAATCTGAACAATTTTAATGAAACTCTTCCAAAGTAATCAGTAAATGTGCACCTGCAACTGATTCCTGGCTGATAACATGCCGTTGCGTCTCTGAGCAAGACACCTTATCCCTAATTGCTCCCCAGGTGCTTACATAGCTGCCCACTGCTCCACCTGGGTACATCTCGTGTGATGGGTTAAATGCAGATAACTAATTTCGGCATTGTATGGGAACATACAATGGCGAATTTAAGTGTTCATCGTATTCACAGTTCATATCTTAGATCTTGTTACTGTTTTTCTTTTACAATTTATTCTTTTGCTGGATGTAACTGGGACCCTGTGTACACAATTTTGTTCCACCGCATGTTCCACATGTGATGTGAATGACAAGAAAACCTTGACCTTGAACATACGACAATCTCAGACTTCCCTTCCCAGATTTACAGAAGTTGAGGTTAAATTTGGTGTCGTAGTAGCCGACACTCATCCATGACACCTGTACTAACGGAATGTGAAAACATTGGTTTTTAAACTTTTGCATCCTAATCAGCAGGCAAAATGCATTCATTCAAGGATTGCTAGTTCCCTGCTGATTTGTTCTAATCAGATTTGTAGCCACTTTTCTGCCATTATGCCAACGTTACTGGGAGGACGGTGTGCTGCGATCGTCTGGAGAGCAGTCGAAGCTGAAGGCCACGATTCATCTATCAAATCTGACTCCTGTCTGAAAATCTGAAATGTTACTGTCATTTCCTGTCACATAATTCACCGTTCCGCAAGGCAAGTTGATCTGCATCTAGCTGAGCCGTCACAAAAACAAATCTAAATAGATAAATGTAGAAATGAATAAGTCATTCATGCATTTACACACCAGACACACACACCCCACCCATCTTCTCCACCCTTGCCTCCTACACAGACTGCCAACCTCCATTCATTAATCCTTCTGGGCCAGAGTGTTACCCTGGCAACAAATGATTCCCAAGTTTAAACTTTAATTACATCACCCCCACACAGTGTCTTCTTGGCAGAGACGATGGGACATGTGCTCCATCCCTACATGAGCTGACCCTGATGTATTCAATGATGACTCCAAACATAAATGACTGAACTTAATAAAAAAAAAGGTTATAAAATTAAAAAAAAAACTAAACGTTTGAGAGGAATTTTCACTGCATGCTTTAAAACAATTGTCTTGTCACAATATTGTTTACTAGAGCCTTCCCAACAGTGAAGTTCAAATTTCCCCCGAATCGATGCTTGTCCACATAAATCCACCTTGTTAGCTCAGAAAAGGAAATGAAATGGCGATTGTGTGCGATATGATGTGTGGCTCGGGACGGGGGCAGCCTTCGTACCCTCTGCGTGCTGACTGATCACATTACCATCAGTGGAAGCTACTCTGTCAGGAGGAATAGTTCAGGCCAAGATGAGAAGAGGTGCAGGGTGAAGCAGGCAGCCAACGATGGAAGCGGTCTTTAGGGGGAATATGAAGAGATTTGATGTGAAATTGGGAGGGTTTTTGTTTTTACTGCATTGTAGCTAATCCTAAAACTGAGCTCTTCTGTTCTTGGTATTTACTGGAGGCAGTCTCCCAGTTTGGGTATTGAGAGTGTTCTGATAACCACTGGCCTTGACTTTCCTTCAAGGAATGGCAGTTATCAATAGTACCTTATCAGCTGTGATAGTGATCACATAGCACAGTGTTCAGAGAAAAGGCTACAATTCTTCATCCAGACTAGGCTAATGTCTGTTGGCAAACAATTTTATGTGTGCTGAAAGTACACAATATCAATGTTGCAGAGACTGCCAATGTATAAGTCTGCCTGATCAGCACATGTAGTTGGTTCAAAAGTTTACTTGGATTCCGATGGATTGATACACTAATGCACAATTCTTCCAAACGGTTGTCATTTTTGAGAATGTTTTTATTTAAACTGCACAACAATAAAAAAGAGGCCTTTGGTTGGCTTGCCTTTAGCCTAGCCTGGTTAAAGACTTCTTTCTTTTCTTCCATACTTTGACTGACGTCACCCCTTAAAAAGTACTAAAACTGCTTCTTTCAGTCATTGGTGTTTTGAGCCTCTCTGGTACTTATGTTTTTTGTCACTTGAAAGTACTAAATCTTTCAGAAGTGCCAGCTTGTTGAACTACAATGATTTTTTTTCTCCATGGCATTCCTTACAGTTGGTAATCATGCGAGAGCTCCACCCAATAGTCTGTTTGAATGTTTCTGTACAATTTTTCTGATGCCGTACTGCCCGACACATGATGTCATAGCGCAATCTACATCTTGTATCTCTGAAGTGAGCACCTGCCTGTGTGATGCCACTGAGAAGTCTTTCACCACAGCTTTCTCTAGCTCCTGGTATGCTCAGTCAGTGGTATGCCCATTCTTTCACAATCATTCTTATTCATGATTTTTACTTGCCAAACAGCCACCTGGTTGTCATCTTCCTTGTGTACTCTTGGGAGTTTTGGACCTGGCAGGTGTTGAAGTGGTTCTTTTGCTACACCTACACAAGGCGAGGTCAGTGAACAAGCAAGGACAGGCTGATTCTGGCAGATCCTGATCATCCACTGCATGGTGAGTTCAGGTTGCTTCCATGTGGACGCAGGTATCTGCTGCCCAGATGTAGGATGAATAGACTAAAATGCTCGTTCATCCCTGTAGTGATCACAGTTCCCAATGAACATTGATTTCTGTACTGCACTGTTATGTCTTAATGTCTTGTCTAGTATGGATGCATTGTGGGCCTTCTGACTGTGAAATAAATTGCCCCTTGGGGATAATAAAGATGCTTGAACTTGAATACTAGAATATCAAAGCGTGGCCAGAACCAACAACTTTAAAAAAAAAAACAAAAAAAAAAACACTTGCTTGAACAACAGAAAACTGACGTCGTGGCAGTTTGGACATCACCAAGAGTATACGTTCTACCATCGCCAAGAGTATACGTTCTACCATCGCCAAGAGTATACGTTCTACCATCGCCAAGAGTATACGTTCTACATCGCCAAGAGTATACATTCTACCATCGCCAAGAGTATATATTCTACCATCGCCAAGAGTATACGTTCTACCATCGCCAAGAGTATACGTTCTACATCGCCAAGAGTATACTGTACATTCTACCATCGCCAAGAGTATACGTTCTACCATCGCCAATAGTATACGTTCTACCATCGCCAACAGCATATGTTCTACCATCGCCAACAGCATATGTTCTACCATCGCTAACAGTATACGTTCTACCACAGCCAAGAGTATACGTTCTACCATCGCCAAGAGTATACGTTCTACCATCGCCAAAAGTATATGTTCTACATCACCAAGAGTATACATTCTACATCTAATACTGAAGGATCAGGACATCCCAAAATAAAGTGGGCCAAAGAAAAACCCATGTATAGAGTAGAGCAGGAAAAACTGAACTACTGGAACACAACTAGCCAAACAATGTCAAATTTAGTGCTCTCTCCCAGAAAACCTGGTCGGTTTAACATACAAGTTATAATTTGTCTTCTGAAACATCCCAACATGTGAAGTCATTCATTCATTCAACCCTTATTTAGGCAGGTTAATCCCATTGAGCCTTGAGGACTCATTTACAAGAGAGACCTGAAGTCAACTAAGAGCTTTAATTCTAAGTGATTTCCTGAATAAATACTAAACTCCTTTTTAGAATTGCAAAGAGAGCTAACCTCTGTCTAACCTGTGAGACGATGCGTTCAGTGACGTAGCCTGACGCTGCTCTGCCAGAGATCTGTCTTTTTGATCAACTTCCCCACTCGGTGAATCACAGATGCAGAGCGACAGCAGCTCTGTTTAATGCCCCGACCTGACACAAGCCATATCTTTGAAGGTAAAAGAAGGGAACAAACACATCTCTAGAAGCAATGGATCTGAGAGATGCATTACAAACAGAGGGAACGAGTCACTCACAAAATTCATAATAAAAAGGTGAATATTAACGACACAAAACATCCATCCATTATCTTTTACCCGCTTCTTCCATTTTGGGTCACGGGGGTCGCTGGTGCCCATGTCCAGCAAT
>JARVLU010000646.1:12225722-12240477 GCA_031762415.1 Simpsonichthys santanae | reverse complement strand
TGACGTCACTGGGGGGGCGGTCGTAAATGCGGAAATTCGTAAACAAAGACGGTCGAAAACCGAGGACTACCTGTATTGTATATATAAATACAAAGTACAAAACCTCCATAGACCAGAAGTTATAATACTGAGTGACTTTTATTAAAAGCGGCTGTAAATAGATGTGAAAATATTCCCAAGTGATCTACATTATAATTATCTTCTATCAAAATTCAAAGTAAATAAATAAATAAAATAAATTGCTACTTGAACTTTTTGCTGACATTATATGCAATGCCCCAATTGAAAAACACTGTTAAACCAAGACCAGACAAACATTAACATCAGCCAATTAGGACTGGAATGATCAAAAATACTCCAGCATACCTGTAGTGTGCTCCAGGAGGTCCAGGTGGTGAGAATCGTCAGACTCAGACAGCATGTTTAAATCACTAAAAGAAGAGAAATATACTTCATGTAAAGTCAAACTGACAGGAAAGAAAGTAGAAAAAGAAACATAAAGCCACTAAAATGAGTCATAGAAAGAGATAAACAGTGAGTGTATAATAAAGAAAAGCATGAGAGCACAAATAAAGAGGGCAAAGGTGATACTTACAGTCTGACGCACACTTCGGCCTCGTTACACAGCTGTCCCACCAGTCCCTGCACTTCCTCGTAGGTCTTACCCGTCAGAGGAACACCATTCCACTCCAAGACTTGCATTCCTATAAATATTTAACAACCATGAAAACTACAAAAGCAGCGCTCCACCTGTTTTTCCTCTCATATTTGACACGGTACAAACATTTCACTTCAAACAACAAAAACAAAATCAAGCACTGGAATTTTCTCGTTAAACAACCAACCATCACATGAGCCAGAAAGAGAAGATTCGGTTTTCACATTTGTAATGACAAGGGTCTCATTTTTGTTATTTCAACTAGGGCTGGGTGATACGGAGCAAAATTAATATCTCAATGTTTTAAGATAAATCGCAATGCACGATATATATCTCAATATTTTTTTCTTTCAATATAGTAATAACAAAAATATATTTCTGAGTCAAAGCTTTGTCCCTTTTGTCACGCAGACACAGTTATTAACAAACAACTGAAACTGTATAAAATTAATGTATCAATATTTTTAAAATAAATCACGATACATGAAATATATCTCAATATTTTTTATTTTCATATAGCAATAACAAAAATATATTTGAGTCAAAGCTTTGTCCCTTTTGTCATGCAGACACAGTTATTAACTAACAACTGCAACTGTACAAAATTAATGTCTCAATATTTTTAAGATAAATCACGATATATGATATATATCTCAATATTTTTTCTTTCCATATAGTAATAACAAAATATATTTTTGAATCAAAGCTTTGTCTTAATTGTGACACTGGCAAATTTATTAACAAACAGCTGTAGCAGTACAAAATTAATGTCTAGAAAAAACTATTTACATATTTTAAATAATTATCAGCTCTGCCGCCTTCACGACATTAGTAAGTGTGTGTGACGCAGCACGTGAGGGGCTGTGTTTGTATTCAGTGAGGGAGAAGGAGGGGCTGCGTGAAGTTGGCAGTGCAGACGGGAGAAAAAGAACAACACAAAACAAGTCTAATAATATTCAATGGTTATGATAGAGCCATTTTAATCACCGTAAACCAAAAAAAAATTGTGATATATCTATTATATTCGATACATCGCCCAGCCCTAATTTCAGCTCACACAAATTCACTCCAAACAGCAAGGAACACTTCAGTCTGAATAAAACCCAGGCTGCGTGCTGGCAGGACTTACACAGTTTGAAGCAGCGCATCAGAAGGGTCTTCTGTTTGCGGCGATACTCTCGAGCTGCATGAGCGTGATTTGACAGGGAAGCTACACTGGAGTTTCAAACTGCTAACACTCATCACATCGCTAACACTTCACAGAGATGTTGAATTTTCAGCACTCAGACAAATTTATACATCCTCGGTGACACTAAGCCTCAACGCCTGTTGAATGTGACAACAAACTCAATATTCACGCCAAAGAGAAACGGCAAGGCGCAGTGTTCCCACTGGCACAAGCATCTACTTTGCAGCCGTTCTGCTCGCTGCTGATGACAGGGATGTGGCTGTTGTTGTGGCTGAGTTGCCCTTGCGGCGTGCAACATGACAGATGCAACTTGCCTCTTGAGCTGAGGCAATCATAAACACTATCTCCTCATTATGAACCATAAAAACTTTAGATTTAGAAGAAAAGAGATGAGAGTGTTTGAAGGGAGCATCTGAAGCTAATTGGAGACAGAAGTCCAAATGTGCATTCAGACCATAAACAAGCCCGAGGGAGTGGGATGGTGACTGGGTTACCAGACTCCCCCCAGGTGAAATCAATAACACCTCATAAAATGTGTCCCACCTAATAAACTACGGAGCGATGTATCCTCAGATGGTGTCAGTGAAGGGTTTCTCAGGGTGAAATCACAGCTCGTATATCTGTGGGTGAGGGCGGAACGGCACCACGGTGACTTGGGAAACAGAGATTTGTGACAAATCCTGATCTCAACAGACATAAACCCAATAATTATGACAGTTTGTTTATTAAAGTGTACTAATCTAGAAATGTTGTTTGAGTTTTTGACGATGCCTGATAAGTTTTAGATGGAAAGGAACAGCTTTGCCTAAAGCCAACAAATCCGTTCATGAAGAAGATATTCAGACTTTTTTACTTCACTGTAAATTGCATAGGTTGGTGAAAAAGACATACAGTATAGAGGTTTTTCATTTTCACGCTTAAATATGAAAATAAATGTAATATTTCTGGACTTAAGAACAACAAACTATCACTTAGAACTAATCTTGATTGTGTTGTAAACAAATCAGTAGACAGACACCATTCCCATGCCATGTCGGGCACATTTAGGGGTTGTTTTGCCTGATATGTACTGACATGCTGACATCCCTACTAGAGGGACAGCCACTTCGGGTAATCCTGGCAGCTGTAAAGCTCTTGCACATTGTCCTTTCACATGAAGGATGAAGTATCCCTGCTTCTCATTATGTTATTTAAATGTTCCGTCTTTGAATATTATGTGAATTTTCATGAAGCATTCACACTATTGTGATCCACTTTTCTTCTGTACGTTTATCGGCATCTTTCTGGTTCTGGTTTTGTGCTATTTCAACAAATCGTATATCAAAATGTTCAGCTCATGCAGGAGAAGGTTGCCATGATTTTTGGTATTGGTGCAGCTTTAGCTTTTTGAAGTATTTAGCCTTTTCTGCCACTTCCCCCCCCACCCCCACCCCCCTCATAAAAAAATGAATTGAGCTCATTTTCCATCGTTCAAATGTTTAGATGTGTTTACAGCCTTTTACTGCTCTTTTCACATTTTGTTCTGGTTCAACTTCTTTCAGCTTCCTTGTGCAAAAATAAATAAATAAATAAATAAATTAGCTACTTTCAGCTAATTGCAGCTGTTCTGTGCTCGGTTTAGATTATTTCTGCAGCTGTTTTCAGATCAATTCATGTTTTTCATGGTAATTTCTGCTACTTTCAGCACAATTAATTTTTTTTACTGATTTCAGTTTGTTATGCAACTTTCAGCTTAGTAATGCTAGTTTCACTAAATTCAGCTAGCTACTATAGCTGTTTATGCTAATTTTAGCTTTGGAGCTAATTTCACAGTTTTTGTACTTATTTAAGCTTTTTTCAGCCTAAATCAGCAAAAAAGTGTTCTATCCACTTATTTCTGCTAATCTAATCTTTCTGCTATTTTAGATAATTTTCTGCTTTTTTTTCCTTCAAAAAAATTTTTTTTTTTTGCTAATTTCAGCTTTTGACAGATAAATTCCACTTTTTTGTGCTTATTTCTGCTTCTTTCATCCTAATTGGTCATAATTCTGATTTCTATGCTTCCTTCTGGTAATTTAAGCTTCTTTCTACCTTTTTAGCTACCTTTCAGCTTTATTTTGTTGCTAATTTCAGCTTTTAGAGCTAATTTATTGGGGGGGGGTTTGTGCTAATTTCTGCTTATTTAACCCAAATTCAGCAATTATGTGTTCCTTCTGTTTTCTTCTGCCAATTTAGGCTTGTTCTCCCTTTTCAGCTACATTTCAGCATGTTTTTAGATAAATTCAGCAATTTGTTAGGAAGTTCATTAGCAATAAGCACACAGACTGCATTTTCGTAGGAAATGCAATTTTTCTAGTTCTTATTAGTGTTTAAATTATGTAATACTTGCCATTTCAAAATGCTTTAACCCTTTGTGCTAAGCTAGGCTAGCTAGGAGGCTGCAGCTGTTAATTTTTGCCCAACAAGTCAACAAGTTGCATCTGTCATGTTGTGTTGGACAACTGGAAACAAGTTCAGCCTGACTGTGCACACATAACACACCAAACCAAGAGCATGAGCCAACAGACAGGCTGACGAAGCAGTGGCGTAACCAAGAAGTACATGTACTAGGAGCGGGTGATTGCTGAGGGCAAACAGGTGTGCTGATTGTTAATGAAAGGCAGGTGGGTGTGGAGCTTAAAAAAAGGGACAAATAGGGACGTCTAGAAGTTACAATAACAAATCAACCACAATTATCTAAATGTAGCAAAGCCCAAGAAAATAAAACAGGAGCTAACACAAAAACTGATATTAAATCCTGACAGTAAATACATGTGTAAATACTTTTATTTACACTGTAAACACAATGCTGAACAAAGTTGTAAAGGCCATTCACATTGTCTGACAGATGCACAGGCTAATTTACATCGCCTTCATTCTGAACTGACTAAAATACTTTTATTTACCTTTTTTGACAAAGCAAAGTGAAACTTGATCAAAGATCTTACCTTCAAGAATTTTTCCTGTTTGTTCTGCAGCTCCACCAGGCAGGACTTTGGCAACATAAGCTCCAATGTCTCCATTACTACGCGGGACCTCCTTGCCTCCAACTATACGAATACCTAAACCATTTCCTGTTTAGCAGGGGAAAAAATAATAATGTCATTATCAAGTAGTCTGTAATCCTCCCAGAAGAAACACAGTCAGGGGCTTTAAGAACAATAACAGTGGACCTGAATTATAATTGTGAATCAAATTTAACGGTTTCCAATGTTTCAAATAAGAATTTGATTATTAAATGTTGAGTACTTTGTGAATAAAAGTAAAACCTTTACAGTATATTTTATTCTAATGTGGCTTAATTTATAAAAAAATATAATAATATCTGTATTGAACCTTTCTTTGATCTTAATTTATAAAGAAATATAAAATGTGAACAAGGTACCAATTTCCCAAATGTAACATTTACTGTATGCAGAAGATGAAAAATGCATCACAAGATGACCTATAGCCTCAGGTCTTTTAAACAGAACCAGAAGCTCAGTCATTTTAAACCATGACACTATTCGCATACTTTGTAGTAATTAAAGTAAGAACAAAATGACTGAGGCACATTTATTGCTCTGTTAATCACATAGGATAATCCTTAGTGTAAGGAATATGCTGTTTTGAGCATGACTGATAAGCCTGAGGATAAACTCAATCCAACAGAAAGCCAATAAATGTCCGCCATCTTTAAGCCTGAAGGAGTTGTGGGAGAAATATAAGAAAAGCAAATGAAATGAATGATAAATACCACTAATGCTCTGTAAACCAATTATGGTTTATAATTACCACATGTTACAGCCTGTATCCTTCTTCATTCTATTACTCTTGACAGTTAATGACAATACATGTATATTTTTATTCCCAATAACTTAAATGAAAAATGCAAAGCGTTTAAAATTTAAAGTGTGCATGTGATGCAAGTTAAAGGTTTGAGAAAAATGTAATTAAATAAAATGAATGTGGTGACCGATAAGATTAGCTTGCAACACACGATCCTGTGGACTGACATTTTGCCTCTCTGGTACTTTACCTGAGACACTGCGCTCTTTGAGATCCCTCTGCAGTTTGACCCTGAGGTGAGGGAACGGATAGTACGCACCTTTCCCCTGCAGCCCAAACACAGTGAAGAGACGTTAATCACCTTGTCTCACTATAATAATATTCCAAGATGTCTGCTCCATCAGAAGTAAGTGTGTGCATTTTGGGTGATTTTACAGTTACAAAAACACAACCATAGGGGAACAACACAGTATTTGATATACAGTATTGTTTATTTTTTATCTAATGTTCAAATATAGCATATTTGTTGCCATATATGTTGCACCGCCGAGTAAGTTGCACTGGTTAAAATATGTCTACTGTTTTTTTATTTTTTTTATTTACCCTTTATTTATACAGGAAGTCTCATTGAGTCACGAGAACTCATTTTAAGAAAGACCTGTAATGAAGTGGAAAAAACAAATATGTTGCGTCTATTATGCGTCACTGCTGACACGTCGCGTTTTTTATGAGTCACCACTGATCACCTGGAAACGTGACCCGGTGTTGTGCCAAAAATCGACTGGCTGCCAAATGGTGGCCACAGGAGCGTGAACGGGAAGACTTTAACAAGAATTTAACAAGATTAACACTTAAAAACAATTATTTGCTTGCTCAAAATTATAGCAAAAGTGTGTCTCAGTTCAACTTTTCTTTAATAAATGCACTTTGACGGTCAAGTCAGCTGCATTTCTAAAATGGATTTGCGGAAGCGGGAGGGTGTAGAGGGAGGACTTGCTGTGCATTTCTTCAAAACTTAACAAGATAACCACCTAAAAACAATTATTTGTTTGCTCGCCATTACAGCAAAGGTTTGTCTCAGATTAACTTTTCCTTAATAAATGCACTTTAATGGTCAAATCAGCTGCATTTCACCTGGGCGGCGTGGCAAAATGCAGCTGATTTGACATTTGCTCCAGAGTTCTGGAGCAAGATGAAGGTGACCTGATATGGTAAGCCAAGTGTCTCATGTCAGTTTTACCTATTAATGAGACACCTGGCTTACCATATTAGTCGAGGGACCTCTAGTGGCTGAAAATGGTAGTGTTCAATATTTTCCATGTCAGAATGAATGAAATTGACATATCTCAGTCAAAAATTGGATTATAAATATGGAGGGGGAAAAAAAAAACGTATATTAGTCGCTTCGGTGTAGAAATCTCAGGACTTGCAAATTTATGCAAAGAGGTGCAATTTATACAGCAAAAATTACGGTAATTTCCATAACACAGCTAAAACGATTAAACCTGATACACTTTAAGCACAGCATCACCTGATAAAACTTCCATTAGTACAAGACAAAGTCAGTGCTGTTATTTCAACTATATTTATAAGCGTTTATCGATCAAAAACAAGATTTAAAAGTGCAAGAATTTGTTTTTGTAGGTTGCAGCACAAACTAGATCTAAGCTTTCAGATTTGGAAGCTAAATTAAAACAGAGCGTAAGTTGGGGGAGCCAGAGATGTCAGGACACCTAACAGTTTAAAGTCTATGATTAAGCACTGAGAAAGATTATTATTCACAAGTTGACAACACTGTGGACAAAGGGCAGTCTTCCAAAGAAGAATGCATCAATAAATGTATTAAGTCAGACCAAACAAACAGGGGAAACCATACAGGTGCTGCCTATATGTCTCTGATCTGCAGGCCTCAGATAAGATTACAATTTGAAGAGCACAAAATAACAAATAAAAAAGCCCAATTAGATTAAGGTTTTTTTTTTTAGTTACCTAGATTTGCAACTTTGCATTTAAACAAATGAGAAGTTCTGGAACAAAATCTACCAGAGATAAAATCCAAATGAAGATTTTTGGCTGTAGATTACCCACAAACCAAACATCATATCAGCACAAACCCCTAGTACGAACTGTGAAACGACTTTTGGAAAACTGATGGATAGGCTTTAGCAGTGACTGGACTGGGATACCTTTCAGCCATCAGCTCAACCATAAACTCTGTATACCAGCGTATTCTAAAGCCAAATGTGACGCCATCTGTCCAACGATTAAACATTAGCAGAAAGTGAGACACGAAACCAGACACTGCTCCAAAATTACTGGAAAATATCGTGACTGAAGACCAAATAAATTGCAATGGCTCAGTCAAAGTCCACATTTAAACTCACTGAAAATGAAGTAAGACTTTATAATCTTTCCACTTCATCTCAAGGGATCAATAAAACGTCCGTCTGTAATCAAACACCCCCAAATGTCTATAAACAAAAGCTGTGTTCAGAAGACGGGGAGCTAAAATTCCTCCTTAACCACATGACATGTTTTGCTGTTCATGGCTATTTTCATCTTATTTTAAGGCCTGGTAAGGACCAAATAATTGTAATAAATGTATAAGTGAAGGTATTTGTCCAGTTGTACCTGTCTCTTTTCCTGTCCATTCTCCTGCCGTCCATCTCTTGGTTTGTCAAACCAGTCGGTCTCTTCTCGTCTCAGATGGTAAGCTTCAGGAACGAAACACAAGCACTGCTTCAAAACCAGAGAATTTGGATGTTTAAATCCTACTACAGATTATATATTTTGTATTTTTTGTAAGTAATTGCATGCCTATAAGGAAATTTAAAGTGTTAAAAGTGAATGACGTAAATAAAGACATGAGGAGAGCACAAGAGGGACAAAGAAATGTAGTGAAATATGCAGCAAAACCACAGCAGTTTGAAGGTTAATAAAATATTAATATGGCATACATTTATATGAATATAAATGTTGGGTTTAAACATACAAATACATTAATATTCTCTGATTAAAAGTTAACATTTCTTTCAAAATATTTGGAATATCCTAATATAATTTGTAAAAATCCACTGAAAATAAAATATGGCATTTACGGTTGATTTCATAATTTTATAATTGATTTTATACATGTATATGAACCTGCCCAACATTTACAAGATGTGCATTTTTATTAGCTGGTTAACGTAGTAGAGAATAAATAACTAATTGTAATACTCTACCATTAGCTGCATCGTCTCTGTTCAAAGCCATCAGGGAATCACTTAGAGCTGGAATCAGGACAAATTGTTTTATAATGTGAAATAATTGGAACTGGCATTAACAGTTCTTAATCACGAAGTTAAAAATAAAAGATTTAAAAAAAAGTTCAAGAGTTTCAAAATTGAACATTTCCATGGTGCTTTGTATTAAAAAATATAATAAGAATTTATTGTACCCTTATGTCAAAACAGCAAATATAGTCATAAGGACTTAACTTGCTCAAATAGGTCCCCAGTTCAATGCCACAGGCATCACACAGACCATTGTCATGGAGTCCCAGTTGCAAAACCACCCAGTGGGTCACTGTACTCTATCACTATAAATGTGCAAGAGCAGTACCCCTGCACCTACTGACCCCTTCAGAAAAGATCATCTGTAAACCAGTATAATTAATTGTGAGACAGGTCCACTATAAAGAAGTTGTTCCAGGAAGATCTATCTTCAATCCCTGTCTGAAAACTTTGCTCAATGTTTTATTTTTTGACCATGCTGTCTGGAGGTCCTGTCATCGGAAAAGCAGCAACTTCCCAGTCCCAGAGTATGCTGTGAGTCTGATAGGCTTTTCCACCTACTAGAATAGTGTAACCTCACCACACTGGATGCATCCTCTACTAAGATGTACAAATACAGTGGAGTCAGGTCCAGTAGGACTTCAAGGGTTGCTGCGTTGTTGTAACAGAACCTTTGATGCTCCAGCAGGCCATCCATCATTTACACATGGATGAGCATCACTCCTGCTGCCCCGACTTGGACTAGGACCCACCATTTTAAAGCAGCATAGCATAGCATGAAGCAGACTATGGCCATGAAGAACCATCTGATAACCTTAGGGGTAGTACCCCAATGACTATTGTACCTGCAATACTATAGCACTGATGTAAGCACATTGAGGCCTTTTTGTACTTTTCATTCACATATCATTTCTAATTGGGCTTTCTGTCAAGATAGACACCCAGAAACTTGACTGACTCTGACAAGAAAAATTCTACTAGCTCCAACTTTGGAGGTGAGCAATGCGTCCTTTATTTCTTTAACAAGTGAGGTAACAGGTAAGTAAATTATTCTTATACCAAACGATAAACTGCCCTTCTTTCATTGAGCAACAGTTAGATCAAAAATATATATATAGTCTGGAAGCATATATATTTAAACCATCCTTCATTTCCTTGTGGTTTGCTTCCAAAGAGCCACATGTTTTTGCAAACTTCTAAAGAGGTCCTTATCAACAGTTTTCCTGGATTTCAGAAGGCCTTTCAGGGTTTTTCTTTCAAATTTGACTGACTTTTGCTCTATTTTGTTCAGACCATGCACCGGATTATTTAAGAGTTTGGCGCAGAGTGTTTGGTTAAAGATAACATCCAACCATCCATCATCTTTACCCGCTTCTTCCTTTTCAGGTTGCGGGGGTCACTGGTAGCCATTTCCAGCAGTCACTGTGCAAGAATTGGGGGACACCCTGGACAAAATGCAAGTCTAACATAAGGACACAAAGAGAAAAACAGCCATTCACTCTCTCACTCACAGGGACAATTTAGAGTTACCAATCAGCCTAAGACACACGTTTTTGGTCTGTGGGAGGAAATTGGAAGTACCCGGAGAAAACCCACGCATGCACGGAGAGAACATGCAAACTCCACCAAGAAAGGGAAGTCTGAGAGTGTTATCATTGTATGTTCCCATACAATGACCAAATGAGTTCTCTGCATTTAACCAATCACACCTGAAATGCACCCAGGTGGAGCAGTGGGCAGTTATGTAGGCGCCCAGGGAGCAATTGGGGATTGGGTGTCTTGCTCAGAGACACCACAACATGTGAGAATGGCTGAGAGTCGAGCCGCAACTTTCTGGTCCCCAGTCGGCTGCTACCTCTACCCCATCTCAGCCCTGGCCAGGATTTGATCCGGCAACCTGACACTCATAGCTTAAATATGTGTGTGGGGTGAATCCATTAAAGCTCAGAAACAGAACCTGACAGATGCATCGTGTATACTAAGTTCTGATCTTAAAGCTTTTTGGAATCACCTTACTGATGTTTAAATCTTATTTTACGTGTTATCATTGCAACTTTTACATAGTGAATGACATAATTAGTGACAAATGGAGTCTTTGTGACAGACTACAGGTAACAAACTGCCTAAGTGGGCACTAAGCTGTCTGTCAATGTTGTGTTTAGGCACAACATTGATTCATCCATTAAATTTCAAAACCTTTTTATGCCTGAATATTGTAAACTGCTTTACAAACAAACAGTCATTACAAATGGTTCTGTACTGGATTAAAAATGTCGAGACTGAAAATGAGCAAAAAGACAGTCACTGGTAAGTGAAAACCCCATGAAAGACCTATAGAAAGACCAAAGAATAACTGAACAAGAAAAAAAAAATTAAAGAAAACTGGTTTGCTGCAAATAAAACGTAAAAAAAAAGAGTACATTTTGAAACTTTTGAACCAAACTACTGTATATATCAAACTAGCAACTAGGCAAGATTATTACTAATGTATTTTATGTTGTTTTGAACAAAATAAACATGAGGATGACAAATAAACCATTTCAAGTAGGTTAAAAAAGGGTTCTCTAAACAAAGAAGTAACTCTTCTTGAGTACTTGTAACTTTTCAGACCTGTTACATATACAACATTCTCAAAACAATCAAAAATATAATGGGGAAAAAAAAAATCTATAAACATAAAATGATTCGTTTGGTGGCATTTATTAAAAACGAGAAGTTCGGCTGTAAATTTATTGCAATTGATAGAAGAGCCCAACAAAGCACCAAAACAAATAAGGGTGAAAGAATAGACAATGCAAGCAAAAACAAACAAACAAACTAGCATTTCATACTGAAACACATAGTATTTAAGACAAGACATGCAAGTTTAAGTTTTATATTTATTGCACACACAGCCATGTCGCCAATTATGAAGCACTTTGAACAAATACAGACTCCTCTACTGAGACAATCTTCCATTTTTTTAAGAACGTCACTGTTTTTGAATTGAATGTTACACCATACAACACAAATTACATCTAAATTGTCAAAACTGTGAGATTACCACCAAAGAGAAAAAGTCAGATCAAAGTTGAAAAATAATGAGATGCATTAAAAATGCTAAAATTCTGGCTCGATTGAGCTAATAGAGGAGGCTATTTTTAGTTTGCCAGTTGTTGAAGACTATTTTTTACAAATGCATCCTAACTTTAAAAGGATTATTTTGCATGTGTGGTCTAAATCCTTGTATCCTTAAGATGGGATACAAGGAGGCAGGGTTATGATTTTTTTCTTCAAGAGGAACACAAAATGATAACATGCTTCAAATTAATTGCCAACGATGAAAATAAAACAAGTGCTTTAACATGTAAAAACACTCCCACGAAACATAAAGATTGAACAATGGCATGCAGAGTTAATTTTCACAGTATGTGGAAGGGTGAAAATATTTTAGGTCTACAAGACAGAAAACTACAAAGACATTCATGCACACAATAACATGCAGACTGAATTTACTGGCACAAGGAAACAAGGAAAAATAGGAACATGCAGACTTTGAATTAGAAAAGATTAATATTATTTATATCAGTACAACGTGCATGCAATACACTTGTTTATAAAATATTAAAAATAAAAATGGTTTTAGTATGACAAATTTGTTCTTTACCTTCACTATCTGACATAGTGCCCTGAAGATCATCCAATAGTGCATAACCCCTACCCCTGGTTGGTTCTTCCCTTATATGTTGCTGCTGTTGTGAATCCTGCAAGGACAGGCAAGAACCAAACTGGTCCCTTGAGTCAGCTGAAATAGGGGGCAGAGGGCCAGCTGATGCTCGAGCCATGCCCATAGGCTGCCCAACAGGACTTAGTGGACTCTCTTCCTCTGAGTTCTGGGCCACTATAGGTATTCGTCCACGGCCACTTTGCACTATAGGAAGGCTTGTAGGTTTGGTGCGACCAGAAGGGGTTTGATAACTCGAAACATCTCCAGATACTTCTCCATCGCCTTTAAGCCTCAACGAAGAACTTGAGAGGTCCCTTTTGATAGACAGATCCAGGCCATAGCAAGATGTGGGCCTTGATGTGGGTCTTGAACGACTACCGCTAGGATAGGCCAAGTCTAAACCCAGGCTCTGGCCCAAGTTTAGTGATCCAGCCAAGTTGGCCCCCAAGGTGGACCCAAGGTACTTTTGTTGCTCTGCAATATTCTTCCGAAGACCAAAGGTAATCTCATCCTGCATGAACCGATTTGTTCTTGGGGATGCACTGGTGGAGCCCAGATAGCTGGTATAATCAGTTTCTAAGCCTCGGGTGTCTGTAATAGATGAATACTTGGAGGCGATTTTAGGATCTAGTTGCGGAGTTTTATGTTTTTGATACAACATAGATGCTGGGAGTTGTTTAGCGGCCTGCTTCTCAAGAGTAAGTCGACTGATGCTGTACTTATCTGTCTTGGGATATTGCCTTTGGGAGTAACTGGAAACACCAGAGCTTGGGGTGTAGTAGTGTTGTGAGAGGCCTGACAGTTGTTCTAAATTTTCTGTTCCACCGGTACTTCTTCTAAACTCTTGTTTGAGCTGCTGCTTCAGAAGTTTTAGTTCATAGGGTTCCTCCATTGTATCTTCTTCATCAGGGCCTTTCCCATATGTATGGAGTCTGGAGGTGGAGCCCAAGTAGTCTGTAGACCCAAGATCAGCAGCACTTCTTCGCAACAGTTTTTCTGCCTTAGCCAGCTCCCTCTCAACCAAACTATAAGATGACGACAGTCCTGTAGAGGTCTTAGCTAGCTCTGCAGCATCTTCTAGTAGCATATAACTTCGAGGTGTATGATGGTCTACATCAGTGTAATAAGAATCTGAGACTGTTGACATTGGGCTATCAGCAATAGTTCCCACCTCCAAGGCTCTGAGGTCAAGATGGTTACCATATTTGTCATACTTGACGCCAAGGTAAGCTGACGATGTGGGATCAGGTTGATGACTAATTACATCATATTTAGTTGTATCAAGCTCTGAGAGAAGGGCTGCTTGTCTGGCAGCTTTTTGCTGTAACAAAAGCATCTGGTGGTAGCTCTGCTGTTGGGAGGTAGTGAGGGAAGGAACAGAGGAGTAGATGGAATGAGATTGGTAAGATTGTGGTGTTTGATAGATTGACTGCTGGTACTGGCTTTGAGGGTATTGGTATTGAGAATATTTTCCATACTCATGCTTGGTTTGAGGTGGGACAAAATCATCAAGTTCTGCATGTGGAGCTGTCCTAGGACGTTCAAGACCAACACCATCAATTTCCTCATCTTCACCACTTTCTCTGACACCCCTAGTCTCTCGAATGTTACTAACCTCACTGTCCGACATATAATCTCTATCCTCTGCAACACTCTGTAAGTAGGCCCTTTCCCTTTTTTCTCTCTCCTTTAGAAGTGCATCTTTTCTGCGGTTAATTCCCATCTCTAAGTACCTAAGCTTAGCGTCAATCTCTTTCTCCTCTTCATCTAATTCTGCTTGTCTTTTGCGGAGCTTGGAAGATTCACGCTCCACTAGATCAAGCTCACGATCAATGTCTTGTAGGATCTTGGCACGTGCCATGTTAGAATTGCGGCACATTCTCCGGCGAGCTGAACCAGTGCTGTATGCTGTCTGGCCGGTGGTTGTTGATTCTTCTTCAGAAGGTGGATTGGGGAGAGTTCTCTTGACTTTCTTTTGAGTGCCTGTTGGTGTGCTACTTGAGCCTTTTCCCTGTAAGGAAAATTTTTTTTTTTTTTTAGATTTGTAGGAATTAAAGTGAAAAATCCACTTTTTAAAGAAGACAATTAACTATTTAGTCCTCATAAAATTTTATATATACAGTATATATATATATATATAT
>JARVLU010000646.1:12209622-12225644 GCA_031762415.1 Simpsonichthys santanae | reverse complement strand
GCTCCGGTTTACGTTCAAATCAGTATACGACCGGGCCGTTGTAACGGATCTCGGTCGTAAACCGAGGACTACCTGTACTTTCCAGTTTAAGAAAGAAATAATTTGTATAACGTTCTTTAATTTATAGCATGTAAAGTTAAAATGTAATACGTAAAAATATTACTTACTGCATGACATTCACTATACGTGCCCGATGATGCTCTTTCCTCTCCTGTTGGACTCATGGACTTAGGATCAGACATGGACCGCTGAATAGTTTTGAGTCCTCTGGGACTTGCTGGAGAGGTTTTTGATGGCTCTGTAATGTCCCTTAGCTTTTGTGGGCTAGTGTCACCTAGTGACTTATCATAGGATACAAACTCAAGAGATTTACTAGGTGAAATACAGGGGGATATGGGGGAGTACAACACTTTGGGAGACTTAGGAGTGGCTTGAAGAGAAGAAAACTCTGGTTTAAAGTTGGAGGATTGGGCAATTTCTAAGGGAGTAAATCGTTTCTTTGGTGACGTCCTTTCTGAGTCTGATAACTCCAATTTGGTGTCCATTCGAATATTTCCATCTGTGTCAGTTTGAATAGAAATTTCTGTGTGAGCTTGAAGAGACACCTCTGAATGCCCACCTCTATCACCTCTGGAAGTACGTGGACGACTTTGCCGGCTTCTATTTTGAGCCTCCCATTCCTCTTGATCCTCATCATCAGTCTGCACACAGCTATCAACACTCTTTTTAGCGCTTTTCTTTTTTCTTCCTGCTGTGTAAGCCTTGCTAACAGCTTCATCCTCCTCATCTGTCTGACACCCACTATCAGTGATCTTTCGAGAAAGTACTGTGCCATCAGGCCCCAAGACAACTGCCTCCTGTAAACCATGCCCTGGTATGTCCCCACCTGGATACATCTGACGAAACTTTTGCTCTTCAAGTTGTAAACGCAGCTGTTCTTGAAGTTTCTGTATCTGCTCAAGTTGCTGCTGCTGCTGTGCATAGGTTTCCTTTTGCAACATGAGGTGAGCCTGTCTTTCTTCTTCCTGCTGTGTCAGTATATGCTGCTTCATGGCTTGCAATTCCTCCAATTCCTTCTGAACCAGGAGCTGTTCTTGTTCACGGAACCGCTGAATCTCCTGCCGCTCCCATTCTAATTCTTCAGCCAAGCGCTGCTGCTTGAGTTTTTCCATTTCTAACCTCTCACGTTCTGCCTGATACTGACCATCCCCAGGAATCATGGGTGAGGAAAGAGCCTCAAGTGAAGCTGCTATAGCTTCCAGAGATGCATCAGTATAGGAGTCAAGGGTTAATGATGCTGTTGTAATGGTGGCAGCAACACAAGTAGTACCTCCTTTCGAAACCTCCAGATTCAGTGGTGCATCTCCTTGTTCTTCTGATGTAGTAGTAGGAATGGTTGACAGGAAACTTTGGGATCGCGTAAGTGGAAAGTTCTGGAGGTTAGACAGGGAAGGCATAGTGTCACTTGTGTGCATACCTGCAACAGCATTGTATGTTGTAGTAAATATGGATCCAGGCTGGGTAGTAATGGCATATGTAGATGGTATTGGTGCTGCAACAGATGAATAAACCACTCCATTTGATGACCTCAAAACACTGGTTGTCCCAAAAAGTGAAATGACATCACTTGTGACACTGGTTTGTGACTGCGGTGGAATTTTCATTCCTGCATAACCTCCTTTCTTCGAGTAGTCAACAGCTTCACCTGTCAAAAATCAAAAGTATATTTTCAGTCCAAATATGGTGAACTATTGTTAATATTGAAGCAAGCCATGCCTTACAAAAAAAAAAAAAAAAAGAAAAAAGGCTGAATGAGAAAAAAATGGCCACAGGTACATACATGCAAAATATTGTATGTTGGAAAAACTTAAACAAATGAAAAGTCCATGCAAAACAAATAAAAAATGGAAGACAAAAAAATGCCACATTAGCCATAAATAAGTGGGAGCAGTTCAAAGTGACATTTAAGTGACAGGTCTGCAATGTCACAGCACTGACCTGCATCTGATATCTTTGCTGAGGTGAGATCTACTGCACCTTCTGTGGTGGTAATGAAATTATAGCTGTTCTTACTTCTGTATAAGAATAGCCCAGCTTCTGCTAGGTTGGTGTCTGACATAGATGGTTTGATTCCACTAAACCCTCTCATGCCATAAGGTGATCGATCATATTGATAATGATCATCACGATATCCAAAACGATCTTCAGGTAGGGGTGTGGTAGGTTGCTGAGTTGCACAACTTCCTGCAAATGGGAGTTTGTACACAACATCACAGCATACGGCTCTTTTTCCTGCTGTCAGATCCACTGGTTTGCCATCATCTGTGATTACAGCTGTAACAACATCTGCAGATGTAGCATCCACTGACACCACAGTATTGAAAGGTTTTGTTGTGCTGAGATCAACAGCTCCTGCCACTGTGGTTATCCCTGTAGTTAATCCATTGGCAATATAGCTTGCAGCAGAAGTGGGTCCAATAGTAACTGGAGTGGCTTGAAAACTTCCTACACTTGCGTTTGATCCAACTGAGAGGTTAATTGGAATTTCTGTAGAAACAAGAGTGGGTGGCTGATAATCAACTGGTCGATATACAATTTGAGAAACAGGTTCAAATGCTTTGTTTTTAGTTAGCTGAAGGGGCACTGAAGATGTCTGAGAGATGTCTACACTGTCACATCGCTGGATTGTGGCAGCACAGGTCACGATGGTGATGCTATCAGATACAATAGAAACGGTGGATGATTCAGTGCTGAGATTGACCACAGGTGATTGTACTGCACTGTTTTGACGACAGACTTCATTTGTAAAGGACTGACTTCTCGAATCCGGGCTAGTAGACAGATCAACACCATTCATAAATGATTCTGAATCCACCTTTGCAGTTCTAAGATCAACAACTTCGGAGGGTTGAGAGGCCTGTTCATTCAGTGCTGCCATCTGAGGCTTAGTCTTTTCCATTGAAATTGGGACACCATTTGCCCTTGGAGCTGGTACTGGTGGTGGTGTTCTTTCATGGACAACGGAGACAGTGGTTCTTTGAACTTCGGTGGTAACCACTTGAGAAATGAGGTTAGGCATGGCAACAGGTAGCTGTGCCGAGGCTGATATGGCCTCAATTATATGACAAGAACTAGATACATGTTTTTCTGGGCTACAAATCTCTTGGCTTTCAATAGATTCTGTGACACGTGTATATGCCAGAGGCACCTTTGTTGTTTGAGGTGGAGTTGGGTGTTCATGGTGCTGTGAATATGATTGTAGTTGAGGCTGTGGATAGTAACTTATAGGCTGAACTTGCTGTGAATGAGCTGGTGGCTCAGGGCTGGAGGGTGCTTGAGTTGTGACAGTGTCAACTGGAGAGCTGGGCTGGGATGGCAGTGTGATGACTACATATGTGTCATAAAGACTGCTGGCATATCTTGGAGAAGGAGGAGACTTTGGTGAGGGTTGAAATGTCTTTCTCTCTGAAGAGGGGCTCAGATTGAGGACTGTGTCACTATGACTAGTGGGAAGTACAGTGGGTCTTGGTGGATATGGGGCATGAGCAGGTGAAGACGGCTGTGAACCAGGCTTTGGTGCAATTGGGGGTTTAGCACCATGTCCTTGTCTGTGACTGTCTCCAATCCCTGGAGGAATGGCTGGCTTTGGAGGAACAGGAGGGGGAACATGAGGTTTATATGTTGGAGTAACTGTTTGTCTTACAGGAGATCCTTGTGTAGTCATAACCATTGACTCTGTTTTCTTCTGAGGAACTGGGGCTTGAGATGGGAGAGGAACAGGGGCTTTTCTGGGAAAAACAGTAGGTTTTGGTGGAGTGGGAGGTGGCAGTGGTGGCACAACTGGTTCTTCTGATTTTTCCTGAGAGTTAGCTTTACGTAATACATTTGGCTTTGGTGGGACAGGTGGGGCTGTTGACACTACACTGGATACACCTGGTGTGTACTGGGGAACTGTAGGCAAAGGAGATACATTAGCAATAACAGGGGCTCCTGCTCTTGGAACTGGACTTGATAAGTCTACAAGATCAACCGGAGATGCTATGGCTGTTGTGTGAGGTTGCTGGTCTGAAGTAGATGATGGAGAAGACTCAAAAACCTCATTCACAGGCTCAAGTTCAATTTCTAGTTTTACATCCGATTCTGTACCTTTCTCCTGTTCCTTTTTCCCTGTAGTTTCGTCATCAGACGATAACTCTCCTGAAGAGCACTGTGTTACCTTTAAATCTGGAATGGAATGGAGAGTCTTTTTTGGTGCAGATATTTCCACCTCTGGTTCAGGATGAGTTGGACTTGTTCCAGGAGTCAGAACTTTTTTCATTAGCTCTTCATAGGCAGTTTCAGCATCCAACAGTGGCTTTGCATCTTTGCCTAATGTTACTGTGCTACTTTTGGTGAAGTTATTTTCAGCAGGTTGTAGCACAATTTCAGGATTAGGCATTTCATTTTTTGGCTTTATGTTCTCATATTCCTGCTCAAGTTGAATGAACTCCTTTCTCTTCTTTATCATGTCTTCATAAACTTCATCAGGTGACCGTAGCTTTTTAGGCTGAACAGGAACTGTAATTTTCTCTGGCTCTTCCAAGTCAGACGAACTGTCAATAAAAGTTGAGTAGGCATAATCTTCAATAAGCATGCCTCCATAAAAAGACCCCTTTTCAGGTTGAATTTCAACTTTTTCAGCTGTTGGAGACTTAGCTCTCAGCAATATTTCTTCGTAGGCCTCATCTGCAGATTTCAGAGTTTTTTTCTGAAGCTTATCAGCAATTTGATCATCTGTTGGAGAGTGAAGCGACACTGATGTGGGCAACTGATATGTTTTCTGAACAGCTGCGATTTTTGCAGCATGGATTCCGAGCCCCTCAGAATCCGAATCGATACTTGGGGAAAAATCAGAGCAGGATGATCGTCTGATCTCCTCCATTTCTGCTTCTTGCCTTTGTTCTTCAGTCGGTGAGGCATCTTCAATAGGAGAAAGGTTGCTTGGTGGAGTCTTGGAATGTTCTCGTCTTCTCTGCGCTCGAATCTCCTCTTTGTCTTTCTTTGACTTTTTTCCCGAGCCCTTCTGTTTTTCTTGCTCCCTGAGTAGTTCTTCCTCCTCCCGTAACTCTTCTTCCTCAGAGGAGTCTTCAATAGTTGGCAGCATTTGACCAGCCTGTCTATGTTTGGCTTTCCTGTGCTGTTTGCCCTCACCAGCACGGATATGACTTGGACTACTGCTGTCACTGTCATCGTCCAGTGATGAGAGGGATGTCGGGGATGTTCCCGGAGTGAAACTAGATGCATGCAAACTAGATGACCCCTCGCCCTTTGACCGGTCATCTGGAGAGTCTGTCAAGCTTTCTATATCAGGCTCGCCATCAACATTGGGTATTTGTATAGGGATGCTGGTCATGTTAAGCTCCATAGTTTGGAATTTGCGAACGGCAGCACTGCTTTGACGTTCCTCTTGTTTAAGTTCTTGCTCCTCCTTTTTGTCAACATGAGGTTTATCCAATGTGGCTGTAAGTTCTTTATCATCATCATCATCATCTGGGCTTATAGTGGTTTTCTTTGTGAGTCGTCTGGCCTTTCCTGATGTGCTCTTCTCTACAGTCTCTGTTTTCTTTTGTTCATTTTGTTTCTTTTCATCTTCTCTGATCTTTCGTCTGACTAGATTTTCTTCATCAGATGGGGATGCGTCCTCATTCTCGCTCATTTCAATTATCTGTTTTCTGATAAAATCCTCATCCTCTCCTGAAATTGGGCTTTCTTTTTCAAAGCTTTCACTGCTGTCATCCAAAGAATCTGCCTTGACATCCATTGGCACAAGGAGCTTTTTCTTTGTAGTATTAATATCATTCTTCAAAAGCCCTTTATCCTCTTCTGAACTTGGAGAATCAGGTGAGAGGGGAAAAACCTCTAATTTGCGCCTGGTCTTTAGAGAACCAGTTTGCATGTTCTCTTCTTGTGTGCTCTCTTGGGCTTCAAGAATTGGAAGGACAGTCTTTTCCAGTTTTGACAAGTCTGAGGGACTGGTGGGACTTCCTTCCTTGATCCTTACTTCATTTTCTTCAGGCTCTTTGAATGTTTCCACTGTTTCAATCTGATGAATTGAAAAACAAACAAGTTTTTGTCACTTCATGCAATGAAAATGGCAATACTTTCAGAAGTGTTCTTCTATCTTAATCTACACCTAAATGCATCTGTTATATCTAATTGTTAAAATAAGGGGAGTAATGATACAAACTATTACTACATTAGCTAAATACTAGTGTCACCTTAGAGATTTCTTTGTGCTTTTCCAGAGGCTTAGCTTTAGATTCCATTATCTTCTTGTCTTCATTTGAGCCTTTATCCTGCTCACTAACTACAGACTGGATTTTAGGTTTGGCTACAGGAACCAACACAGGTGGACCCTCTGATAATAATTCACCCTTCTCTGATGCTGTGCTTACTCCTACATCAAAGGAAAGGGTGCCATCTTTGTGGCACTCTGCACTTGCCTCAGATACTGAAATAAATTCCAGACTGTTGCCAACAACAAGCTGTGACTCATCCTCTTTCTTGTCATTTTCTGCTTCCCTATCCTCGATTGACGGTTCAGAATTTTTCCGAGGTTCACTTTGATTTTCAGCAGCACTGCTCGTCGTTTGTGAACCAGCCTCCTCCGCCTCATCCAAGGAGCGTTTCTCCTCACAGGTTTTATCTCTGAGTATTGTCTCACTAAGAACAGCTGAGGCTGATGCAAGTTCCATACTTCTAAGTGGCACCTCAACCTCTTCTTGCTCTCTTGGTGTGAGAGGTGGGGGGGCAGAGATAACCACTGCTTTGTCAAGCTTCTCCTCCAACTTTAACATTGGCTCTTCAAAGGTTTGTTGCTCATTTTTCAGTAAAGCTTTGTCTTTTCTAACCAAAGACACATTTTCCACATGACTGATTTCAGTGGGCTCAGACTTTGTTTCTGGTTGTACCTTTTTATTTAGCTGACATACATCTTTTGGGATTTGCTCTGGGACACCTGCAACTGGCTCTCCTGACTTTTCTAACTCATTTCTCTCCATTGGAAGCCAAATATTTGCTGTATCAGAACTTGCAACTGCTTCACTCGTACCTACTTTATTACCACCTATATCCAGCAGTTTAGGATAATTTGCATTCCTTATTGTGTTTTGTTCAATTCCTCCCTCTTCTAAATTACCCCCTTTATTAGCTATTGTAGCACCTACATTTATTTTACAGTGAAGTGATCCTTCTTTATCAGCTCCCCTGGGTATTTTCTCTTTAATTGTTTCTCCATTATCAATAACCTTCACGAGATCTGTATTTTTAAAAGCATTTTCTTCCTGTGCTTTCTCAAGAACTTTAGAATCTCCCTCTAACAGAACCACACCAGGAGTTATTTTTACTATATCATGTGTTTTAGGTATCATCTCTTTCTCTGTGGGTTTGTTTCCCATTTCATTTGTCTGAAGAACCACTTCTGAAGCTAATACAGAATGCCCTTTTGCCACTGCTGAACAGCTTTCAGACTCTGCACATGTTGTTTTTGGTTGGAACTCTTGATCAGTCCTGTTACATTCAGGGGTGTCAGCTTTGTCAACGAAGCCTACAGAAGACACTGGTTCAACTACTATAACATTTCCAGTTATTGCGTTTGTGATATCTGATTCAACATGATCTGCCTCACGTTTTTGAGCTGATGGTGTTTGCGCTGCTGGGGAGACTTGTGGTTTTTCTATTAGGGGTTCCTCACGTGTCTGCGCCACTAAATTTGTTGTCACTTTGGTGGAATTTTCTGGACTTAGCTCTACTTTCTCATGATTTGCTGAGGGAGTTCCACCCTCACTTTGAGTAATCTCAATATCTTGTTTAGTATCTACCTCTATACAAGCTGTTGTCTTGTCTAAATATGTGTTAGTCAATTGAGTTTGTTTGCAACCTTCCACAAAGGGGAAGCAGTTCTCTGCCATATTCTCTGAGCTGCTCTGTAGCTGCTGAACGGCTTGGACTTTACTGACAATAGCGCTCTGTTCTTGTTGCTTGACACTGGAAATCTCTGTGTCATGAAAGGAATGATCTGCTGCTGTCTCAGAGCTACTCTGTTTTTGCTCAACTGTTGGGATTTCACCGACAGTTGACTTCTGTGTTTGTTGGTTAGAGTCAGATGGTTCTGTGTCTTCTATTTTTTTCTCAGAACTGATCTGTTTCTCAGTCACTGACCCATCTACTAACGGCTGCACTGGTTCTTCTGACCGTGGCACTTCCTGTGAGCTGTTCTCAAGAGAAGAGGGCATGTGCTCAGGTGAAATAGGTGCACTATCAAGTGTGGTTTGGGGTGCTACCTTGGTCTTGGAAGTTGGTGGAGATGGGTCTACTGCTTCTACTACAGGTTTGCTATCTATAGCAGCAGGGGCAGGGGAGGAGAGGGGAGCAGGAGGCGCAGGTGATTGTTTTAATGTGGAAGCCGTAGATGGAGGTGGTACATCTCCCAGCTGACTTGACATGGCTTTTGGGGTCTGACAATTCAGGCAAAGCCATTCTTTCTGTAAAATAAACAGATAAAAAACACAAGATAAGAACACCTTTTCAATTGCACAACTTGACATGACACTATAGAATTTCACATAAATCAGCGTAATCAAAATGTATTTTCTTTGTCCTGACTGTATTCAAAGTCTCATTTCAACAAGTCAGGCTGTGATGGTGTATCTTTGTCTATTTTAGGAAAAGCTTCTATATCAGTGGGGCTCGAGACAAGCACATTCATAATGCATGATAATGGGGTAGAGGTTTACCAAAGCTCGTCTGAAGAAGCTGTGCAGATATTTTATGTTGCAAAAACATAGCAGGAAATGTTTGTTTATATGATTATATATCACATTTGCAAATCATGTACATAGATGTTTTAGGATACACACACACACACACACACACACCTGTATTGTGTTAACTTGAGAATGCTTATGTAACTACTGTATGCCAAACATAAAAAAAAAAACATCTGTGCAACAATATAAGTTTTTTAGCTGCTCCTCAGTTCCAGTTTCTTATTGGAGTTAATGCTAAAACCTAATAAAAGCTAATCCTTTAATATGTTTATTGCTATCATTTAATACAATTTCCTCACTACCACCATCTGGTATGCAGTCTATGTTGTATTATATGAAAAATGTTCATGTCACAACTATTTCATCATTAATTTACATTCCCATGTACCTGCACAGAAACAGAACTCTAGAAAGTACCTACTGTAAACCGAACACCCTCCTGTGTGTTCTGTGTCAATAGCTGGAGCTATTTTTAGGGTTTAACATCTTGTGCTTTTATTTCTTAAGTGGGGAAAATGATAAATAATCAATATGTTGGGATTGATGAGCAAATTAAATAGTGCAAACACACCCAAACAGATGTGCAGACATGAAACCTCATTCAAACATAAACACAGTTCACGTTACATCCTTTTCTCTCTGTAACCACACTTCTTATGGAGAGAGAACGACAGCAAGACAAGATGTGGGTTAAAGACAATGTCAGGGCTCATAGGAGCAGCTCGGTCTGATTAAATAAGACAAGATGGGTGTTGGGAAGTAGAGATGTTGCAAGATGGGGAGATGGTCGCTGATAGGAAATGCTGAAAACTCACTCAGAGCCACATCTGTGGTTGTCATCAGTGACATTATCAAGAATTCACAATAGGCAGACCCTTCAAATCCACTCTATCAGTCTGCTTCTTTAAGCCACAGTGGAAACAGAAGTAACTGTTACCTCTTCTGTTTTATAGCAGCTTTTTATTTAATCTCTTAACCTTTTAGCTTTTTGTTGACTACAAAAACACAAAATATTAATCATCCACCCATTCACACAAATACAGCACTTTTTGTTTTATATGATGTTAACATTTTTGCATGAAGTGCTTTTTACTCACAATATAAGTACTTGGGTGAAATGCTTAAAAGTCATACAACAAAATCTTCATTAGAACTTGTTGAACGAATGCATATCACCCACGAACCTTTATGCATGAGTTTTACATCAAGAACATCTTGTGTTCATAACTGATGGAGTTGTAGCATTTTGGTCAAACCTTGAAAATAACATCATGCACAATCTTATGCAACAGCACGAGATGTAATGCTCCGAGTGTGTTTGGCAAACGACTGGTTCTCCGACCTCACCAAATTTTTATTACAGACTATATTCCTTTTTTAGTTTTCCTACTGCATATCCCTTCCGTTTCTCTTTCTGTCATGCTCATAGATGATACATGCAGTAACAGGAATGTCACTCAGTCTCGTAACCACGGAGACTGGCACCAAAGAGCTGACACACACTAACCCCCACTGAAACTAATCTGTGATGGCGCTGGTGACGTACATTTGGTCATACAAAAAGTTTCGTCAGAGGAATAAAACAAGATTCAGAGGAAAAAAGTTCAACAGGGCTCCTTCTGAGGCCACAAAGAGAAGAAAATCAGAAAACAGCAGAAGGAGTGGGGCCTTACTCGTGTTAGGTTAATGTTTCCTACAGGGAGTTGAAGTGCTGGAAAGGTCGAAGCAGCTGCTTGATTAAGACGAGACATTCTGTGGAGGATTTACTTTAGACAAGGCTATAGGTACAGAGTGGTCAAATATTTATTTTTAACTCTCAACACTGACAGCACTTAATTAATAGTGGAATTTCTCACTAGATCGTTCCATAAAGTCGTACTTTAATAAGAGGATCCCATAGATGGTGGAACAAATGTGTACAAAGAAAGGTGATACTGACAATGTGCGAAAAAGTAAAAAAAAAAAAAAAAAAAAAAAAAGGTGATAAAAGTTTCAATGAAAACTATGAAGCTGCTTAAATAACACCATTTTTGAAAAAGTTGTGAAAAATGTATAATAAACATGCAATGATTTTCAAATCTAATAAACCCATACTTTATTCACAATGGGGTAAACATTAAATGTTTAAACTATGAAACTCCCATTTGTAGGAAGTAATACAGTATATTAATTGGGAATTTGATGCCAGGGACACAACAACTGTTGGGACATGTTTACCACTGTGAAGCCTCCATCTTCTTTTAATAATGGTCTGTAAACGTCTAGGAACTGAGATCGGCTGCTGGAGGTTCTGAAGTGGAATTTAGCCTCATTGTTTTTTGACGTGGGATTCTTCTTGTTTCACTTTCCTGCCTTCTGTGGCCGGTTTGTTTGTTTCATGATCTGTTAAATGTTTTCAACTGATGGAGAGGTCTGGACTTGGTTCAGCACCTGAATTGTTCCATTACAAAACTATAACATACATACTCCCATACATATTATGTATGGAAGTATATGTTGTTCTTAAACTTAAATATAATTTTCTGCATTGATGGCAACTTGCAAAATGTGCACACTGCTGGTTCAAAATTAAAGAGAAAAACTATGAGAAGGATTTATGAAAAATAAACAAAGATTAGGACAACTATTAAAAACATCTGTACTTCAGTTAGAGGGATTCAGGTGGAATAGTTGTTGTAAGGAGTTTTAACTGTTTTTCACTCTTTAAATGAAAAATTATAAAATAAATTTGGAAATCAAATATAATAAGGCTTGATTTTTTTTTGTTTTCCTTTTTTATGAGTTTATCTATTTAGCTGGAATTCCTTGATATGTTTTAGAAAATTAAACAGGAAATAACAAAGTGAAGGTATAATAAGCTTGTGCTTCTGCCTACACTTGTTTTTGGTTTACAGTAAATTTTTAGTTTTTGTGTTCTCAATTTTTTTTTTTTTTTTTTTTACGAAACTGGTTTGCTTCAGAATGTGTATGTAAATTTAAGGACAGGACTGGATAAGCCATTGCTTCTTCCTGCTCCCTTTTAGAACATTTTTGTTTTGTTTCCAGAATATTTTGGTGGCAATATTTGTTTTTATTTGTTTATGGTTTTGTTAAAAAACTTTAACTGTATGAAATGAAATAAATAATAATAATTATTACTGTTGTTATCTTGCTGAAATGTACAAGGTCTTCCCTGAAACAGACACAATCTGTATGGGAGTATATGTTGTTCTTAAATTTATATAAAATTTTCTGCAATGATGACAACTTTCAAAATGTGCAAGTTGCTGTGTAATAGGCATAAATGCACCCCTACACTATCAGAGAGGCAGACTTTTGAACTATGCGCTAATAACAGGCCAAATGGTTCGTCTCCTCTTTAGCACAGAGGATATGTCCATGGTTTCCAAAGACCATTTAAAATGTTGACCCTAGAACAGTTTTTCACTTTGCCTAGACCATATGTGTCAAACTCAAGGCCCGGGGGCCAAATGTGGCCCTTGTTGACATCTTATCTGGCCCCTAAGATGTTATTTTAAATGTAAAATAGTCACTTTAATTTTTTTCAGCAATCTTTGATTATGATGTCAAAAGTGCAACAGAGAACGTTAAATGAGACCAATCAAACTCTTGTTGAGGAACCTGTGACCAAGAAAAGATGTTGGGTATCTGACTTGAGTTAATGTAGATTCTGAAACCAGCCCTTAGTTTGAAAAAGGTTTTAATTTTGGCCCCCTTTTGTAAGTGGGTTTGACACCCCTGGCCTAGACCAAAGAAAACTGCGTGTTTATGGATGGTGTTCTTGTATGGTTTGTTTTTACATGATAGAGCTTTAACCAGCATGTGTGGGTGGTTGTGTGTGTTTACAGACAGTGATTTGTGGACGTGTTTCTGAGCCCATGTCCAGAACACAATCAGTCCTGTTTGAGGTCTCAAAGGTTGCAGACATCCAATAAACTTATTAACTTATTAATTATTAACCAAACTTTCATCATTGCCCTGTGCTTACTTATTTCTTCAGGTTCTTTTCATTTTTGTTGCAGTTATGAACTGTAGGTGATGGGATACTCATGGTCTTCCAATTTTCCATTGAGGAACATTATTCTGAAACTGTCCAATTATTTTAGATGCAGTTGTTTTTACAAACTGGTTAACCACTGACCAACTTTACTTCTGGGAGGTTCAGCCTCTCTAAGATGTTTTAATAGTTTTCTTACTAACTTATTTCCATTTAACTTAAAGGTTTATTTCTTGTTCGTACTATGTAATTTGACAAACTTTTTGGCCCCCACTTCGAGATGTGTTGTGGTTATCAAATTCAAAATTAGCTTGTTTTTCTGAAAAATTGTAACAAAAGAATAACATGTTCACTATGTTTCATTGTGAATAAGATATGAGTCTATGAGGTTTGCAAGTCACTGCATTCTAGTTGTATCTACAGTTTACACAACATACTTTTTTTCAGGACTAGAGTTGTAGAAGATTAGCAAAAGGTGAGGAAAAGAAACAGAGAAAACTAAAATCAGGAGAGAGAAAGCGGCATTATGTTGCTAAGTAAAGAGTAAATCAATGGAGGAGCTTAACCAGCACTGGAAAAAGCTTAGCACCAGCGACAGCCACAAAGCTTCACATTATCGCATTGCAAATCTACTAAGAAGGCAGGACAAACTGCATACACGGTGACATCAAAGTATGACCTTAAATGTTACAGCAAATTCTGAGGATGTAGTTGGTGACATTTACTACTCATGGGCTCAAAGTCCTGCCTCAGTTCCATGTTGACACCTGCTGATTCTCCAGCGTTAAGCTGCAACTGAGCAACGTTCATTACTATCTGAAAAACTTTAAGAAACACATGACCCGACTGAGAATTGTTGGATTTGGTACCTGGATGAGTGAGCATGAACTTTGCTGCTTTCAGAAACAGTTATTTTTTTCTGGAAGTTAAATCGCTCATCATTTTTAGTTCAGTGAAACAGGGGAAATATCCTCCATTGAATTTTAATCTGGATACAGATTGTGAACATCTACATGAAAGGTAATGGTCATTAAAAAAAACTGTCACCTTTCATGCTGTAATGAATGATAAACTATCATCTTAAACTGAGTACAGAAAGCATAATAGCCGTTTTGGTCAAATGTTGAAAATGACTCAGCCTCGTTAGATTAGCATGTGTTGAGGATCGTAGATGTACGTCCAATGATTACTTTCTGAAAGTTTCAATAAAGTCTAATATTTTGCTAATGCTACAAACAAATGAACACACACAAGCACAGAAACACATCACCTTTCTCCTTCAGTGGGGGCCAATACTAATAATAGAAGTTTGCTTTTTAAACGTCCTGTTTCCATAACATCATAAGGATATTGTGGTTTTTCACTCCATTGATAAATTAAATGCATCAAACGTTTTTGAAAAGCAGCATCCCACTGCATCATGGTTCAAATGTCCTTTCTGTCCCAAAGCTTTTGATGCAAGTCAAGTGTGTAAGTCGCTGCCCTTCTTCTCATTGATGAGTGGCCAAATTAATTAGAATGCATCAGACTGAGGGTGGGATGTTATAGCATCAGCTCCTTTCCAAGCCAAAAAAGATCTTTGTCTTAATAAATGCTGTTGTAGATGTTCTCACATCAGGTAAGTTTTTTTTTTTTTTTTTTTTTCATCTAGATGTATTGATCAAGGTCAAAAATCAGAAAACTAACTTAATGTTACCCAAGCAGGGCATTGTTGGCTTGTTCCTCCTAAAAAAGTAATAAAATAAAAATAAAGTTGCCAAAAACAAACAGAAACATGCAAGTTAACTTTTGTAATCAACCTGATTCAAGATGGCTGCCAGAGCCAAATAAAAAAAGGCTATACTTTAGTCAAATTTACCAATATTTTGCTCAAATTTGGTGTGGACAATTGACATTACTACACAAACTACATGCGCTTAAATAATTAAATTGTTGTAACTTGAACCATTTAAAAGACTCAAAGGCTTCTACAGCAACGGGATTGTTTTTTAACACAGGCAAAGAAGTCCAAAATCTAAATTAAGATTATTTTCTTTGATGGTTGTTTTAATTATTTTCATCAAGCGACATAAACATTTGTGCTTCCTGCTCCTTCTTCTCTGCTCTGGTGAAAACCATAGGCCCACCCCACTGCATGCTGGCCCTACACCTGCTCACCTACTGTATTTATGGGTTCCCACAGTCTTTACCAGTGCTTTGTAATCAAACTAATGTAATAAAAATGACTTCAAATACTACCTGATTTAAACAATGTATTACAACAAAAAAAGTATTCTAACTGATTTAAAAAAAATATTAATTAGATCAAATAAATCCTACAGTTGGTATCAACCATCTTTATTAGCAAAACATCTCATAAACCACTAGCTGTATTTTAATGAATCTTTCATAAAGTAATAATTAAATGTGCATCTACAACTCGTTAACTTTGAGTGATAATCTAGTTCTAGGTTGCCAGCACAACTAATCTACATAAGCTAACATAAAGATGACTATAGCTCAGTCGGTTTTACAGATGTGGAGCTAAAATGTGATGTGCTAGTAGAAGAGTCATACACAACATGACATCTTGTCATAAAATTTGCTTTAAATGATTTAAAAAATTGACAAACATAGCTCACTCTGGCATGAAAGGTGAAGGACTCCAAGCGGTTGCCAACTTTAACGTCACAAATTCTTTAATGGTGCAGCAACTCTAGTTTCATTTGACATGTCTGTATTAGCTGTTCAATGCAAGTCACAGGCGTGAGTCACAAGTGCTGAAGCAAATCACAGCCGTCAGGGCGTCATGGTCTGCACTCCTTACAGCTGCAGGAGGTGATACCCATATCGTTTATGACACCACCCTCCTCCTCCTCCATCCCCTACTGGACTTCCGTCTCTGTCAGAGCAGTTCCTCGTCTCCTCTCTCCTCCACCTTCATCCACATTGAAAAGCTATCTTTCTTCATGTGTGCTAATTTGTGTGTTTTAGCTTGATTTGCGACAATTTCACTCGGTAATTGTTGTCAGCTTATAAAACAGAGAAGTGATATATCATATTAGCATATCCTGATGCATGCTCAAAAATCCAGGTAGAAAAATCTAAAAAAGTTAGTTCTGGTCCTCTGGACATTCAAAAAACAGACAGACAAAAAAAACCTGTAGAAACGTTTCGTCTTTCGTCCGAAAGACTTCTTCAGTCTGAGATGCTGTATTCAGCTCAGTCTTATAAATAGC
>JARVLU010000646.1:12175307-12193859 GCA_031762415.1 Simpsonichthys santanae | reverse complement strand
GTGTGTGTGTGTGTGTGTGTGTGTGTGTGTGTGTGTGTGTGTGTGTGTGTGTGTGTGTGTGTGTGTGTGTGCATTTTCTCATTTTCTTCACCCCGACCTTTCTGGATCCCCTTGCAGCCGCCATGTTCCTCCTGTGCGCAGTGAAGGTCCCCGACGCCGTGTCTGAAATGATGATGGCAGAGTTCCATCACCAGGAGGCGTGTCAGCGCATCAACTCCATATTGAAGTTCTACACCCTGTGGCGTTTCCGCTACCAGGTGTGGCCTCGCATGGAGGAGGGAGCCCAGCAAATCTTTAAGGTACGGAAGAAAACGTCACGTCTTGTTTCCACAAAATGTTGCCTCTTTGTTTTTATTATTGCCTACTACCAGAAGGTGGTGATGTTTTTAAGTAATTAGGAATGTTCATGTGTTACAAACAATAACTTTTTGTCTAATAGTAAAATAACAGTATAATAATGTAAATTTTTTTGTTTTATTCCAAAAGTGAATCAAGTAATGCTAGGCCTTTAATGTATTCATTAGTTTTGTTCAGTTTAGGAATCTTTGTCCAGCCTAATCAGCCTTTTTGGGATTAATTTCTCTTGTCAGATCCCTCCACCCAGCATCAACTTCACGTTGCCGTCTCCAATCCTGGGCATGCCCTGCGTCCCCATATTCGACCCCCCCTGGGTACCGCAGACTACTGGCAGCGTCCAGGACCCAATCAACGAAGACCAGTCTGTAAGTCTGAGCTTTTAGTCTAAATTGTTGCCTTTTAAAAGTAAATTTAGGGAGATAAACACTTTCAAGAGCTGTAAGATGTTTACTCTTTAAAAAAATCTCCTTTCACATTCTTATCTTTTTATTTTTTTTTACAAATCATGACTGTCAATGTTTGCTAGTTTCTGATTACAACCTGCGAGCACATGTCCTATAATTTTATCTATCAACTGTCTTTGTTTTTAGTACCCCACATTAATTCAGTCAGTCCATACCATAGTAAGTTGGTATTTCTGTCCGGATGTTTGTGCTGATGCATCTTGTTAACTCTGCTCAGTGACGACAGGAAGGGACAATCGTCTTCATGTCTCTGGCAGTTTCATGGATGCTGCATCTTGTTCAGAGATGTATTCAAATCCACCATTTGCTTTGATTGCTAAAAGACAGATTAGGCCAGTAACAGCATGCATCGAGCATACAGACATACTGTGCGTGTCGTGCTGTTGATTGCATGGTCATTAGACGAAGAATGACTTTGCTGTGAATGTTTTTCATACCATGCGTTGAGCCGGCAGTGTTTAAATGTGTACGAGCGCTTGTGTGAGTGCTGTGAGGCATTTACTGTACACGAGATACAGTAAATTCTCCAAATTCCAGTCTGAAAACATGTATTTGTGTCATGATTGATCTTATTTAACATTTGAGCAGTGTTCTCCAGGAGGATATTCGAGCATGAGACCAAAGCGCTGGATGAGACTTACTGTATTAACGTGTTGTTCAGTTGTTTGAAATCACAAAACGCTCCTTGGACGTAGCCTAGAGTGGCTGTCGACACGCATTCCTGAAGGATACAGACAGTTTCTGGACTCTTTTCGTCTATATTTTCTGTTTAGAAATCCTTTTCTGCGCGGGCAGTGTCGCGCTCCCACCAGCGGGCCGAGCACATCCTTAAGAACCTGCAGCAGGAAGAGGAAAAGCGGCGTTTAGGCCGTGAGGCAAGCATCATCACCGCCATCCCCGTGGCTCAGGAGGCCTGCTACGAGCCCACGTGCAGCCCTCCACCTGAGCAGGAGGAGGAAGGTGGGGGGCTATGAGTGCATTAATCTAAATCTGGCAAATTTCTGATGATCTCTTTGCTCCCTGACAGCCTGTTGTTTTTGACATTGATCCCACCAGCAGAAGAAGTGGTGAACCTGGCAACTCGCCGTCTGTCCGTCAGCCCTTCCTGTGCCTCCAGCAACTCCCACAGGAACTACTCGTTCCGCCGTGGCTCTTTGTGGTCTGTCCGCTCAATGGCCAGTGCAGAAGGTATTGTAGAAAGAAAGTATCTCTTATTCGGATTAGTTTTTTTATGATAAGCTTTACCCAAGATCTTGTGGATATGAGCACATATTAGTACTGTGATATATACTGTACAATACAATACAACTTTATTTATAAAGCACTTTAAAAACAACACCATTGGCCAAAGCGCTGTACACCAACACATACAAGCTTAAAAAACATAAAATCAACAGCTACCATAAAAGTAATGAACTGCCAAAATCATAAAACAGCCAACAGTAAAAATTAAAAACAAATAAGAACAGTAAAACCAACATTTCAAGGTGAGTAAAAAGTGAGTAGCAGCATTCTGAACCATCTAAAGTTGAGTCAGTAATGTCTCAGACCGACATAAAGTGCATTACAGTAGTCCAGATGAGTTGTAATGAAAGCATGGATTAAAATTTCAAAATGATGTCGTGACAGAAATGGTTTGACTTTGACCATTTGTCTCAAGTGATAAAAACTGGACTTGATCATTGATTTTAATGTGCATCAAGTTTAAAATCATTGTCCAGCCTCATGCCCAGGTTAGTTGCTGTCACAGTCAAATTTTGTGTCAAAGGACCCAGATCAGCATGGACTCTGAAATCATCACTGCACTTAAACAACAAGACCTCAGTCTTTTCCTCGTTAAAATGTAAAAAGTTCTGTGACATCCATGCTCTGACTTCTGCCGTACATTCCAGTAGTTGGTTCATGGAGTACTTACTGTGTATCTTGTTTTAATTGCACATACATTTGGCTGTCATCAGCATAAAAATTAAATGAATTGCCATGTTTCTGGAGAATAGATCCCAGAGGGAGCAAATAAAGGGAAAACAGAAGGAGGACAAGTATAGATCCCTGAGGTACTCCACACGTGATAGGCGCTACAGAGGACTCCACAGCACCAATACACACACAGAAGCTTCACTCTGTTAAATAATATCTAAATATATTTATATATGTATGGTATATGAAATGTGCCACAATATTTTTAAATCTTCTTTTGATCATTGTATCAAGGTTTAATTCAACGCTGGTGACTGTGACTCACAAAACTTGATCCTCTGGCCCTCACTCCCTCCCTGAAACAAAAATAAATAAGTTTACACACAGCCTCGCATATTTCAGAGGACGTGACCTTAATTAAGTCCAGCACCAGAACAAAAATGAAGCTGCTGGGTCTGTCAGGGTTTTCAAGATGGGAAGGGGAGAGAGCTGTGACGCAGTGCCAGAGGACAGATAATCTCTATGAATTACATGCATACACCTAAAATAGCCATTAAATATTATATATGTTTTTATAAATGTTGTCATCTTTTATATTTCTTAAAGAAAAACTTGGAATATATCAGATATTTGCACACATCTGCCTAAATTGTCTATTTTGATTTACAGATGAAGAAAACACAACAGAACACACTCCTACTCACCACATGCTACAACCACCTCAAGCTGTCTTCCCAGCATGCATCTGTGCTGCAGTCCTGCCGATAGTGCACCTCATGGAAGACGGAGAAGTCAGAGAGGACGGCGTAGCTGGTCGGTCCAACACACAATTTGACTTGAAGATAAATATTTTGTCAGTAGTCTTTTAGGCCTAACTAACTGCTTTTTAAAACAAAAAGTTTCTCCTAATAAGATTACCGGTACTGTGAGAGTTTTTGATGTAAACATTGACTCATATCTGTTCAGTGAGCGCCGTTGCTCAACAAATCCTGTGGAACTGTCTGATTGAAGATCCAGCTCTGGTTCTCCGCCACTTCCTGGAAAAACTCACTGTGAGCAACAGGCAGGTGGGGGAACGTTTCAAAAATTATTTAAATGCATCACATTTTTTTAATTATTAAAAGTGGAGGTAAAGTTACACATACTGCAGCCTCAAAACTTTAAATGTAAATGATGTGTTTTATTGTTTTTTTTACTCTAGGATGAGCTAATCTACATGTTGAGGAAGCTGCTGCTCAACATCGGAGATCTGCCGGCTCAGACCTCTCATATCCTCTTCAACTACCTGGTGAGACATCAGATGAACCTCTAATAGCTTTTAAAGTCTGATATTTTAGATCAAATTCAGTCTTTTGAAGAAAAATCCTTTTTCTAGGTGGGGCTCATAATGTACTTTGTGCGCACTCCTTGCGAGTGGGGTATGGATGCCATCTCAGCCACATTGACCTTCCTGTGGGAGGTAGTTGGGTACGTGGAGGGGCTCTTCTTTAAGGACCTAAAGCAGACGATGAAGAAGGAGCAGTGTGAGGTCAAACTGCTGGTCACTGCATCCATGCCAGGTCCACCTGCTGATTTTTTTTATGTTAAACATCCTCATTTAACCCGGTTAATAGTAAATAATCTAAATAAAACCCTTCATAACATTTTTTTGCATTGTTGCTTCAGGTACCAAAACACTGGTGGTTCATGGTCAGAACGAATGTGATATTCCTACACAGCTACCAGTTCATGAAGACACACAGTTTGATGCCCTGCTGAAGGTAAAGCTGTACCACTTAGTATGTGAAAATTTCATTAGGCTTAAAGTTATATTTCTATACAGCGGGTTACTTAAATTTAAGGGACTCTTTGCCGCAGACTTAAAAACAAGTTGTTTTCTGTTATCTGGTCTGATTAAGCAAATAAGACTGTTTATTGTTGTCAGAATTCTTTTGTTGATCAGGGTGTTTTTGTTTGTTTAAAAAACGTGTTGGGGATGTTTTATCTGTAACCATTTTTTAAACTGTTTTTAGTTATATTGATGCTTCTTCTTTAGTGTTTTCTGACTTGTGGGGTGCCTCAGGGGTGTATTCTTGGACCTCATGTTATTTTCTTTAAATATTCTTCCTTTAGGCCCCTTGATAAAACCGTTCAGCTGAATGTCTTATTAATGTTCTGCTGATGATACTCAGCTTTATCTATCTTTAAAGCCTAGGGATCTTATTGAAAGTAGCTGATCTGTACAACTGCTTGACTACCACTAGATGTCTGTGAGTTTTCTTCTGCTAAAACAGAGTAAACCATAATTAGGGAAGCTAAGCATGCCTTAAAGACTGAGATTTTTTTTAACTAAATGAACCTGATCATAGTTTTGGCCATGTTTATTCACATGTAACAGAACTTGTTCTGGTTATGAATAATGCAAGATAAAAAGACACAAGCGCAACCATAATTCATGACTGAAATATAAACTGTATGTATTGACAAATTATCTTTTCTTGTGTTGTTTCCTTCACAAGGAATGTCTTGAATTCTTCAACATTCCTGAGGCTAGATCAGCACACTTCTTCCTCATGGACAAAAGATGGAACCTCATCCATTATAACAAGGTATCAAACGAACTTTGTTTGGAGCTGGTATTTGTCGAGAAACAATATTTTTAGGAAATTTACAACCAAAAAAGGGGCTTTTTGGCAACTGTGTTGTATAATAGACAGAATGTTTGGACTTTTCCAGTCAATACATGGTTACTTTTCTTGGTATAGAAGCAGATAAAAGCAATATCCTGATTTAAATGAAGTACGAGAGTTCTTGATTTTGGTTTTCTTTGTCCTGTACAGAGTGTTTATTTCAATATCGCTGCTTCTGTTCCTCAGACTTACGTAAGAGACATCTACCCTTTTCGGAGGTCAGTTTCTCCCCAGCTCAACCTCGTCCACATGTTGCCAGAGAAAGGCCAAGAGCTCATTCAGAAACAGGTAAGGTTTTCCATTGCTGGGAAATAACTGCTGAAATTAACCCATTGCAGAAAAGCAAACAAGACCCTAAATTGGTTAAACGTTTAATATTTTTTTCCTGTCTAGGTGTTTTCTCGTAAATTAGAGGAGGTTGGACGGGTGCTTTTCCTCATCTCCCTCACGCAACACATTCCAGCTGTGCACAAGCAGTCTCACGTGTCCCTGCTGCAGGAAGACCTGCTTCGGCTGCCCTCCTTCCCACGAACCGCCATCGATGCCGAGTTTTCTCTTTTCAACGAGCCACAAGGTGCAACAAATTGTGAAATAATTATCATCAACAGTTCAAGCAGATCCTTTTAAAGACTGTGGAGACGTGACAGTGTTGTCCTCACTTTTGCAGGTAAGGAACTGTTCGGTTTGGACACACTCCACAAGGTGCTGTGGATCAAGCTGCTGGAGGAGATGTTCCTGGGCATGCCCAGTGAATACCCATGGGGGGATGAGATGATGCTGTTCCTTAACGTCTTCAACGGGGCGCTGCTTCTGCATCCAGAGGACAGCGCCCTCCTCAGGCAGTACACCGCCACCGCCATCAACACGGCCGTCCACTTCAACCACCTCTTCTCACTGAGCGGATACCAGTGGATCCTTCCCACCATGCTCCAGGTACGAACAATTATGAACTTAAAATACATTTTGTTTAAATAAATCTCCCAGCTGTGTTTTTAAGTATGAAGTAAAATACCCACAACAGCGCCTTTAATTAACCTTCTAAAACTTTTTCTCTCTGGCTGTCTCTGGCAGGTCTACGCTGACTATGAGAGCAACCCTCTGCTGCGGCAGGGCATTGAGTTTTCTTGTCGGCAGTTTTACATCCTCCACAGAAAGCCCTTCGTCCTCCAGCTGTTTGCCAGTGTGGCTCCACTGCTGGAATTCACCGTAAGATTTCAAAATTTAACAAAAAAACGACAGGTGCTGTAATCTGAACGGATCACATTTAAAGCTTTCCGTTTTTCTGTTTTTTCCAGACGAGCACCAGCACTGGTTTGTCTAAAGGAGTGTCGGCTCAGTGTCTGTTTGACCTGCTGGTTTCTCTGGAGGGTGAAACCCAGGACGCTCTGGATGCTCTGGAGCTGGTCAAGGCTGAAAAACCTCTTCGCTCTCTTGGTAAACTCAAACCTACAGCTTGTGGGTGAAACTGCTGTAGGAAAAGTCAGTGATGATAAAACTGATGCCAGGTTTAATCGGTGTTTAAAGAGCTTCTCTGCTGTTTATTTTACATCAAATAAATCATTGTTTCCTGCAGTGTAAATGCTTATTGCTGAAGAACTTGCTGAAAAACAGCTGAAATTAGCTAAAAAAAATAAATAAATAAATAAAAAATTCTGAAATGTAGCTGAAATGGAAAAAGTCTAAATTTTTAGAAGAAAGCAGAAAGAACACATTAGCTGAATTAGGTTTAAATGGGACCCTGTGTACATAATTTTGTTCCACCACATATACCACATGTGATGCGAACGACAATAAAGAATTTCTGACTCTGCAATAAGCAGAAATGAGCACAAAAAATAGAAAATTAGCTAAAAAATAAAAAAAAGCTGAAATTAGTAAAAAAAAAAAAAAAAAAAAAAAAAAATTGCTGAAAAGTATCTGCAAAGGCAGAAAGAAGCTTAAACTACCCGAAGGAAGTGGAAAGAACTGCAATGAGCTAAAAATAATTGTGGAATTAGGTGAAAAAGCTCAAATTAGCATAAAAAGAGCAAAATACTAACTGAAAGAGCAGAAAAGGCTGAATGTAGCATAAGTTGAAATTAGCATAAAAAGTTAATTAGACTGAAAGTAGTAAAAATTTCCACAAAAAACTAGAATTTATCTGAAAACAGCTTAAATTAGCTAGGAATTGCTAAAAGGGTAGCTGAACAGGTAGAACAAGCTCACATTAGCAGAAAAAGCAGAAAGAACATGTTTGTCCAGTTAGGTTGAAAGAAGCAGAAACGAGAACAAAAAGTGGAAATTATCTGGAAAAAATAAGCTGAAATGAGCAAACAAGCAGCTGAAAAGTAGCTAAAAAGCACAAAGAAGCTTAAATTACCAGAAATGGAGAGACATCATTTTTCTGAATTAGGTTGAAAAAAAGTTGAAATTGTTGCAAAAAATGTGGAAATAGCTGAAAAAAGCTAAAATTAGCATAAAAACAACTAAATAGTAGCTGAAATAGCAGAAGCTGAAACTTGCATAAATAAGCTAAAAATCAGCAGAAAAAAGTTAGAAGAAGAAGCACAGAAATGTTGTAGCTAGCAGGACAAATCTGAAAGGATCACAAAACGGCTGAAAAACTGCTGAAATTAGCTGAATTTTTTTTTTTTTTTTTTACATTTGCACAAGAAAGCTGAAAGAAGCTGAAGCGGAACAAAATGTGAAAGGAGCAGTAAAAGGTTGTAAACAGATCTAAAGATTTGAAGGATGTAAAATGAGCTCAGTTCATTTTCTACGAGGAAAGAGTGTCAGAAAAAGCTAAATATTTAAAAAAAAAAAGCTGAATTGCACCATTACCAAAAGTCATGGCACCCTTCTCCTGAACGAGCTGAATGAAATACAGTATGAATGGTTGAAATTGTACAATTGTGGAACGAGAAAGATGCTGAAAAACATAGAAGAAAAATTTATCTCAATAGTGTGAATGCTTCATGAACATTCACACATCTAAAGCTTCCAGAGGCTAACGTTAAATTTATAGTTGGATGTTCATTCCCTCCACAACACTCAGAGGGACTGAAGGGCCTGGGTGGTGGTGCAGCCGTGCTCATGTAACCCAAGCCTGGTAACCAGATCAGCCAGACTGGACTGTGGTCATTTAATTTTAATACTCATCATGAGGCAAGAAGCTAACAAAGGCCGGTTCTCTTCTTCTAAAGTTGCCCTCATAACTGAAACTTGAAGTCAAATGAAATAAACACACGAAAAGTAAAATTAAAATAAAAAAAACATCCCTTGTAAATTAGACATTTGCTCCTTGTTTAATTAAACGAGCAACTGGAAACAGCTTTACCCCCGTAATCCCATAAACAGAAGTGCAAATGCACAAAAGTTACTTACCCGTTTTAGACTGAATCCTAAAATTCAACGAGCGATGATGAGAGACTCCCAGATGAAGGTGGACTGTCAAGGGAAGTTAAATTTCCTGCATGCGGGTGTTGAGCTTCACTTGTCCCCATTAGCATCCTGGCATCCTCCAAGTTCCACTCAGAGCCAATTTCTTCTGGCCAGTGAGACGCTGGGGACGAGGAGTATTTTTAAAGTCACACTGACGCTGCCCTCGCTTTCCTCCTGGATGTGCCCGGCTGCACCTGCACACACACATACACACACACACATGGACGAAGGTGCACTCGTGCGCGGGCATAAGCGGTCGCTCTAATCCTCTTTCCATCTGAGAGCTAGGCCAATTACTCCCCTCTCTGCGCTGTAAGCTGTTTTCTTGTACATGTGTGGAGCGTGATGTCAAAGTTGAGGGTCAACTCACCCACCATGTGCTGTAAACAATGTAAATAAAACAATCAAGCAGAAAAAGAGGAGTTATTTACTCTCTAAATTGTGTAGGTCTTATTTAAATGTCTATTTCAAAGGAATGTACTGAACGGACAAAAAGCTCAAATGTGTTGTCATAATGAATATATTGAAATTAAAGGCCAAGCCTTCCATGATGTAATGCATGTCACCCATCGCCTTTATGTTAGCGTTTTAGCATAAAGGCGATAATTTAAGACGTTGACAAAGGACTTGAATACACAGTAAATACAAGTCCTGTGAGATCTTGTGAAGTGTCCCTCAGAGCATGTGTTGGGATTGGCTCTCAGCTACTACCACAACAAACTTTAGCTCAATGTCTGCAAAACTGACCAAGTTATAGCCATTTATGTGTTCGCTAGTGTGCATTAGCTGTTGCAGCCATCTTGCTTTGGATTGATTCCAAAAGTTAATCAGTTGTGGAGGCAATCTGTATCATTTATTTTTGAAAATTTGCTTCAGATCTCTCTAGTGGTTCAGAAGATATTTTGCTAACAGACACATAAGGCAAACTCCAACACTTAATGCAAATAAAATAAAATAAAATAAAATAAGCTATGATCTTTTGCAATGCACATAATTTTTATGTTGTGAAAAACTCTCAGCTACAAACAAACAGAGTTTTATTATAATATCCATAAAAATGACTGTGTTGTGGCCATTTTTACGTTTGCTAAATTCAGTTGGCTGTGGTGGCTATCGTTTAGCGGACTGGCTCCAGAAGTTAAACACTTGTAGATATATGGCTAAGAATTATTCCCCTAAAATCTCAATGAAATCCATGCAGTGTTTCATGAGATATTTTGCTAACAGACAGAAAGATTTGACTCCAAGAGGTAATGCCAACACAGATTGATACAGATTTTGTGTGATTGTTTAACGATAAAAATATAAGTTGGGAATCAACTCGGCTACTACCACACCAAACTTTAGCACATGCCAGTTTTCTTACACCTGTAAGACCAGTATGAGGGTTTATTTAAAGCAGGGCTGAGGTGAAGGGCACTTCCTGTCGCAGCAGGACTCTTAATGGGATTTACTGCTTGTTGTTTGGAGGCTCATCTCTGAAGCTACAAGTGAGTGATGGAGCAACACTTATGCCTGCGTCTCAATGTGTCTGTTAGCAAAATATCTTGTGAACTACTGGACAAATCGGAACAAAATTTACAGAAAATAATCATTAGGTGCACCTCTATATGTGTTTAACTTTTGAAGGCAACATAATAATAGAAAGCCGTCACAGCTGTTTGACATTAAAATACACAAAAATGGCTTTAACGCAGCGATTTTGAGAACATGTTCACCTAAAATTGGGTGTGGTAGTAGCTAAGAGTGATCCCCCACATTTATTTTGAGCATTAACAGATAAAACAAAAAACAATTAAGAATTCGCTATCAAATATTTGGGTCAACTCTGTCCGTCTGTTAGCAAAATAATTCATGAATCGCTAAACAGTTTGTAATGAAACTTTCAGGTAGTAATCCATGGATGCACATCTATAATTCTTTAGCTTTTGGAGTCAATTCAAATCAAGATGGCCACCACAATGTATTGAAATTGTGCAGCACAAAAGTGACAATAACACAGTCAGTTCAGCAGATGTGCTAAAGTTGACTGTGGTAGTAACTGAGCATCATCTCCTACACATACTCTGACCGTGACATCTTGTGATGATGTTTAAAAAAAAAGCTTTAACTTTGTTATTTCCCAACATAATCTTCGTCTAAAGATTTGTCATGAATAGCGGCGGGCGATATGCATTCGCAAGCCAGAAGATAAAACTTAAACTGCCTTTTGGTTGACGTTAAAACACAAGAACGTGTCTTTAAATGTAAATTATTCAGGTTGCATCTATGACTTGTTGAAGCTGCTTAATTATGTTGAAATGAGGTGATAATGACATTAAGAAATGTCCTAATGAAAGGTCAAGAGAGTTGTAGATAAAACACTTTCTAAGCGGACACAGGCAGCATTAAGAACATCTGGAGAACTTGCGCTGTTCTTGATGATCTCAAGTCCTCACATTGTAACCCTGGATTTTAGGAGGAATCCACTGCAGTGATGGGAGTAGGTCCTTCATCAAACCATCAATCCCAGTCTGTCTATGTAAGAAAGTCTACTATTTTATTTAATACATCCAGGACTGTAGCTCAGTGTTTAATGTGGTGTCGCAGTGTTTCACTCCCAGAGGGTCCTGTCTATGTGCTGGAAACACATTGTGGTAATAAATAGAGGAGAGATATTTGGAAATGAAACACAAACGTGACTTTTCTTTTCTTTCAGCCCAAACAAGGCTGTGGGGAAATGACTCAGACGTGTTGCTCAGCCGCTCTGCAGTAAGCTCAGCTGACGTTCGAGACACACCGTGGGGTGGGATTTGTTTTAAATGAATCCATAAATTCATGTTGAAGGGATGCACATCAACCAAAATGTTCTCGCCAGTTTTAGACCATCATCTTGTATGAAATGGATTTTTTGTTATTTTGGTCAAAGCTTGGAAACAAATGTTGCGTGGAATCTCATGCGAGACTAATCCTGAACGTCATCACTACCAGTTCATCTCTAACACTGACCTGAACTCGTAGTCTTTTAGCGGCAGGCAGTTCTATGAAGGAGATGTTCAGAACGTATGTGCACATAGTACACATTTTCAAAGAAGCCACTCAGAGCAGGGCTGTTGATGTTCCCTGAATGACCAACTATGTTTTTGCTTCAGGGCCATTAAGGACCAGTTGTTCCTCAAATAATTCATAAATCACATGCGTCTACATCCCACTGAGCTTTGAACGGAACCAGAAGAGGCGGAGCAGAACTCAGCTGGGCTGAAAGTGAGCGTGATGCACACGTGTGTCGAACGTCTCCTTTCGATTTGCGTTTCTGCTAATTTGATCCTTATAATTAAAAATTATTAACACCTAAAACATTAATATTTGTAGGCCCCAGATTAAAGCAAGGATGGTTTCTCTCTGTTCAACGTCATTGTATTTTCCCACAAACTCCCAAAGTTCTCTGTGAGAGAGTCCCAGAGAGACTGTGTGAGCTGCAAAGCATGCTGGGTACAATGTCCAATTGTCAGATGCTACTGCAAAATGCTTGTAAACCTGCTTTCATTTTCAAGAATGGTGGGCGGGAAATTCTGGTTATCCCAATCTGATTAGTCAGAGCGGAGAAAAATTGAATGTTGGTTGGTTATTTCAGTTCAGCCACGTTGAAAAAAATATATATAGAAGTTTACAATGATGGGGTCATGACCTTTCTGTGGTGTGCAAAATGAACAGCATAGATGATCCTCAGATATTGAAATGTGTTCCAGCTGTTTAAAAATGTCAGTTCAGACCGACCTGCATCCAGCAAGTGCAATCAATGCACAGTCCAAGAAACTCAAAGCCAGCAGGGCTCGGTCTGGATGGAAAATGTCACCTGTCATCAGGGAGCGCTGCTCTCCAGGCGGCTCCTCTGTGGTTGCCGTGGTTTCTGCTCCAGCTGCCACTCACCTGCGGGGGGGTCACTAATCACAGGATCTCTTGAAGATTAGCATATAATGCTGTCGCCTGTGGTTAAGTGCAACACACAACGTGCGTAGACGTGCGCGTGCCACCTCAGATGGATGCAGATGTTTTATCAACCTGAAAGAGACAAATCGGCTCCAACTTCAGAGGAAGGCAAGAGAAAGGAATCAGAAAGGTGTTAATATACAAATAGCAAACCTCTGGACATGGAATGAAACAAACGGCTGAGGCGTTCTCTTTTAATCAACTCCTTAAAACCAGCACGGAGCTCAGCAGCTGCATCTCCTCGTCTCAGCCTTGATTTCCCACAATTCCTCAGTCTGGCTCCTGGGTAAGAAGGGATGAGTCAGAGTTTTTGAACTGAGCCTACTTTCAACAGATATGAGGAGCAATGAATTAGCACCCAAACACACACAATACACACGACACACACACAAAAACTTCTGGGCAACTCAGTAGCTGGGATGGAACTTGTTGGTTCATAGATTTGTTTGATGTGGCCAAACTTAAAAATGTTTGACCTCGTGTTTGGGTCAGAGACGAGACATGTCGGCCTTCAGTTTGCCATTTTAAGACAGAAGTTGACCAAAATGAACCCGACTGGACCTCATCTAGACGACCAAAAGACTTTTGGATGAAAGACGAAACGTCGCAACAAATAAAAATAAAAAAATTAAAGAAACTGTCCAGAGGACCTGATTTAACTTTGTTGAACTATTAGCTTAGTTTGCACTAGACCAGGGGTCTGCAACCTTTACGATCAAAAGAGTCATTTCTGCCCCTTTGTTCACTAAATTAAACGTGTCTGGAGCCACAATACCTGCTGCAACTGGGATTCTCAACTGGTGGCCCACAGACCACTTTAAGTTTGTTGGAGTGCGCTTTTCAGGGCAGTAGGGGTGATTTTATAAAACTAAAAATATCTAATGACTTTTAACATTTATTGATATTGTTACAGTCTAAGACTAACTAAAAGACAAGATTCTTGTAAAGAAGAAAAAATATATAGTTTTTGCTCAGTTTCTAAAACTAAAACAATAAACTATGCATTCTTATGTGATTTTTTTTTTTTTTTTTACTGTAGAAAGGTTACATATCCTACTTTGAAGAAATAAAGCATAAAGTGAAAGTGATTACTCTTTGAAATGTTTCTAGTATTCATATATTTGCTAAATAAATTACAGAAAAACTGCTAAAACTAGCCCTTTTAGTTATAACAACCAATGAAATTCAGTTTAATGTCAGTTTTGGTCAAAGCTTGAAAGAACCGCTGCAGAGGGACCAAAGAGCCACATGTGGCTCCAGAGCCACAGGTTGCAGACCCCTGCACTAGACTAAGCTTTGCTTCCTAAAAATAACTAAGCTAGTTGGTGCTAATGGCTGTTAGCACCAATAATGCTAACCCAACAATAACCCAGATTTTTGGCTACTCTTTTAATCCATTTTTTTTGTTAGCATTATATTAACAAATTAGTAATTTAACCCTTTTTTTTGGGGGGGGGGGGGGGTTAACCCAGTATTCTGAGTTATGCCAAGTTAAAACTAGCAAGGCTTGGCTGGACAGATTATTCTTGAAACGTCTCCGCTTCTCTGAAACTCCTGCACCATGACCAATGGTCTAGGTCTGGGTTTGGGGGGTTTAGACCAGTGGTCATTCTACATGTTGCAGTCCCAGTGATTTTCAAATCCCTAAATACATTACAGGTTCATTCCAAATATCCAGTCCCCTGACACAGATATTGGTAAGCTGTTCAGTGCAGAGAGGGCTGTGATCAGGTGTATGTTGGGGAAACTAGACAGCCATGGGTCAAAAGGATGGCCCAGCACAGAAGAGCAACACCATCAGGCCAGGACTCTGAGGTCTACACTCATCTACAGACCAGCAATCACTCTTTCAGTGATGAAGATGTTCATATCCTTGATAGAGAGGAACGATGGTTTGAGAGAGGAGTAAAGAAAGCCAACTTTGTTAAGAGAACCCGTCCATCGTTAAACAGGGGTGGAGGCCTCCATGTCCAACTGTCACCTTATAACAATGCTGTTATTGCAGCACTCAGCCACGAAAGTGCTTCTATAGATGGTTTGTTGCTGCTCCTTAGACTGACAAAATGTTTTGGACAAAATATGAAATGTTTCTACAAAGAAGAATCCATTCAGAGGACCCGACTCAACCTTGTTAGATCTACCTGCATTGTTGAGCATGCATCAGGACACCCAGTGTTGGTTTGGTCCAAATTTAATGCAACACCGGGCTGTTTTATAACCCAGCAATTTCTAGTGTGTAGATAATGTTCATTGAAGTTAACTGAAATATTTGTTTAATCCTCCAGTAATAATAACCATATGAAATCAAAGTAACCATCAGCGCTCCTTTCCATAAGAAAATTAACTGATCAGTTGATCATTCTACTGATTTCATCATCAGTTTCAGTAAAATATTTTCTTTTTGAATGTAATAAAAATGTGTTTGCATGTTGACGTGTCCTTGATATGTGAAAATATACCAAGAAAACAAAAAAAACAAATGCAGGAATTGGATCCAAGTGTGCTGTACTCTGCAAGAAAAACAAAAAAACAGCTCCATTCGAATGTGGAGCTCCAAAAAGCAGAAATGTGAAGAAAGCACTGTAGACAGTGCAGAGATCCCTTGTGGCAAAATAAACCGCAATAAAATCCTCCAAAATGTTTGCAGAAGCTTGCAAGGACTCAAACTTGTGAGGACAGTTGTCATGGTAACCAGCAAATTTGTAAGGCACATGCAAACTGAGCACAGAAGCGTGATTGCAGCTCTTTAATCGTTTCAGCTGACGCACAGAAACTCACGCAGAGAGCAGTTTCTGGGTATTTCCATCTCAATGTTGTACCTGAGAGAAAAACCACACACAGTCTGAGTGAATTAAAGACTAAAGAAACCTTTTATGGGTTCCACTATGAGCCTAAGAGCTGGAAAGGTGGTTGAACAGGGACCTCTGGTGGTTGCTTTCAAGTGAATTCAGTTGCATTTCTTTACATACTAGAGCACAAGTCCTTTCAGATCCAGGCTCAGGAAGAGCGACCTTCAGCCTCAGCCTGACGTGAGTTAAGAGGCTGAATAGAGACAAACAGGTGTTGAAGAAAATCTAAATATCAGGGAAATGGCAGCAATAATTGAATATACAAACAAGAAGAAGAGACTAAAGACAGTAGAGTGAGGAGATGTGGTCAGTTTGTCTTCCAGTGGTCTAATCCTATAGTAGCATAACCAGGGGATAGCTCAGGAAACCTAAGCCAATCTTAACAATAGGATTCATCTAAAAGGAACGTCTTGAGCCTTGTCTTGAAACTAGACGTGTCAGCCTCATTGACAGAAACTTTAACTTGTTAAAGAAACCAGCAACTGAGAGCTCTACTTTTTATTTTACTTTTAGAAACTCTAGGAACAACAAGTAACAAGCATTTTATTTTTCTGTACTCGCTCTCGCACAAGGCGGACGCCTTTTCTCTCCCTCCCATTCTCCTCTTCCTCCTGCTTTTTTTGCTCTCTGTCTGTGTCTCGGAGCTCCTGCTAAACATCTTCCGAACCAAAAAATACTATTATGGATCTGGTGAGCTGGACTTTCAACGCAATTGACAAAATATTTTTCAACAAATCAACAGGGTCCTGGAGAACCCCCACGTCCTATTGGAGACTCACGCTGCAGAATACGTCATGGATGTGGGAGCTGATGTGTCTTTCCGTTTTGTCTCAGGAGGCCGCCGAAGACATATATAATTGGATTTATGATAACAGGTTTCCTGCTTTATGGAGTCGCCTGGTTCCTGGTTTATCAACATACAAAGAAGACAGCTGCAGCTAATTTGGTCCTCATCAGATTGTCTGCCTTGATGGTTTGGTTCGTGCTATGAGTACGCAGAATCAGTTGATTTACAAGCTAAACCATAAGGTGGAAGAGCTTTGTGAGAAATGCAGGTCACCTGCGACGTCTAGGACTTGCCAGCCTGTTGGAGATGACCTTGAAGGAGGCTCATAGCACGGATCAGTGGAATGCCCACAAATCTGCCCATTTTGGGATTGAAAGTACCAGCAGGACTCAAGGCTGACAAGAAAAAAACAGTATGCCTGAAGAAATCAACAACTGTGGCTTATCTGACTCCTGTTTGGCCTCGAAAGCAAGCCAACTATCAAATTTCTCCTAAGGAAACCTTCTGTGCAGACTTATCAGAACTGCCGGCTGACCAACATCTAATCAGGACTATGGCCTATCTGGAAGTGCTTCATGGACAAATCTCACCGTCTTGACGTCAAGTGCATATGTAATGTGTTTATAAATGTGTTTGTTGGTAGAGTTTTTTGATCTCTTAAATCGTGTCCTGATAGGACAAGATGTGAAGAGATCTTTTTTGTAATACCACTATCTACCCTCATGGCATTTTCCCTTTTTCTATCTAAAAATATTCTGATAAAGGATAAGGCCGCGCTCTTGTAGCAGCAGCAACGTGCACTCCGCTCATCTTTCGGACAAGTGTACAAACATAATCTCACTGTATCTCGATACAATGATATGATCACCAATTACTTGGTATTTGTTGTGATGTAGGTAGATTTTAACATCCATTTAGCAAACAGTGAATCTTTTAACAATCTGCCATTATAAAAACATGCCAACTTATCTCGACTCCCGAGGACACATTAATATATTTCTCATAAAGGTCGCAAAAATGCATCAAAAGCACCAGCTTTTTTATATATATATATATTTTTTAAACCCTTTTTTTGTTCCAAACTTTTGTTTTTGCCACGGCAACAAACGCCCCCCTTTTCTACCATCTAAAAATAAGAAGCTGGCTGAGATGAATGACTTTTTTCCATTCCAAGAAAAAGGCCCATCTGTTGTCAGCATGCTGTTTATGTAATCAGGGCAGTTCAAGCCGTGATGCATTACGGTAGAAATTTTAGCCGTGCTTTGTGTACGTCACAGCACAATCGAAGGTTTCAAGCACGTCTTGACAAATATACAACGAACAGGCAAGCTATGTTCTACAGACCTCTAAACATTCATCATTTGAAGTCATCCTGAGCACTTTGAACTGTTTTTCTGTTTTCTAACAGTGCACGGGGAAAAAACCTGTTCTCTCATGTCTGACGGAGGGAATGAGAATCTGCTGTCAGGTTATAGATTAAATCCCATCAGATTACATTTCTTTCAATAATTTGAATGGTCTCTGAATACTTGGACAAGAACAACTATCAGCAACACTATTCTATACACAGCTAATGGAAAATTAAAATGGCTAAAGTTGAGATTCAGGCCAAAAGGATAAAACTGTCTCGGGGGAAGACATACATTTTTTTTAAAAGTGGTGCATGGTCCTTCCTGGCCCCCCTTTGGTGTCGGCCCTGGTAGATTATCTAAAACATCTATTACCTCTTTTTTATTAAGTGTAGGCTTCTCTTACCAGAAGACAAACTGGTGCCAATTGCTGCAATTACTCCATCTGGTCAATATTTTACTGTAATGTTGCTTTTAAACAGGTTTCTTTAGATATTTATTCTCAAGGATACTAATTTTGTCCAGTCTTGTTTGAAACATTGTTTTCTTGTCAATAATAGATCATTATGGCTTTAAAAAGATAGTCACAGACATATATGACTTATATGCAACTTATCTGTAAATTTCACATGCTTGACCTTGCCGACAGTGACCTAAAAAACTTTTGTTTTGCTGTTGCAAACTATAGTTTCCATGAACATTAAGTAAAAAGGAGGATAAATAAATAAGAAATAAGGAGCTTACATATCAGTCCAATAGAAAACTCAGATG
>JARVLU010000646.1:12150758-12161266 GCA_031762415.1 Simpsonichthys santanae | reverse complement strand
TGGTTGAATGTTTTGATTTTTACCAGTATTTATACAGGTTGTCTCATTGAGTCACGAGGACCCCCCCCCCCCCCCCCACCCCCAAGAAAGACGTGTACCGTATTGGGTAACTCTGTGAGCACCTGGTTGGGACAAAGTTAAATGTTTTGGCAGCATGATGCTCATTAGCCCATAAAAAAATAATAATTCATAAGTTAGCCTCAGCATTATATAAGCCGCAGTGTTCAAAGTGTGTGGAAAAAAGTGGCGGCTTATAGTCCGGGAATTACGATATTATTAATTCAAGTTTTTCTGAGGTGAAAAAGTTTGTTAAATAATTTTGTTGTCTTTAATTTTTTTTATATTCTTTATTAAAATTATAATTGTTATTATTGTTGTTTGATGCATTCCATTACTGATTTGATCGTGTTTTGGCTTTTGACTGTTTGTGGTTTTGTTGTGTTTTCCTGTTCTCTGCTGTTTTAGAACATTAAAAAAAAGAAGTTTATTTGAAGACAAATGAAACCGCATTTTACCGTTCAGCCATCTTGAATCGTGCTGTTCCGTTCTGATTGGGTGATGATCCCCAAGCGTCCGGAAAATGGCAAAATCCCTCCCCATGAAATCAGCAGATGTGCCAGAATACAGCTCTCCATCTGTCAGGAAGAAGTTAGTCCAAAATTAACGTCCAGCTCTACAGAGCATGTGTACTTTCTGTTTCTGGAACTGATACAAGCGAGTGACCATCTCACCAATCAGAAGTGATGCTGAGAGCATTTTGGGGTCGTAGGGGCTCTTCCCGCGGCCATTCTCAAATTGCACGCCCAGTCGGAAGATGTTGTCCTGTGGAGGAGAGGGTCAAAGTCCAACAAGAGGTCAGTGAACACCACGTTAAACCAGGGTAAAGGTGCATTTATAGGTCATGTTTCAAGTTACAATTTATTCTCATTATAGCATGCTATTTTTGAGATGGGACGCAAATCAAATTTGGCCTGACATAAGCAAAGAGTTATGTCTTTTCTTTTTTCTCTGCTGGCTTTTTCAGCTGCAGGTCAACAATAGTTTCTGCAACGGTGCCACAGAAAAATATCTAAATAATGGTAAAGAAAAATATTAACAGAAGAGTTTGACTAAAATAAAGTCAAATAATTATATGCTGACTTCACTTCTTTAAGCTCATGTGAACACAGTCTACGCTACACGGTGCACACCCTGCCTTGGTCTGCAGAACCCATGCTGGTACATTGATTAACCTGTGGCCCTGTATTGAGCTGACTGATTAAACTTTTATGCAGGAAAGAGCTTGAATAATATTCAACCGTTGAAATGTGCTGACCCCATTTTCTCCCATATCTTCACACACAAACTAATCACTGATGAGAAGTTAATCAGTGAAGAGAAGCAAAAATCTTTCACTTGTAGTTTCTCGTTATTTTACTATTGTGCCGATGTTACATTTCAATCCATCAATCAATTTATTCACTTGATTTAACAAATTGATAATCGGTTCACAAACACATTCTCTGACAACACAGGTGAAGAGGGAGCAGGAAGAAGAAAATCTTGTATAGACCCGCCCCCTTTCTTAATACGTAATTACAAAAATGTCATGGCCGTGCACATTCAATCAACAATACAAGTTGCAAATAACATATCACTCTTCACATTAACAACTCAAAACTGTATAAGAGTTAATCCTTCTTTTCTTATGTTTTGAATTGACTTATAGTAGAGCATTTTTTAACTCCTCATCCAAACTGTTCCATAATTTTTCTCCATGCACCAAAATGTACATTTGTTTTAAAGTTGTACGCACAGTTTTACTTTTGAAATCGTACTTCCTGCTGTTATTCCTTCACATGAGCTTAAGAAAACTAATTTTTGTAAATTAATTGGCAATAATCTCTTTCTAGATTTAAACATAATAGCATTTTAAATTGAGCAGATCCTTAGTTTCAAGATATTTGATTGAATAAACAACTTATTCGTGTGTTCTCTGGTGTCCACTTGATATAAAATTCGCATAACTTTCTTTTGTATGACAAACAATGATTTAGTGTCGGTTTTATATGTGTTGCCCCATACCTCTATACAATAATTCATATATGGAGAGCAAATGAATAATATAATGTCTAGAGTGTTGACAGTTCGAAAACATGTTTTACTTTATTTAGAAGTCCAATACTTTTGCATTGTTTTAGTTTTATGTATTTTATATGAGATTTCCAGTTAAGTTTATAATCTTAAAAAACAACTAAAAATTTTACTTCATGTACTCGTTCAACTTGATTATCATCTATGGACATTATACTAATCATCTATTTTTCTGTTACCAAAAATCATGAATTTAGTTTTATTCCAGTTTATTGATAATTTGTTGTATTTAAACCACTCATTACATATAGATATCTCACAAGACATACATTCTATAATGTTTTTAAGTCGTTCCCAGAACAAAACAAATTAGTATTATCTGTGAACAGGATGACTAGTAACTTTTTAGACACTTCACAAATGTCATTTGTGTGTCATTGTCACATTTCATCAGAGAAGCCACGCGGCACTGAATACATTACCTCTGCCCTCTTGCCCATTTCAAGGTAAGCACAGATGGGGTGGAAGGCTCCCGTGCCACAGATGTACAGGTGGGTCTGGTTGTATGGTTGAAGCACCCGGATGAAGTTAGAACACTCTTTCTACAGTACAAAAATATAAAAATAATAAGAGAAAAATGTAAAAAAAATCCTGTATAACTTAATTCAATGAGAATCACAGCTGACAAAAAATATTACACATCGAGGATCTTGGGGATTTAATAAAACAGCCGGCGAGCTATCTTCTTCTCACAACTACCTCCCCTGAGCGCTGAAATTATTTAGGCTTTTCCAAAAATACACTTGGCACTTCTAATTTTCTCATTTTAGCTAAAATGTAGACAAACACAAAGCAGGAAATAACATAGCTTAGAGAAACTGATGAAAATCCACTTTACCAACTTAAAAGTCGCTGCCTAAAGACTTGTGAGACAAAGTCTCTTTCAAGGAAATCCCATGTGCAAGTTAAATCAGGCACGGATCTGTTAATGATCCATATGCATGAATTTACCAAGGGGTGTTTGAGTTGGCACCGCAACACATCTCAATAGTCCCAGTGGTGCGAGACTGTTTATTAAACTGCTAATCAACAGCATTGGTTAATGTAAGAGGGTTATTAGCAGCTCCAAGGAGCTGATTTTGTCACATGTGTTTAAGAGATTAACTTGGTTTAGCCCCATTATAAACACACGCTGGATATCCACCTGGCAAACAGGCACATGATTTGGAAACATGGCACCCATCAACATTACACGACAGCTAAATTATATCTCTCTCTTCCTTTTCCTCTTAACAAATCTATCATTGAAGCCCACAGACATTTCACTCAGATGATGCGACGATGTCCCCCTGTGTGAGGCATAAATGGATGCAGGGGCGTCAGATTGGAGTGCTGACATTTTCCAGAGGAGCATAAATTCACACCGAGATCACAAGCTGCGATTTTTTTTTTTTCTTTCCACAGCACAACTTTTTTTCTGTTATTATTCTAAAGGGCAGACACTGTTGTTTCAGCTCTGACTTCCTCGGTAAATTTGCTTCAAGGGAAAGTTTGACACTCTGACAAATGAAATGATTTAGTTCAGTGCAGGGAGTTGGGTGTAAAAATGACATCACTCACTTTGTTAAAAGTCAAGCTGGAGAGAACCGCAGGCTAGCTTACTGGGGCTAATTTGTTAGCTTGTCTAATAACTGTTTTCTTGAAACTGTTCCTGTTTGGCATGGTTTCTGTTTCTTCAGACTGATGAAGCTCTCTGGATAGAAGGCGAATATCTCAGCATAAAAAAGAAACCATCCAGATGACCTGACTAAAAATTGTTGGATTTTAAACCTTGATTATTGCGCATGAACTTTGGTGTTTTGAACCAGTTTGACATGACTGTCAATGAGAGAGGGGGTGTGCCCCAGAGGCCATCTTAGTATCAGCATAACTTTTTTTTTTCTCACTTTGGAGTAGGCTGTTGTGTAGAAGCAGTTTTGTTTGATGTTTCCTCAGACTGACGAAGTCTTCTGGATGGAGGGCGAAACAACTCAGCACAAAAAAAAAAATTGTCTAGATGGCCTAACTGAACATTGTTAGGTTTCTTGAAACTTGTACAAAACAAATTGTAGCCAAAAATGCCAATTAGTGGTTGAGGAGGTGATTCCAAGATAAACTATTTCCTGGCTGGATGATAGATTGATCAAAAATATCTAAATTAGGACAACTTTGTAACCTTACACAGAGTGGCAAAAGTTTGCCACATGCTAAACATGTAATGTTTTTGTTGGTTGCAATGAAGAAGAGTTTTTCCACTTGTTAAAAAACACAAAGTAAAAGCAAAAAAACCATGGTTACCTAAACCTAAAGCCAGTATCTCACTGGGACGCAGCTGCTGGCAAACAGCAATTGCAAGAGTTTCCAAAAGTTCTCAAAACGTTTGCAAGGCTTCTTAAATCACAGAGGCTCAGTCTTGTTGCTTGAATTTAAAACACGTTGAAAACAACAACAACAAAAAATTGCAACAAATGCTTTCCCAAAATAGCTACAAAGTTGTCACAGACATCTTGAACCCATCTCAACTTAGTTTCTGTAAATTCTCAAGACAGAAAACAGAGGATTCAGCACTGAACATGCATGAACCACGTCAAAGGTCATAATTCATTAAAAATTCATTAGTAAAACACTGGTCCAAATCTTCCTTTCTCATTTTAAAGGTCCAGTTTTCTATAAGCATGAGGGCATCTGTCAAGGAGGGTACAAAATGTGCTGATGCGCTTATGACGTGGACAACAAAATAATGTGCATGGCCTGGAATAGATTTGCTAGCTGTGCACACAAAACTAGGCTGACCAAAACTGGTTGTGCAAAATGTGTTGCGATGGCTAGCTAGCTGCTTGGTGCAAACACAGAATTCAACCAGACAGCAATTAAAATTTTGATTATTTCTTTTGCAATTATAAGTTGCTAACTAGTCTTCAACAGTTACAGCTTAGTGAGATATTAACTTACCCACAAACTCAAAACAGTTTGTAAGAGGAGTTTTCAAACTTCCTATAAAAATCTAAACGTAATCATATACAGTACAGTAATCCTGTTTTTGGCTACAGATCAACATGTTAAATTTTCCACTGATGTCATACTGCTAAGGCTATTTAAAATAGTTCTTCAAACACCATAAAATCTTTGTTGTTGCATGCTACCAATGCTATTTTTTCCCAGCTATTCAACACCTTACAACTAGTCATGTTATTAATAACTCTTCCTGAACAGTTTACATATTTCAGCCACAGGACTACAGCTCATCAAAAGTGACTATACTTGCAAAATATCATGAGGCTGACCTCAACTCTAAGAGTATATGTGAGCGTGAAGCTTAATGACTTTACCTTCTGGGTTTCCTACTGTTGAACTGTCAGAGCACACGTCCCCCCTTCACATCAATCTCACGCTCGTATTATGTGCATTTCATCAACTCCTATAAAGCCCTGTAAGATTAGCTCTGTTAAGGATTTACCACGGCTGTCTCAGCTAGATTCATTAGCTATGTGGTAGGTACGGCTGCACCTAAACACTGACAGGTGTTGGATATAGTCACGCGAATGCAGCTGTGGGTTGCGCTCAAGTGAAAAACCCTTTCCTCCATCACAAACCATGTCATTGCTTGAAAACTAAAATACCCACAAAGAATAAATGACTCATTTTTTGGGGATCAAATTAATAGTCTTTGGACTGGGTAAGATGACGCTCCACCAGAGAAAAGGGTGGACAGATTTGTCCAAATGTGGGTAAGTTGAGTAAATTTTGGAAAACACAGGACCACTGAGTCAATCCTGAAAATGCACTTAAACTGCAAAACAATTATTAGAATGTTATTCTTTATTATTTGTAATAACCAAAAGGTTATTCAGGAATAAAATCAAGAATTTTAAGAAAACCACACTTGTGTACCGTAGCTCTTGGACTTCAATATGGAGCCTGGGCCAGTCGGTCGGCAAGGGATAGCGATAAAGTCCTCAAGCGCTTTCAGGGAGGGGGCAGCTGTTACATTTGCTCTGTGGTTGTAAATTGTGGTTTGGAGAAATGCATCGCTTCGAGAGCTCTGGATGCTTTAGTAATGTCCTAATCAAGACCTCTCCATGTGTTCCTCTGTCTTTGCTCTCACCGCCCCGATTTCAAGGGTAAACATTTTCACAGCACGCAAATACCTCATCACTGCCGTTTGTGTGATTCTGTGCTGCCAGAGTGCAATCTTTCCACTGCGTAATGCCAGTGTACAGCTAAAGTACTTTTGACTTTGTGGGAATTGTAAAAAAAAAAAAAAATGGTGCGACCCTCAATGAAAAAAGCCTTTTGGTTTCAGTGGATGTATGTGGTTCGGAATAATCCGTCAAAACCTGCAGCCTTGCACTGGAGGCTCATTCAACCGCGAAATTGAGATCAGATACAATACTAAGAGGGGCCTTTCTAAACAGTAACACAAAGATAAGATACATTAACACCAGTGTGCACACAGAGTCGAGTTTGTGTTCGAGCAGAACTGGCCATGTGTGCTAACACATCGTGACAGATAACAATGGAAGTGCACACATGTGTATGCTCTGAGTCAGACACAAACATATTTTCAACATTTATCAAAAGCAAATTAACTCGGTTATTGTCCCTTGTGCCCTTGACACAGATGCACTCCACTGTGTGTTTGTATGCTTTGTTGCAGGTGTCACTGGGAGAAGGCCTATACAAGGGTGAAACGTGGTAACGGTGAAATGAAACATGGCTTTCATCAGAGGTAATTTCCTACCTCCTCAGTCCTTTTGTTCCTTTAAATAAGGAGACCAAAGACTTTTACTTTGTCTGTAATAAATTTGGGATGTACCAGAAAACTCTTGACAAATCTGAGGAAAGAACAGCAATGCCAAACCTTATGGAAGAGCTCCAAACATGATGCCAACATGTGTTAGGACTCACCCCTAGATCTTTTCCTGCCCACTTGCATTCATCTTTCTTGGAAAAGGTGGCGGGCCACACAATCTGTGCAAATGAGAAAAACACACGTTCGGATTACAGTGAAGGTTAAGAATAACATGTTGCTTTGTGAAATAGGGAGGATAGACATTCAATGGTAACGAGTCATTATGACGAATCAGGAAAAAAAGATAGTTCTGGGTAAATGACTGAATTTGTCATCATTTAAATGTTTTCCTTGTTAAGTCACATGTGGAAATATAATTAGAAAAGGATTGTGTAGCAATACATAATACAGCCTGATATACATGGAGTACACACCTCTTGCGTACAAGGACTTAGACTGTACTGTATTATGAAGTGACTTGTTTCTCTATGTACAGGATGTGTGTACTTGCCTCCCTGGTCTTGCTACATACAGGTGAAAACCAGCTGATATGTAGCAATTATGTATGTATGAAGCAATGTAGCTACTGGTACGTAGCTGGGTATACTGGGTATCTGGTACAAACCCAATAGGCACTAGTTGAGTACTCAATATGTACCAAGTAAATAACAAATCTTTACACAGTATGTATTGTACTGTATTACTACCAAGTATTGATCTTCAAACAAACTAAAAAAAAAAGATTTACTTAAAAGAAAAGAAACTTTAAAAAGTAGAATACATATATGAATTTGGAAAATATACAGTAGTAGAAATAATTAAAAATGCTGAACTCTACTCATACTGAAATCTTCAGCATAAGGTTGTACTTTGTACTTTAAATATAAACAGAAAGCAGGGGTTTGCAACTGTGCTTGTCATTTCTTTGTGGCCTCTGGTTACACATGAATTATAAACACACATGGAGAGTATGAGTGTGCATGTGTGAGCTGCATTGAGATGGGGAGTGATTATATTCTCAAAATTGGGGGTGCGACAGAGCTCGTAATTTTTTTTTTTTTTTGGGGGGTTGCTGACCACACAGATGTGAGCAGACAGTGGAAATATATGCACATGCATGTCCATGCATTATGATGCCTTTACAGAGAGCAAACATTTATCTTTACAATTTCTATCCACTATCTTGATCAGTTTTCTTTCCCCATAAAAAAAAAAAAAAAAAAATCGGCATTTATCACTGATTACATTAGGTGTGCTAAATCACAGCTTTTTAGTCTTTACCTCACAACGTTGCATAGATGAGAACAAAAGAGCCAAAGGCATGGGTATTCGAAGGCACGTATCATTTTTGCATCGACTTTGCATTTTTTAGCAATTTGCTCCCTCGTAAAGCTCTCTGCAGCCTGCAGGCAACACCGTGTCGGACTTGTGAGTCTTTGATAGCAGCTCGAATCAGATAAAAAGACTGTTAACCTCGTCCAGGTGGAGTAATGGAATTATGGACCGCCGTGTCTGGACTGAGACAGACAGAGGGAGGGATGAAGGCGGGCGAGAAATAGATGAAATAATGGACTCCAGAGGTGTCAGGCAGCAGAGGAGAGGAGATGAAACTTGACTCTAATAAACTCGTTAAAACACAACTTTTGTTTTCTTTTACCAATTAAATTTTTTGAGTTTTACCTGTTTGTGGTCTCTGTTGATATTGACGAGATCAAATGAGAAGATATGGTCCTCTGCTCCCACCAATAATCTCCCCCGCTCCTCATCCAGTAGAAACGCATCATAGCTCGAACTATTGGCTAAACCATTGAAGGTGACAAGATTACTGGTCTCTAACATCTCTGGAAGAGAAGATAAGGAAAACAAATGTAAAGGTTTCAATGGAAAACACTTCCTAATTAAATGCAGAGCATTCTTTGAAGAAATATGTCGCTGGTCGTCTTTCATGCAAGAACTATAACAACCATTTTATGTGGAGAAATAAAGCCATAGATATTTTGCTCAAACCTTGAAAATAACATGATGTGCAACCTACAGAGTCATTGCAATAACTTACTTGATCTGTTAGTGCTTAGATTATGTAGTGTTAATAACTCTCAGCAACTACCACGTGCAATGTTGCCTCAATATTAGCATACTTCACACCGTTTTAGACATTCATGTGTCAGCTAATGTTGATTAGCTGTGCATGTGCATCCAGTACGGTAATTATTTTCCACGTTTCATTGAAATCTGTTCAGCAGTTCACAAGATATTTTGCTTACAGACAAACAGGACTGACTTTGACAGCTAATGCCAAAGTTTAAGCAACAATGGTTGGCAGAGTTAGTGGACTCTGGACTGTGGCAGACATCTTGAAATGGGGTAACGTCAAAATAACAATTAGTTTTCTATGCACATTCAGTGGGCATGGATGTAGTTAGAGTGAGGACAGAGTAAGATGACTCGCCGTGGCAACCCCTGGAGGGAAATGCCTAACAAAGATGTACAGTCAGTGAATACTTTTGAGCGTTTCATTATATCTGTATAGTGATTCATGATGTATTTTGCTAATTGCACAGACATACAAACACACACACTGGCAAAAAAAATCATAGCTCTGTCTTAACCTTCTGCAGCAGGTGATAAAAACTAAAGGTAAACTAAAAATACCAGTGAAATACTAAACCACAGTTGCCAGAAATAGTCCCTCCCCTGTCGTATCGCCTTGTAAGAAAGAAAGAAATTAAAATTAAGGAAATTTCACGTTTCATTGACGGCTTTGCACTCACTTGAGTACGGACACGTGTCAGTCAAGCATAGCGTGAGGGGTTTTTAAGTGAACGCAGCATGTCACAATCAGGGACACGGCTCAGATCGCTCAGCCGTGTGATTGGCTGAATAATTCATACGGCGTCAGGAGTGCTGTGTGAGGAAGTATGCATCTGTAAAAAGGTTATGTAAATTAATGTTGAGATGTTTGTATGTGTGCACCTAGTTCCACACATTATTGTATTTGGATGTTGGAAATGTAACAGATTGTGAGCTAAAAATAAAAAATAAATGGATGCATTTTAAGTCGAGCCAGAACGCAAGACATTGGGTGAAGCTTCAAAACTAAAGGGTCCATAAACTTGGAAGTTTAATATTAACGGAGGTAATCACTCTTTAAGTGAAAAGCAAGTGGACACGGGATTCCACATCCCATAAATACCCAGACAAACAGCTTTTGTGTCCAAGAACCTACTCCTGGAATATGTTGTACTTTTACTGAACTTCACTTCCTGTAAAAGACCATGTTACAACTTTTAGGCTTTTCTCTTCAGTGTATTACAGAATATTGCTTTTTCTGGAAAAGACCATTATGTTTTAAAGCTCAAAATATATTAAAAGTGTGCCAAACCCTAAGACAAAGGACAGACATGTGCTGCCTGAAAAGGCTTATGAAAAGCTCAAATGTATTAAAAAGAAGAAGAAAAAAAAAACTAAAAAGAAAAAAAAACTTTGGAAACAAAACAAATTTTCTCAAGAATTCAATGTCTATGTTTATGCATTATCCATCCATCATCTTTACCCACTTTTTCCTTTTCAGGTTGCGGGGGGGGGGGGGGGGGTGTCACGGGAA
>JARVLU010000646.1:12132414-12148498 GCA_031762415.1 Simpsonichthys santanae | reverse complement strand
AGACAAACGAGACAAACAACTATTTACTTTCTCACTCACACCTAGGAACAATTTAGAGTTACCAATCAGTCTAACATGCTGTATTTTCTGCCATAAACATTGCACCGTCCTATAAGTAGCATCAGTCCAAATATGTCTAATAAAGTGGAAAAATCCATAAATATGTCACTTGGCCATATATGTCGCATCTACTATGCGTCACGTGTCGTGGTTGTTATGCGTCACCACTGACAACCCGGAAATGTCTTGTGCCAAAAATCGATTGGTTGCCAAATGACGGCTGGGGGAGTGTGCACGGGAAGACTTTAACAAGAATTTAACAAGATTAACACTGAAAAACAATTATTTGTTTGCTCTAAATTATAGCAAAGTTGTGTCTCAGTTGAACTTTCCTTTAATAAATGCATTTAGACGGTCAGATCAGCTGCATTTTCAAAACCAGATACATGGAAACATGAACGCGCCGAGGGCGAATTGCTGTCCATTTCTTCAAAATTCAACAGGATAACCACATAAAACAATTATTTGCTACCCTGACTTTATAGTAAAGGTGTGTCTCAGTTGAACTTTTTCTTGATAAATGCACTTCAGTGGTCAAATCAGCTGAATTTCGCCGGGGCGGTGCCGCAAAATGAAGCTGATTTGACGGTTGCTCCAGGCAGACAACAGTGGCAGGCTATGGCAAGCTGATTGTGTCATTAATAGCCATGTTTACCTATTACATGGTGAAATGGTGTGCCATACTACTCGAGTACCATCTAGTGGCTGAAAATGGTAGTGTTCAATATTTTCAGTCAGAATGAATAAAAACTGTTGTATCTCATCCAAAAATTGGTTTATAAATACATGTATGGGAAAAAATCCATAAATACATCGTTTCGGCATATGAGTCACAGGGCATGCAAATTATGCATATTACGACTTATACAGCAAAAATACGGTACATGTTTTCAGTCTGTGGGAGGAAATCAGAGTACTCGGAGAAAACCCACGGATGCACGTAGAGAACATGCAGTAAATAAATACCAAAACAAATAAATAAATAAATCTGGTATTTCAGGAAGAAAGCAAGCCATTATAATGTACTGGTTGTCCTAAACAAATAAATAAATAGATAGATGGTACTGATGCACCATCTATCAGCATTAGTGTTAACACATAGAAAAGACACACATGTACACAAAACCATTATGGAGGAAAGAGCACAGCCATACACGCAAACATGTATGTGAGCAGTCCTCTGATTGACGAGCTGCTATAGGAGCCATCTGCACCCACTCACAGTGTGTAAGATCTTAGACATCTGTGTCTGCATGAAAGAATGAAGTGATGGAAAGGGGGACGGAGGAACTGGTGTGCCGACCATCACTGTGAACGCGTTGGGTGGACACGCCACTGTGAGAGGGGAGGAGTGGTTGTCACTTAATAAAGATGGCGGCAGCTCATCTGTGTCAGTTGGATTTTAGTTGGATGCTGAGAAAACAGAGTGGGCGGATGTGGGCATGAATGGTGGTCTGTGGTTAATATTTGTACCGTGGTGCCACAGATGGGTACTTGTGTGGGTTTAGTGTGTGGAGGTATCTTTGCTCCAGTTACGTACACGGACATCCTGGCATTCACAAATACAGACTTTCCATAGCAGCTATGATTTAATCTCCCCAGTATTCAACCGTGCAAACGTTCAGATATGTTCTGCTGTCATTTTGCAGCTAAACAGGTATACTGGTCTCAGTCTACAAATAAGAAGTGACAGCAGGGTCAGGAAATTAGGTTTAAAAAAAGAAAAAGCATTTTCCAATCAACAGAATGCCAAAAGGCCCACTGGCACAAAAGGCAACACAAGATTAACACTGGGAACCAAAAAAAAAAAAAAAAAAGGTTGAAAAACTTTGGAATTGCTCCAAATATGATAGACTATAAAGAGAAATTTGAAACACACTGAGGCCTAAGGTCAACCAAGACATCTGAAATGAAGAAAACAGAAGACAAAGGGGAGTTTTTCCTCTCGTTCTCAACGTTGCCATGCAGGGTCTGCATGTGACGACCCATGTGATTTCAAAACAAGCTCTGTCACGAACGGCTTCCTCTAAATGAGCCAGGCAGAAACAACAAAATAGATGTGCATGCATCTTTCAACATGTGGTGATCTTCGACAAGGACAAGGTGGCCCGTGCTCGTGAACACACATAGAAAGGCTTTGTCTGAGCTGGGATCTAGTGCGGTTTGGAAAATCTGGGAGAACTGGGGCGTAAGTGTTTAAGGACCTCCAACCTAAACACAGACACGCTCGTTTGGAAGCGGGACGCCGCGCAGCAGAGCTCATGTAAAAGACATGATACATAGAACATACAAAAAGAAAGTTCTATTTAAAATCACTGTTGTTTTTATAATTCAAACCCCTCCTGTAGAATTTCATGCATATTTTAATATTGACGTCAACGCCAAAACTGCACACGGTCCACCGTGAACACACACAAACACACGTCGTCTCAGTCTAAGCTGTAATCTAATCTGAATTTTAGGGTTTTATTTACAATGAGTGAACTCAGACTCAGGCCCAGGACCCCTCCAGCACAGTGGCGTAGTATGCGATACGCGGGTATATGGAGTATACACACTAGAAACACTTAAGAATTTCAGTATACAGTACTTTAACAGTGCCCAGTGATACATGACATATCATTAGCCACATGTCATTGATATGTTAAACAGCAGTTAAATGCTTCTGTAACAATCTAACTGTATGCAGAGCTGTATTACATTCACTTATCCAGCAAATTATTGTATTAATACAGTACGTCTGTACTTATTACTTAACTCTTGAACATGTTTTGCAATACTGTTTTATAAATTGTATAACATGTTTTTAATACAAAGGCAACTGTTGTACAAAGTTTGTTGTTCCATTTATTTAAATACAAGCACCAGAGAAATTTGGAAATGTTCAATATGCTTAAAACCCAAAATTAATTGACGATTACATTGTACTAACCAGTGTACTTTGGTTCCTAAGCACAGTATACGGACCGACCGTGGTAAAGTTAGTTTTACGTTGGACAATCGCGTTCTGTAGCTAACGTCCAACGTAAAACTACTGCAACTTTATTGCAGTGTACCCACTACAAAAATGTAGACTACACCACTGCTCCAACATACAATTCACACATAACTCCTTCAAATGCATCTCCATACACACGCCTCGTGCCCTCCTTGCCACACACAGTCTGCGTGCACTGCAGCCACTGAATGACCATAAACACATCTACTTATGTGCATATCTGTGTTCGGCCCACTTCAAGCGGAGACTCACATGCTATGTTCAGTCATTGTTTCCCACCTTTTCCAATTATACCTTCGGCTGGTCCCTTTCACTCACACATTCTGTCTTTCACACATGCGACAGGCGCGATGGCCTATAAACAGCAGCCCACAGACATGCAAACACACATGTGCATACACACATGCAGATGCAAACACAATGTAATGCCCATGTGCTTTGGATAACACTCCAAGTTCTGTGTTTTGGTTGCTGTTATAAATTGCCATTAAAGATAACACAGAATGATCAAAGCTCTAGGAAATAGATCTTATGTAGGATGTTGTTTGGACATGCAGCATGTGAATGTTTGGATAAACCTCTGGTTTATCACATCTGGTACATGACAATCGCCATAATATCCAAAGTGCTTGAACAAAAGCTTGTTTTTTTTTTTTTTTTTTTTTTTTTTTTTTTTTTTTTTTTTTTTTTTTTTTTTTTTTTACTTTATGCCAAATTACAAACAGTACTTCTTGGATGAACATCGCAGCTTGGGATCATTTTTAGTTTTCTAGGATTTTGAATATTTTTCTAAATATTCATTTGTTGCTGTTTTGAAATGATTTAGGTCACTACATAGTTTAGGATCCAGGTAGTTTGAGGATGATAGTAAAATCATTAGCTTGCACCTCACAAAGGAGATACAAGGTTTGTTGAGGTTTTGCAGAGGTCTGCAACCTTTTTGATCATTTCTGCCCCTTCACTCACTAACTAAAACATCTGGAGCCACAAAACCTACTACAACTGTGATTATCAACTGATGGCTCATGGGCCACTGAGTTTGTTGGAGGGGAGCTTTTCTGGCCAGTGGGTGTGGGGTGGGGGTTGGGGTTTGACATTATAAAACTAAAATTATATCATGAGTTTTAACATTTATATTTTTACATTTTAAGACAAAAACAGACCATATAATGCAAAGAAGGAAATTAATTACAGGTTATACTGATTTTGATAAAAAATAAAACACTGAACTCTGCAGGCCTATGTGAGGAATAATAAATAAGTATTGAGCATGTGGTAGATCGGTGGCCAGTGCCGCAGTCTTGTAATCTTGAGGTTGTGGGTTCAAGCCCAGGTTGCGTCAAGAAGGTATCTGGCATAAAACAAAATGCAAAATTGTTCATGCTAGTGGTGGCCCCTGAAGAAAGAAGCAGCCAAAAAAAAACCTTACTAATTTCAAAAATTTTCTGCAGGACCAATAAAGTTTTTATCTTACTAGTAGTTATGAGGCAAAAATTTACAAACATTTGACAACAAAACTGCCCAAAGTAGCCTTTTCTGTTGAGAGTATAAAAATCAATACAATTAAATTTCATTAAGTTTTGGTCAAAGCTTCAAAGAGCAGCAAATGAGGGAGCCGCATGTGGCTCCAGAGCCGCAGGTTGCAGACCCCAGTGCTGGATCTCAAGTTCAGCCAGTTAAAATGTCAAAATATCTTTTTCAGACAAACTGGTGATTTGATTGCCTCTAGAAACCAGTTCTCTAGACATAAAACAAAATTACTGAAGGTTTTAAAAGCCTACAGTTTTTTCCCTGTGCTGAAATTTTATTTAATCTAAAATAGAAGAAAATAAAAACAACTTTTTTCTCCAACTTCAAACAGTACAATGACAAAAAATAAGTTGCATCTTTTCTAACTTTACACTTTTTGCAGCTTGTTTTCCTCACATTCACAGTGATCAGGATTTTGAGAAAAAAACTAAGTGCTGAAACTCTTGTTTTTCAATTAATCTAATTTAAAAGAAGGGGTATAAATAGATAATGCAAGCAATCCATTCACACGAATCACCATTTGTCTCTGTCATACACCATTATAGAAAATATTCTGCATGTTGTATCAAACTATGAGGGGGATAAAATACATTAAATTCATTCAAATATCAAGTGCAGTTGTCTGTGGAGGACTCTTCTCTCCCTCATTCAGCAAGCAGTCGGGCATTTTAGACGCCTACATGCCACGCAATAGTGGAATAATGGAACACAACAAAATAAAGGCGACGGGGCATTAAATTACGTTTATCTGATTGTCTGTGCGTGTGGCTAGGAGTGTGTTTGAGTGACGGGAAATACAAAAGCCTGCGATTAAACAGACATTCCATTTAAATTTTAATACTTTTCTTGCTTTTTTATAATAATAAAAATGCTTTTAATGCTTTCTGTGTTTGTTATAGAGTACAGCATTCAGCTGTCATGGCAGCTAAAGCTACAAAACACAGGTGGGAAAAGTCGAGACCGTCGCCTCATGGAAATTTGCCAAACACTTTGCTTAACAAAGTATTCAAATATTATCTTAGGCTCAAGGATACCCACGCATGCCTTAAAAGTTCACCTCTCTGGTTCGTTCTTTCTTCACCGAGTAGCAGGTGCGGGTTGGTTTCCATGGTGACCGTCTGTACAACACAACCCGGGCCACTGGAGACCTCATTCAGGTGCAGCTAAGTGACAGCTTTGACAGGATACGTGCTACCTTTCACCATGACCTCTACAATTAGGAGGAGCTGCTCTGTGTGGCTTCATCCAAAATAACAGACGCGTGCACGACTGAGCAGTGTGTTGACTGAGTATTTACTACAACATGGTTAAACATGCTGCTGAAGCTGTAAAAATCACCGTGCACACATTTTCTATTAAAACAGAATGATCTGTTGTATCAATCAGTGTAAGCCAAACCTAATGCACCTTTCATGGATATAACTTATGGCTTACTTTAGTGTTTTATTTTAACCCATATGTATGAAAGGACCTAGCACGAAAAATGTGACCACAACACAAGATGCACTTACTCTTTAATAGCAGCATTACTTTTCACCGGATGTCTCAACCACTTTGTCCTACTTCTAGGATTTGAACATTCACAAGATGCTTTAGGGGTGTCCCAATCCTTTTAGCGACATAGAGAGGGGATTACCATATTTTCCGCTGTATAAGTCACAGTTTTTTGCATAATTTGCATGCCCTGTCTTATAGGCGAAAGTGACATATTTATGGATTTTTTACCATATTTATAAACCAATTTATGGCTGAGATATGACCATTATCATTCATTCTGACTGAAAAACAGTACCATTTCCAGACACTAGATGGAAGCAGAGCAGTAAGGCATGCCACTGTATCATGTAATAGGTAAAAGTGGCTATTAATGACACAATCGGCTTGCTATAGAACTACTGAGGCACACCTTTACTATAATTTCAAGCACACAATAGTTTTTACGTGTTAAGCTTCTTAAATTCTTGTTAAAGTCCTCCCGTGCACGCTACCACGGCCGCCATTTGTCAGCCCATTGATTTTTGGCACAATACCAGCACACATTTCCGGGTATGGCCCACATTTCTGGATTGTCAGTGGCGATGCGTAACAAACGTGACGCGTCAGACAGATGCATAATAGATGCGACGTATACGGCGAAGCAACATATTTATGGATTTTTCCACTGAATTTAGACATAGTTGGACTGATGCGACTTATAGGGCAGTGCGACATATGTACGGTGGAAAATATGGTATCTGCCCCTACAACTTGGGGGTTTTCAGAGGAACACTTTAGGCTAGAGACTTTTTATTCAATCCTCACAGGTATATGAAACAGCAGTCAATCGTATATTAGGCATATTTGCCCCATGTCAACATCTTCTGTCACTTAAGAGAAATGAAGCCAGCAGAACCCAGTTTAAGAGCTATGCCATGTATTCTTTAAACCAGTCTGCACACTAGGAATTTAGAAGCTTAAAGTCCCACCTAATCTCCTAAATGTATCAGAAACATTAATATTTAAACATACAGCAGCAAGGTAAGGACTATGTAAATCAGCAAATGTCAATACCTGAAAAGGATAATCTTATCTTTTTTTTTTTTTCATTTGTTCTTTCCTGTTTGTTGACATGAGGGCCATGACTTCAAACTTGTACTGATTCTGTAAAACATGCCCCTGAAAATTAGACTTTTATAGGCCCGATTGCACTGCAAAAAATATGTTTGACTCTGCTAACTGTAGATACAAACACATGAAATGTAAGGTAGGGTGTATTGCAAAGCGGTCACATGCGATTTACATCTAGAGATAGTTTTAGCTCTAAGAAGAGATTTGGCATTCTTTGTTATTCCTTGAGAGGGAGAGCCAGTGAAAAATGTGCAGACATAATGCATAAGAGTAGCAGATCGAGAAGTAAAGGCAACAAAAACCAAACACCTGAAACAATGACAGCACTCTAAGGCGAGCAAATTTTAAAAACGCTAACACAACAGAAGCGATCAAGCATGGAACCATTTCATTAGTGCACGTTTCTTGTCGTCTTGGGGCGGCTGGACCACAAACCAGAGCTATGACCACAGACAGCTTGAATCCTGGCTATGCCTGCAGCAGATAACCCACTCACACACCTTTAAATCCACATGGTGTAACTGGGCTACTCAGGTTTTCTGGTTTTAATCATTAGGTGAAAAACACCCACATAAACAAAACATGCAAATTAATACTTTCACTTTTTATATGCTAATAAAACTACCAACAAAAAAAGTTGAATTAAAGAACTGTTAAAACCAGATTGAGTATGTATGCACAGAGTTTAAAATAAAAGGAAGTCACACTGTGGATCCTGCAGGAAGAGGAAGATAGGGCTCTCAACAGGCAGTTTGATGGATGGACTTTGAGAGAAACCAGACTGTGGTTATCGTGGCTATGTCTGGAGCCAGTGCCTGTTAGTGCAGCCTGTCAGCTGTACGGCGGCGCTGAATGTCAACTCTGCCATTTTATTACAAATTAATGAGGCAAGGCTAGAGATCTGAATATATCCCAGGCAAAGTGTGACATGGAACACGCTGATGCAAAAGAGCAAGTAAATTCTTATACAAAAGCATATATTTCTGCTTCGCCTGGCACGAACTGAGGGTTTTGCGTTGCAACTTTTTGATTTGATTCGTTCAGTGCATTTGCACTGGAAATTTCCAAGAGGGAAGATTTTCTCCTCCCCTCTACTTCAGGCTATTTTTTTGTTATTTATGACAGGAAAAAATAGCTGCTTTACAGCAAAATGTGAATAAAAGTACAGTATTATGATTGTTAGCGTATGCAAGTTGACCTACAATGAAACATTTAAAACCACAAGACTAAAACAGCACAACCATTCATTTTGTGTATAGAATCTCAAATAGCACCAGTCTAGTTAAAAAGAGAAACAATCCTTTGACTTTCGCACATATTTAACATTCATGTTAGCCCGTCGTAGATTCCCCCTCTCATTCGTAACACGACTCTTCTCCGATGGAAGCGTGCACCCTTTTCTCCATCTGACTGACAAGATTTAGCAGGTGGTGGGACCCATTCATGCTCGCGGTTCTGCAATCTGCACAAGGCTGTAACTCAAGCCTGCGTCTCAAACACAGATGCAGAGATATTTTCCCAACGTGCATGCAAGCCCACACAACGCTAATGTATACACAGACAAAAATGTACGTCAAACATGCACAGCGGCTGTGTGCACACAGACGGTAATCGCTACGCAAACAAAAACTGCACCGACGCTGCCGTCCATTGTGGTGCTTGAGCTCTGATCCGTTTTGATCATTTTTGTTTTGTTTTGTCGCGTAAGGGTGCATTTTCTTGTTGCGTTCCAAAACACAGCTCGCAGAAGAAACTGCAGACACGCAAAAGAAAGGTAAATACTTTAGCTATAGTTTGGAATATAAACAAGTGGCTTTTTGTTCATTTGCTGCATGATAGCTTTATGTTGCACAGCTACAATACATGCTCCCACATTCATTAAACCATCCTTCAACTTGTGGACTAGAATGGTGGGAGCTTAACAAACTGTGGTCAGGTTTGTGAGCCAGAGCAGGGAAATGGAAGTTTAACAGGAGGGCACATTTGAAATAGACCACTGCAAAACATTGGATTTACTCCTGAAATGTGGCTGCGTGGGAGCAAAAAAATGTAGGTGGTTTAGTGTGTGTGTGGGTGTCGGTCCAAATAGAGTTGAAAAGACGGATAGCCAAAAAAGAGGATATGTATTAACTGAGCTGTAATCAAACAAACAGGAAAAGAAGACGTAAAAAAAAAAAAATACCCACACACAGTCTGTTAAAGATTGCACTTAGGGTTTGTGGTGCTGTGGTTCCTTGAGAAACAACTGAGTGGCAGGAGGAGGAGGAGGGAGAGGAAGAAAAGAACTATGAGAACGTAACAGGGAGGGAGTCGGAGGCAGGCATCTCCAAGGTTGGCGCGTTGGGAGAACACCTTGTAATTATCCACATCCGCTCTGTCAGCCGCAGCCAGCCGAACACACAGATACAGCTGAGAGAGGTCCTCCACACACGATACCCAAGATGCTAATTCATACATCAAAGAAACACCAAGCAAAAAAAAAAAAAAAAAAATACAGCACAGATAAACCAACATGTACGCAAACACCCACAAACATATAAACTGCACATATTTTCACAGGCGGGCAGGCAGGCACACCCACGTTCTCACACAGGCTTATTATGGGGCTCAGGCCAGACATCGAGTGTGGTTCCACTCCAAGTGTCAATTTTGAAGGGTTAAAAGCCAACTCCAGATTCCTTGTCTCTTTCTCAGTCTCGCTCTGATTTTCCTCCTCGGTTCCACCCATATAGGGGGAGCACGAAGGCATGAAGAGGTCACGGAGAAGATCTCAAATAGTCTGAATAATTTGCATATATTTTGAAAGTTTTGGCTCATTTTATGCGCACAGGATTGAGTATTGTCTACCTTTAATATTTGCATGTATATTCCTCTACTGACCTTTAGGGGTCAGCGTTACTCCTGATGGCTGCTTACACAGCATGGGTGAGTGCTGCATTGATGTGTGCAGGTATGCATTGATCCATGGAAGTGTCATTATCCTTGCCACTCATTTGAGTGATATTTTAGTACAGTAGTAAATTAAAGGTCACAAGGTGAACTGATGATTGAGTCCGGGTGAATCACTTTTAGTGAGTCTCATTAAGCACCATTAATTTGCAGTTCACGTAAGTTGACCTGTGGTGAAACGATGAGCTCTTTGGATTTTTCATTCTTTGTGGCCAAGGTGAGAAAAACAACTCCGTTCTCAAGGAGAAAAGAAAATCATTAACTGCCGCGATCATCGCTGCGTCCCCCGTGAAACCGTAACCTTTCTGCTGAATGTCTAACTGACCCCACTGGGAAATCATTTACTCTCCACTTGCTCTGCCAGCTGTCCCACGAGAGGTCATTCTATCTACCTGTCTCCATTTTCGGAGTCGTTCTTCATTGCAAACTGCTCACTCTGCAGTCGTTTTGCCTGTCCTTTCCAGATGATGAGAATTTATCACTTGTGTGTGACGACCTGCCCCTTGGAGGCTTGTCATCAGCTCTTATTTGAAGATGATTTCATGGGTCTCTGCTCGGCTTTTCTCCAAATGACCCAAAACACAGGTCTGTGCTGGCTCTTGAGATTATTCTGCAAATCAGGATGTGATGCACCCCATGCTTCAGGGCCCCGCTCAGGAGATTTGCTTGTTTGCTTGTCCTCCCCAGGAGAATTCTTCCCTGCTGTTTGTTTGACTTAATTACTACGGCGGCTTCACGCAGGGAAAGGGATGAGTGGCACTTTGCTTAACAATCAGCCTCCCTTCCTTTTGCGTCATCTACTATACTGTACACCTGCCAGCTTGTCCTTCATTAGGAGTGAATCCCATCCCCTCCGCTAACCTCCACAACTGAGAACTGTCTCCTGACAGACACACTGAGAGCCTTCAAACACCTGTGGGACCCAAACACGCAAAAACAAAGAAAGCGGCACATGATGCACTCCCATGCCTTTCCGCCCCTGCGTCCGCCTGTGCCGACAAGCGCAAAACACGAGCCAACAGCCGGCTGCAGTCACACTTTCAACAGAGACGCTCAACGACATGACAAAACATCCCGATTTGTGGGCTCTTGCGTGCACGTGCACCAAACCAGGTGTCTAATCATATGAGGACCTGACACATTTTTGTCATGCTGAAACGCACCACTCGCAGTCCACGGGGAGGAAGACACAAGAGGGTGTGTTGAGTCCTCACACCAGCAAGAACATTCACACACACACAACATGGCTTTAATGTAAGCAAAGGCATACTTTTCATTCAACCTTTATTTATACAGGTTCATCCCAGTGAGCCTCGGGGACTCATTTACAAGACAGACATGAACAAAATAAATAAATGTACAGAACGACAGGCTACCATTCCCTCAATAGACTGACAACGCACATCCATCACTCAGTCAGTGCACACTTTGACGCTTGACATGTTTCTTGTCTCGCACTTTTGTCAGCAACATGTTCCCTTGTCAGAATGAAGCAGCAAAGAGGATCACAAAAGGGAGCAGGAGGGAACTATATTCAAATTCTTTAAACAGATGGCTGTGTAAAGAAAACATTTTCTCCTAAAAGCTCATCTTAGTGTGAACGGACGCGGTTAAAGCCCGGGGGGGATGTTCACTTTCTTTTAGGTTTACTTTCTCTACATTCATGTTGTCATGTTTTAAAATCCTGCGATTTGACTTTCGCAGTGCACAGAGCTGAGAAGACCTGAAGTCAGTCACATTTTATTTTAGATTTAGGACGCAGGCACTCATTTAGGAGCTGAGAGGGTGATAAAAGGAAATATACAGCCCTCGAAATTACAACTTGCACTTCATCTAAAGAATAAAGCATGTCATATGGCAGGCCTCTAAACATAAGTTACACTAAATCTCTTGTCTAAAGATAGAGATGAATTAGTGACAGGCATCATACTCAGCTCTTGTTCAATCCCAACATTTTATTCTCCCTAAAAAATGGTCTGAAAAGCCAACAATCTGGGCGACAATCAAATGCACGAGAGCACTTTTAACCACACACTCGTGCTTTAAGCTGCAAATCAGCCTGTTCATAAATTTTCAGAGGGCGTGATTTAGACGGGACTAAAAAAAAAGAACCAAGTTGCCACACTTTCAGTCTAGCCTTGTAGAAAAGGAAAAAAAAAATCCTAAAATATGGCAAAAAAAAAAAAAAAAATAACATGTCGGTGGCCAAGATGAAAAGTCTGCTATTACAAAAAGCCTGATTTAGTGTAGGGTGTGAGTGAAGAGACAAGACACGGAGGGAAATAGAGGGAGGAGAGGACGGACCGGCGCTCCGCAGTCTCCCCTCAAAATAACACAGAAGGAGAGAGAATAACATGTTTGCTATATATACGTCAAATATGTACACGTGCAGGATAGAAAAGAAACTCACTCTTGTTCTCTGGAAAAGGAGGTGTAAACTGTATAGTAAAATTAATTCAACCTCTCCAATAATTGAATTTATTCAACATATAATAAAAAAGGAGTCAAGATTTCCACCTTGAAGAAAGGCTCTGTCATCAAAAGCTGTTAAAACAGACTTTGCTACCTTTTCTGAGCACTTACCAGGGACGCGCAGTGCTAATAGAAGGGGACAGGACAAGAGGAAAAACGATACAGGGGCCAAAATATACATTTAACTTCAGGCAGGAGTCTGTTCGCGGCATATGGAAACAATCCAACCATTTGTAAGGAGAAGGGTGAATTCTTAGAGACAGGCGGTGCGGGTGAGAGGGAAGGAGCGAGGTAATGGGAGAGAGGAATACAGAAGGTTAAGAAGAGAGAGGGCTCTTGTGCAGACCAAGAGCCAGAAGTAGTGAATAAGAAACACAGAGGCAGAAATGGACTTGATGAGATAGAAGAGGAAAAAAAAAAAAAAAAAAAAGCACAGAATGAATGAAAAGCATAAAAGAGCACCCAGAGGCAAGAGACATATAGTCTGGGTTAAAAGCACCAGCTATAACCTGCAGTCAGGGAGAGCAGAGATCTTACCCTTGTATGACAGCTTTAGTCTTGGTACGTTGTGCTTGGGCTCAACTCCTCTTCCCAGCTGCACTGCAACACACAGCAGCACTACAGTCCCAAGCAGGTAATCCATGGTGCTGGAGTGCTGCTGGCTGGTCTCCAGACCAGAAGGGCACTCACAGCCCGACCCCAAATTAAGAGTCTGATGAGGTTCGCCAAGTCAGGGGAGTCCCTTAGCCTTGGAAGTAGAGGTTCCAGGGAGAGGGGTAAAATCCTGGCTCTTCTCTCCCGCTCAGACTGTTGGACCAGTTCTCTTGTGAAGTCGGTGGAGGGGTGCCGCTCACATGGCTCCCCCTGTGGAGATCCAGGCTTTAATAGCCCCTTGGATTATCTGTCCTCCCCCAGGTGAAGGCTCAGTGGTGCTTCAGCTTGTTTGATAAGGTCGAGGCTGTGTAAGGGTGAATCAGACACCTATCCAGTAGAATAAACCATCAAGAGATTCTTTTTTGCTTTCCGTCCACTGAATTTGTGCAGACACTCACAGCAACCCTCTAATCCTTGTGTGCCGCTCCAACAGATTGCGAGAGAGAGCTACACCATCCCCGAGAAGGGAGGGGAGGCAGAGCAGCTGAGAGAGGGAGGGAGCGCTGGAGGACGGAGAGGTGGGCTAGTTCTTGAGAGCAGCGATGAAGCCGGTGTCATGGTTAGGAAGTAGTATAGTCAGGATTTATAGTCTTGACTTTTCCGCCCCCCATTTCCTTTTGGGTTTGTCATTATTTTCTCTCTTCTGTTGCTCCGTCCAACATCTACAAAACAGTTTTTCTTCTTTACACTGTTCTAGTGCTTACGCAATAAAATTCAGAGTTTAATTTAAGAACGCTCATACAGTGTTGCCCCAATTTACCACAAATAAAAGACGTTAAATCAAAAGCTGACCATAAATTAAAGACTTTAATTAAATAAAACTAATCCTAAACCAATGCTATTGTGTTAATAAATTAAATATTTGTTTAAATGGAAACCTTTTTATTGACTAAAAGTTGACAAATTGGTATCCAACATTGTTTTTGCTAACTTAAATGCATCTTACTTTGTGACTTTGTATTTGACACAGTATTACGAAGGCGTCCAAGCACAGGAAGTGTCTATATAAACTTTATCTTGTTTATTTCACTACAAATCTGGACCATAATTTGCAAAATGTACAGTTTTCCGAAAGACAAAATAGAGTTTAAAAAGAAGTGGGTCACAAGCTGAAGTTTGAAAACTTGATCTTCACATTGTAATCCCATTGAAAATGTCATCACTGATTTAAGTATCTGATATACAAGAACAACTCCCTAATATTAGTAACAATAAAACTATTTTTGTGTACCCAGTCGACTGTTATTGTTTGTTTTTCTATTTCAAAGTTTAGTTTCTGGATAGCAACCACCACACCTTCAACTTTGTACGGTCATGTGTGACTCATCCTACAACACCTTTATTCCATCAAAACCTGTTAATGAAAGTCTTTTTGTTTCAGTCCAAACAAAACTTTGATTCATGTTTTCTTGAAGATTACAGAAAAAAATAAAGTGATTGTCTGTCATTTGTAGCTTTATTCTTAGAATTGTGTCTACACCTCCTGCCTTTTGCTGACAAATAACATGACTATTGTGCCCTTCTGTATTGGCTTTGCTTTTCAGACCATTAATCCAACTTTTACTTGAACCGGTTAAGTTTGTGTCTTTTATGTCGTCTCCAGGAGTTAAAGTCAATGTAGGCCACATTTAGGATGTATAGGTTTCGTTTTACTCTTGGACTGGTGAGATCTTAAAGTTTAGATCAAATCTTCAAAGTTTATTCTACTTTGAAAAGAACACCAGTGTTATATGGTAACAAAAGCTTTTTTAATGTTTATTACACTCAGCAAGAAATTTGGACATGTATTAGAACATTATAGCTAAGATGTGCACACTTTTAGCACAATGTTAAATGCATCATTAATGAAGTAAAAAATTAAACCATAGCCTGTTTTCCAAAATTCTGGAGGAACATCAACTGTTAAAGTTGCGTATTTCCCACAAAGCGCAACGCCATGAATGTTTCTGACATGAAACCTTCCAGCTGGAAGGAACACATGCTGGTATTTAGCCTGCATAGTCTGAGACAGATCCTGTCTCTGCTAAAGTCAGTCATATCAGCAAGGTGGGTCAACAACAACCCCTTCCTCTTAACCCCTGCCAGCACCCTGCAGGTGCTGGTGTGTGTGTGTGTGTGTGTGTGTGAGAGGGCATCTCCTGCTTCCTCTGAGGGGTGACATAGCATGGTAAGATGATAAAAGTGTTGATAAACAGAGGGGCTGATGTGTCGACTCACACGCTTTGAGATACTGAAAGAAAACAAGCTGGGAACTGAGGCTTGTGTTGCCAACACATAGTGTGTATGTGTGTGTGTGTGTGTGTGTGCGTGCGTGCGTGCGTGCGTGCGTGTGTATAAGGGTACCTGCATGCTCTGCATGCTTTAGTACTGTATTTCCACCCATATTTTGTATTTTGAAACTTTGCAGTTGTATCGTAAAGTGTATCAGATTTCACATTTTCTTCTATTTGGATGGAATAGTTAATAGTAAAATAAGTGGAGTGGTGGAACAGAGGTTGGAGAAGGCGGGCCTGTGATCGGAAGGTCACCGGTTCAACTTCCCGGGGCAACAACATCAAATTGTGAATGGTAAAGGTAAAACACCCACACCTGTCTCCTCCCTCACTTGCCCCATCCTGGGCCCTTGAGCCCTTAACCTCCACTATCTTCTCCCTCAGGTACCCTAAAAAGCATCTCTCTGCTCCACACAGAGGGCTGTGGTAGCTCAGTGGTCTGTGGTTGCGTCACAAAGGGCATCCTGCATAAAAAACAATTGCCAAGTTTTCGTCTGAGTTTGCTGTGGCAACCCCTAAAGAAGGGAACAGCTGAAAGAAG
>JARVLU010000646.1:12109906-12119950 GCA_031762415.1 Simpsonichthys santanae | reverse complement strand
ACATGTGATGAAACGAAATTATGTACACAGGGTCCCAGTTACATCCAACAATAAAATGCAAAATAAAACATTACTAACATTACTACATTACATTACTGTCTTAGGGGGAAGTAAATTTGACAGTCATCGGAGTAAAAGTGAAAAGGTATGTTGTGTTTCCAGAAAATAGCACCAAGTGGCAGCAGGTGTAAAGAGAAAAGGAGAGGACCCAGGATGGACCCCTGCTGAACCCCCCATTTAAGTGCTGCCACTGCAGAACTAAAATATTTGATGGAAACAAAGGATCTGTCAGCGAGGTAGGATCCGAACCAATTGAGGGCTGACCCTGTGATGCCCAACCACTGCTCCAACCTAGCAATGAGGATCTCAGGGTTGATGGTGTCGAAAGCAGATGTAAGGTCCAATAGGGCAAGCAGCACAGAGTCACCAGTGTCTGTGGATAAGAAAATGTCATTAAAAACCTTCAATAGGGCAGTTTCAGTGCTGTGGAGAGGTTGAAAGCCAGACTGAAATAACTCAAGTATAGCGTGATCTTCCAGGAACCACTTCAACTGGGACTCGACTATTTTTTCCATAAGTTTAGGAAACAATGGGATCTGGAGACTGACCGGAAGTTAGATTCTACTGAGGGGTCAAGGTTTTTTTTTTTTTTTTTTTCGGGAGAGGTTGATCAGCAGCATGTTTAAAGGTTTTTGACACCACACCAGTGGATAAACTGCTATTCACAATAGCAAGAACGGAAGGACCTAGCGTAGGAAAAACCTCCTTTAGTAGCCGAGGGCAGACCACATCAAAGGGGGAACCAGATGGTTTCAAGCTGCACATGACCTGCTCTAGAGAAGATAGAGAGATTGGTTCAAAATGGTCAAATACAGCAACAGATTGAGGTGAGATGGATGGATCATGAATTGGAGGAGAAATGAGAGCCTGGGTGGTTGCAGTTTTTTCTAAAAGGAAATGTAGGAAGTTCTCGCAGAGCTCAGTTGAGGCTTCCAGAGGTGATGGTTCTGTGAGGTGGAGAACAGAGTTTAGGGTGGAAAACAGAACTCATGGATTGTGAGAGTTTGAGGCAATGATCTCAGAAAAGTATTGAGATTTAGCAGTTTTCATTGCTTTCTGATAACGGCGCCAACTCTCTTCTAGTATTTGAAAAGAGATCTGCAGCCTGTCTTTTCTCTATTTGCGCTCTGCCCTCCTAAACTGCTGCTTAACGGCCTTGGTGACGTCATTCAGCCAAGGTTCTGCTCTGAGTTTTGATTTTCTAGATTTAACAGGAGCAACCTGATCCAGAGCCTTTAAGCAGACAGCGTTGAACTGGGATGTCAGCTCCTCTGTGGTGGAGAGAAACACCGGGGGCTGAATTATCATTTCACCATTGTAAACATATGTGAAATATTTGGTAGTGAAATGGTTAATGGCCCGGCTGCGACGTGCAGGAATGCACAGCTTAGGAGTTAGAGGCGGGGAGGGTGAACTCAAACCGGACTAGCATGTGGTCTGCAAACACATTGTCACCGATTTGAAGATTTGTAACAGTCACATCACGAGTTAAAACAAGGTCCAGTGTATGTCGCCGCTCTTGGGTGGGATCGTTTACATGTTGATTTAGATTAAATGAGTCCAATAAATCTAAAAAGTCCATAACCAAGGGCTTCTCGTGACAGCACACATGCAAATTAAAATAACCAATAATGACTACAGATTTTCAGTAATAGCTCCTCCAGGTCGAGCAGTGAGCTGCACTGGCCGATAACTCCCATTGTTTACCTGGTCCGGGCACGTGGACTCCTGTATGTCTACAAATCGCTGAACAGTCCCCCCCCCCTCCCCCGCCATCTCTCTGATTTGCTACAGCTGTATGTCCCACCACATTCTCTGAGGTCAGCGGACCAGTTACTTCTCACAGTTCCAGGAACTCCTCTTAAACACAGAGGTGACAGGGCCTTCTCTGTAGCAGGCCCAAGACTTTTGGAACGAGTTACCTCTTGTAAGACAGGCCCCCTCCCTCTTGGTTTTCAAATCCAGTTTAAATACCCACTACTATTCCGTAGCTTTCAACACCAGATGATCTGCGTTTGAACCTGTTTGCTTCACACAGGTTAGTCGTGATGTTTATTATCTGCAACATTTTTATGTCTATATTCTGTTTTTACTTCATGTTGTATGTTGCCTATGTGTTCCCTGTTTTTTGTCTGTTTGTACAGTACATTGGTTGACCTTGTTGCTGTTTTAAGTGCTCTATAAATAAAATGGTATGGTATGGTTAATTTTGTGTGTAGTACCTTTTTGATCACTCAATGGCAGTATAAGACCGTTTGAACCGAAGGATGGATAGTGAGGGAGTGAGCAGCGTGTCTCTTTAAGAAAAATGTGAGGGAGGCCCCTTACGTGACATGGGTTGTCTCTCTTTGGTTCTCAAAATGGCAGACACTCCGTGCGGATTGAGCTCTTTAGCATTGCATTTGTCACACAAAGCTTTTAATAAAAAATAAAAAAAATCAGTAAACACGTTCTCAGCTTCCTTTTACAGAGAAAAACAACTTTATACACAAAGGCACAGGTTTCAACTGTGTATTTTGGAGCTTTGACAAAACAGAGTTTTTTTTTTTCCCCGAGGTTGGACTGTTAGCTTAGCTTCTCAGCTTAGCTGCTTTTATCCAAAAACACAATTTTGGATGGTAAAAATGGATTTTAAAGAGAAAAGAGAAAGGGAGGGGTCAGTGAAGAGCACCAGAGTTGAGCCTTTTGTCATCCAGTGTCTTCAGTAGAAAGACATGAAGAAACAATAAAGACGATAAATGAAAATTAGGTTGATAATTTTCATTTATCATTCAATTAATCGGTTTATTCTTTATCGCGACAGGCCTAGGTCTATGTACTTTTCAATGTGTAAAATGTACTTCCAACATGAAGTAATAAGGATTAATACAGTTTTTCTTTTCAGTAGCATTCTAACAGATGGTTATAGTAAAAACAAATATTGTGCTTTCTTGTTTAACGTCTATTTATATGAATTTATGTCCTAGCAGCTAAAATAATCGATGATAGAAAATGGCAGAGTTGTAGCCATTCTTGGCTATTACCACATCAAATGTTAGCTCATTATCAGTAAAAGTGACCAAGTTATAGAAGTATTTGTATTGGCTAATGTTGATTAGTTGTGGTGGCCATCTTTATATGGCCAATAGCTAATTACTAGTCTTAGATGTACATCCAAAGATAACTAAGTTTCATTAAAATCAGTTCAGTCATTCATGAGATAATTTGCTAACACACAGAAATGACTAAATAGTTAATGGTTGATGGTGTTTCTTCAGTGATTGGCTCCAGCTGTGTGAACAACACTTTCAGCGACGACTGTCTGTGTTGCATCAGGAGAACAAAACAAATCAAAGATGCGCAGCAGTCTTTCACCTCTCATCACTTCTGAGCTTTGTTTTAGTTGAGATTAAACCCACACACCGAAAACAGAGTTATGGCCCCGTCTTTTTGACCTTTCAGCCATAATTACCTTCTTTTATTTATTGTCTCAGCCTTCTCTCAAAACCATTAGCACAATATTACCAGTTCAAATGTATTAGGCCTCACAATGCTACCTCGGGAAACTCCGGGGAAACTTTGTGGTGGTCCATGTCTTTCACCTTTAATTTTTTGTATAGGTCCCATTATGTAAACCTGAGAACAAACCTATGTCCTCTCCATTTATTACCAGCCAGACAAAGTGCTTGTATTCAGCTAGCTTGAAGCATTCATAGGACTCTGCAAATACAAGCCATCTGAGTAAACACAGACAGACAGGTCTGTATGGTGAGCAATGTGTCCCACCTGCACAAAAGCAGAATACTACTGAAAACGTCCTCTGAAGTGGTTTATATAAAAGCCACACGTGCACTCCTGCACACGCTTTATACCTTACAGATAACCTATTTGACTTGAAATGACTCACTCCTCTTCCATGAGGGATAACTAAAGGACAAGCAACCATGTTAATGAGGGATATGTTCAGCCATTTCTTCTCTGGTGCAACCACAAATTGGTGTAAGTTAACTATAATTGACAGACAGGAGTGATAAAATGCAAAGCAGTGCAGCTAAATGACTCCATCAAAGCAGCTCCATTTAAACCTCCTGGGTGACCAATTATCATTCACACTCACTTAGCACATATCACTGAAAACTTTTCTTTATGCTGTAATGCAAAGGTTTTATGCTCGTGTAGAGGAGGTAAAGGAGGTTTTACATGTGGCTATGAAAGGACTGCTTAAGGTGAAGATAATTGTAATTGTCCTCTTGTTATGTTAATGATCCATTAAAATGTTTTTGGACATCTAATTATTTCCTTTTAGTCATCAAAATTGAAGCTTAAGAGTTTTGACACAACCTGAACCTGACTTTACACAGAAAAAAATAAATAAATAAAACTTAATGTAAGATGAAACTCTGGACAAAATGTTAACAAATTTGAGAACTCATAAATTTTCACTTCAAATGCTGCATTAGCTTAAGGTTCATCCAAGAAATACCAGTAGGATTTTGGCTTCTTCCTCTTCTTTTTATGGTTGTGTTTATTGGCAGTTAAACAACTTAATGGTGCATCACCGCCATCGTAAGGAGCGTGGCTCAAGACAGGCATCTTTAAATAAAAACTTCCTCCACATAGTTGAAGTTACTCCTCCTATATCACCTGACTGTTGAAGTAAAAGGAGACTATTGTGCTGCTGTAAAATGTTATCAGGGACTGTAGTATCAAAACACTTTTCTGAGTACAAGCACACACATGGTATTGGATCAATACCCACAATTAAATTAAATTCAATCCAAAAATACTTTATTAATCACAAAGAGAAACTAATTGTTGATGTAGCTCATCATGGTTTCATTAGAGTTGGTATAGACGCTGATGGCTTCTCTCAGTCCTTTTGGGCAGCAGGACAGCCTGAATGCCAGCCAGGCAGAACTCCTCCCCCAGCGACGGCCATTCCTCCTAGCAGCCTGCTTAGCTCCTCTTTGCGTGGACGAAACTGCAGGTGCCGGGGAACGATCTCAGTCCTCCCGTTCTCACAAGCCACATTTCCCGCCACCTCCAAGATCTCGACGGTCAGGCACTTGAGCACCGCCTCCAGGTAGACGGGACTACATCCACAGCACCTTCTTTTTAACTCATGTGAGATTTGGGACTGTAGTTGAGGTATTATTTGAGCATTTGAGAAGTTAATCAGCAGCTCCCAGTTGTAGAAAACCACCTTGTTGTTGCGGTTACGCACCATAACAAACGTACAAAAGTAAAAAAGGTTTCAGTAAAATCCTTCCAGCTACACAAAATCCAAAACCAGAGAAAATAGTCATCTGCAAAAAGTGAGTTACATCCAGAAAAAGAGTAATTACAGTTTTCAAAGCAAAATCTGAGAATGAAAGTAAGAGTGCTACTCCAACATGCAGCCAACATGAGTGATGAAATTCTAGAACTCTTTCTTAGTATTAGTATAATATCACTCTAAATTAGTATCCAATATTGGTGTATCCCTAAAAATTACTAGGTCACTGTTAGGAAACCATTATGACTTGCTTTTAAATGGATGCTTTGAATTAGAGCACATACACAAACTGACAGTTTTGTTTATTAGAACAGTACTGTACTACTATTTATATTGCCACACAAGGAGTCAACATGTGCTTGTTGCATTTAAAATACTATATATGCGATATTTGATGGAATAGAATGAATGATGGCGTGCAAGTCCTTAAAATTATATGTAATACATTTGTGCACAGCAGCTGAATGAGTGTCTCCATTTCTAGCAAGAAGCTCCCTTGAAATGTTCACCACCACAAATTTTCCCACAGGTATAAAAACAATAAAAAAACTACTAGTGATCTCATCATGCATGCATAATAGTCAGTCTTTTAGATGTAAAAGAATCCCTTCTCTCAGCTGCTTTCTCTGATGGACCGTAGAGCTTCTCTGGTCCTTGGCTAAGCTCTGACTATTAAACAGATGGACAGACAATCTCAAAGAACCATCTTCAGGGTGATTAGGTTTCATTATGGCAAATGAAACACCTCATAACTCTTTACTGTCCTGTAATAAATGTCTTCAAAGAATGTTTCAGAAAAAAATGACTACCTTGAAATTGATAAAATAGCTGTAATGACCTTTGAGGACCTTTCTACTGTCCACAGAAAAGTAGAAAGGTATGTAAAGTAAAAAGGAATACAGTATAAATAGCAGCCGTTTTTGTAACGTTGGTTGAAAAAAGAAGTCAGTATGTCATTTCATCCTTGCATGTGGAAAATTAGAAGAGAAGGCAAAAAAAAAATAAAGTCAAGTTAAAGGACAAATTATGAAATGTAGTTTGTTTTTACAGCTCAGTGTCCCCACCTCTCTTCTACCTGATAAAGTGCTGACAATGCAAAGGCAACCGATAGTCATCAAATACTGACGTGCACAATGTTCCAAACAACACCCGGTGCACAGCGCAACACATAGCAGCCTGTTTGGACAGTCCCCTGGAATTTCTGCTATATCTGCATGTCCAGAAATGAACGCAGGGAGGGTGGGCAGGAGGAGGAAGCCGTTGGAAGGTTTCTAAGGGGGGGGCGGAGACTTGTTGGGAAAAAAGTCAAGTGGATGGTGGCCCCCAGCCGAGGCTGTCTGGCAAGGGATCAGTCTCATTTCTCTTCAGTCGGAGGCTCCTTTTCTAGGATCCGTCATTCTTGATGTTTCCCCAAGTTGTGACGCAAGTAACGCAGCTTTAAAAACAGCCTCTGGTCTTGCTGGTGAGAACTGGGCAAAGCTTGCTGCACAAATAAATACCGGAGAGCTGTACGCGAGCCATCTTGCCTCTTGGGAGAGCCATTACGATGGTGTACACAGGTGTGTGTGTGTGTGTGTGTGGGAGGGAGATACCATAAAAAGTTGATAGTTTTGGATTGAATGTCACAAACAGCTGTACTGCATATGTTCCTGCATTGTGTCCTAGCTTTTGAACTGGAGCCTTTGTATGGACTGTAAAACAAGATGTAGAGCACCGACAGTGTAAGAAACCACATCTGTCGAGCGTGCTATGAATGGAGCATGAAAAGTGCATTGTTCTTATCAACACGGCTTTTTTGCTTGAGCTGTAACTTATATTTCCTAAACGTTGTTTCAAAGCACAGAGGAAGATACGTGTTCCAATTTAAGGCCAAAAGAACCTTCATGTGGGCATAAAAACGAATGACTGGTGGTAACTGTTTCCTCCAACCACATCATGTTTCCAGGCGAGGGCTACCACGGTTCACCCATCACCCCAGGCACAGAAACTCAACACTTCCCGTTTAATCCGTGCCAGCCAGGTCGAACAATAGCGGCGCATCTCCCCGTTGTTTTTCTTCAGGGTGGATTCTTGTTGGGTGATACGCGGAGCAGTGTCCTTCTGTTTCCCTCTGATGATTGGGCTCTGGATTATCCCGGAGCTCAGCGTGGTTGTTTTGGGTGGATCCGGCTCTAATCTCGTGCGCTTCTGTCACACTGTGATGAAAGACAGCCTGTTGGTGTTGGCTCAATGCTGAGGCTGAGTCACGAGCACAGGTGTTGCATGAGGGAGGAGACTGTCCAACACTGGGCTTCGAGTCTAACGGTGCATTTGTATCTTTTTAACAAAATATAACAACAAATAATATAAATTAATAAGGCTTAGCCAATCAAGATGAACCAATTTAGCTGAGCAATGATGATCTGAATCTATCAAATAAACAGTTCAAGCTTGCAAATCTTCATTGTCTATGACTAATCAGGATGAAATCTGAATTTTGCCTCCCCCACAGTCCTTTAGAAAGTTTTTTTCTAAACAAATCAATCACTGTATTCTTTGTTGAAGGGTTTTGGAAACTTGACGAGTTCAACCTCCACAACTAAGCTTTTCGTGAATAACATGACTTTTATACCCATAAAACAGGATTATCTTAACACAACACGTCAGGACAACTATGTTGGAAACATATACAAGAAAAAATCAGATACACACTTGCCTTGTGACTCATCTTCCTATTCGTTTGAATACTATACAGTAATTGTACTGCATAAGCTGTGCTGCAAGAACATGTCTACATACACCTACATACTGCAGGCCTGTTTAAATCTTTTTGAGAGCCAGCAACATTATTCCTTTAGTTACTTTTGTTCATTTAATAGTTTGAACCATATGAAAAAAAATGTAACAAAGGACAAAAAAAAAAAATAAAAAAAATTGAACAAGCCAATATTCTAAATACTTGCAGTATAGGTTTTCTAATGATTAGAATAAATGTTATTGGGATGAAATCTATATTAGGAATTAGAACTCATAATTTTTTTTGATAAAGTTCTTATGACTGGGAATTAGTTAATTATATAAATTATGTTTTCGGTTGAAAACAGTCTCGTGGACTGAGATGGATCTCTTAATTTGCCGCAACACAGCATGATGTCTTTAATCCTCCCAGGCAACTCCTATATCTTCCGCTTGGCCAAAGAACAACATGTTTTGATTCCAGCCATTGAACCTTACTCTTCAGAACATACATTCATTACGTCAGGTCAGAGAAGTCTTCTCTGGCCTGCTACTTGCTGGGGGTAGATGAGTAAACAGTTGTTCTGATTGTGGTTGGTGGTCCACAGCGTAGACCAGGGATTCACTCCTCTAGGGTGCAATCCTGAAGAGGAGAGGATTACCTCAATCTCCTCTCCGCTTCACCCCTTCCAAGTCGACACTTCAGATTCAAACAAATACTCAGGGACTCTGGGCCTCAGGCTCCTGGTGCGTTGCTAATCCCATTCCAGCTGGACAACAATCCGTCTGGCCAGTGGCCCCTGCGGAGCTGTAAGCCTCCAGTAAGAAGCTTGGATAAATCAGACAGCTCGTCAAGGACGAGGACTTAATTACCCATGTAAAGTCAACCTGGTTAATTGAAAAGATTCAACCTGAGAGCAGCCGGAGGAGTAGAAGAGAGGAATATATATACTGTATATGTATATTCCTGGCATTGTTTAAGGTATATTGTCAGGTGCAAGACACACAAAGAATGCAGTGCCCCTGCTGTTTTGGAGTTGTTGCATGAAAAAAGACCCTGCTTGTAAGGTTAATTGCACTGGACACAGTGCCAAGAAGAAGGAGGAGGGGAACACGTCTTCAAGTGTTTTGCTGGATGTGAGCTTAATCTTTTATGATGGGCTTTATTGGTGGGGTCACAAAAGTACTTCGGCAAGCTGTTTTTATTAAATGCATAAAAAAGAAACAACATGTTTGCCTTCATGTAGATCTTTGCATGTGGATTTGTCAGTTCGTGACAAACTTATGAAGTGTGTTGGGAAGAAAAACGATGTGCATCGGTAAGTTTGTGTAACCGGATTGAGACGACGTCAAAACTCAGTCAGCGCTCAATCGGCAGACAAAGCGCACACACCTCGTGGAAATAAAACAGAAACTCTCTTGACCTCTTCTCTCTCTCAGCTCTCCATCAACACTCTGTTTAAGAATGCCATCACCGCTCCGGCATAATGTGTTTAGAAATGTTGCACTCGCTCAACCTCACAGACTCTAATGCATTTTGCTAACCCCACCCCCATCTCTCTTATCCATAATGTGTTTGAATACGGCACCTCTACCTAAACACGGTGTGTTTAATGAATGCCACACTCTGCTTCTCAGGTTCAGTCACTGTAACATGTTGGAGGGCTCAGCCTGCCTTCCTCGGTTTAATTAGTTTTACAATGCTCGCCTCTTTGATGCTACTTTACATCTAATGTGCACTCACAGAATTACATGCACACTACATGCTCACGCTAATACACATGCATAATCAATTTTATTTATTTCTTTGCTTAAAGCGTACAATTAAGTAAAATGCGGAAAAAATAACTAATTCATGAGGCTAAGCAATTTGTAGGACTGCATGCATTTCTAATGTTGGCCTAAATGAATTGTATGTCATTCAATAGAATATATACAGTATATACACTGTATATACTGTATATACACTGTATATACTGTATATACACTGTATATACTGTATATACACTGTATAT
>JARVLU010000646.1:12068290-12088893 GCA_031762415.1 Simpsonichthys santanae | reverse complement strand
TATAAATATATATATATATATATATATCTATATATATACTGTATATGAGTTTTAAACACTTCCCACACTCTTGTAATATTCTAAACAATGTTTCTAAACTTTAAATGCTCTAAAAGAAAAGTTTAAAGAACAGCGAAGTAGCAAGGGACTATACTGTACCTCAAAATCTCATTAATTTATCTTTAAAAGATACTTGTTTCTTTAAACTTCTTTTTTCACATGTGCAAGAAATAAATTAACTGGTGTTAATGGGATTTTCTTCAGTGCCTTGATGTTCAGCTGAGAAAACAGAAGCATTATGCTAAAAAGCAGAGGGGCAATATATCAGCTAATACAATATTATTTCATACCTGTATGACATTTTTAACTGAGAGTTGTTTCATAATCCTGAAGAAATATAAAAAGTGTCCCAATTAGCCTGGAGTGGCAGATATTCATATTCTGTGCTCTGTAACTGATGTGAAGTTTCTAAAATTTTGGAAATTATGTGAAAGAACATTGTTTCAAAAACCCTCAATCTAACCCTTTCAACCAACAGCAGCCATATCTAATGCTAAATAAATCAGTTTAGAATATTTATATTTTAGCGTATCACAGTGGTTTTATCGTCTCCTTCTTGAGAAAAGGCTGTTAGGAAATTGTACATGAACAGAAATGAAACACAAACTTCTTTCAACCTTTTGTCCTTGATTTGTAATGTGTGTGTGTAAGCGCTGAATGAAATCTGCCGTTTACCAACTACTGCTGTGTTTTCACTCATTTGCCTTGTGTGCAGGTTTCTAACAAACGATGTCATACTTTGTTTCACGATATGAATTCCCCATATTGTACTTCACTGTACCCTGACATGAAAGCCCTCTGTGTCTATCTGCTGTGCTTGTGTGTTGGCATCAGTGCTAATAGGTCTGTCAGACGAGCTGCTGAGGGCTGTTGTCATAGCCTGATGTCAAAACTGGCAGCGTTCACTCTCCACTTCCAGTCCCTGGAGAGAGTTTGACCTGAGTGCAGTCATCACAACATGCTTTCATACTGCCCAGTTGGGCTACTAAACCTACAAACACACACACACACACTCAAATACTAGTTGAAATGCTTTATCAGTATTACAAAGATCTTCAAAATTCAGTCTGAAAATGCATTATTAAGTAAGATATACATATACTGGGAGGAGTGGCCACTTAAACTGGATTTAATAGCTTATTTTCTTTCTGACGTGTTAGATAACTTAGTTGCAGCTGCTAAGTGCATGCTGACAAACAATTACTGTAGATTACTCATATCAGTAGACAGGCTGAGGGTTCAGGTTGAAAGCTATAAGGAGCTGAATATTGTTGGTTAGCAGCCGAAGACCTGAAACAGTAACAGAACTGGAACATTTTTATTCTTTCTTGTAACTTTTTTGTGGGGTAGTTGGCAAACAGCTTTGTTGTTTATTAACTACCACAGCTACATATTGATTTGAAATCTAACTACACAATAGAAGTACAAGCACTTATTTAGAGTCAGACTCTGTTAGAAGAAGCCTGAGGACTATAAGGAAGGAGGTTTAGACTCCTTTATTTATAGTCCTGATCCAGCAATTACAATACTTTATTCATGTTTAATTTATGGCAACAAGCAAGAAGAAAATAGCGCAATAATTAAAAACATAAAGGCAATATCAATAACAAAGATGTGGGTATATATTTGAACAAATCATATGATGCATTCTGTAAATTTGAATCATGAAATGAAAAATAAAAAGGTATTTATTCAATTCTTAAAGTTCAATAAAAAGTCAAATTTAAGACATAAAAATTGTTACCTTGCAAAAAGAATTCCACTAACAAGATAATTTCCCACCCTTTTTCCTCTTCTAGGTTTCACTGCAAATCCTGCAAAACATCTAATGGTGAAAACCCAATTTGACCTCACAAGTAAACTTGTAACCATGGCAACAACCTTAAACATTTTCATAATATCCTTTTAGGACACAAAGTAATAATAAAAAAAAGCTCTGGGGTTACTTACTTCTGGCAACATTAGATTTCTTTATGCCAAAGTGTCAAGCCAAAATGTCAGTCAGGGTAAAATTAGAGTCTGACTCTGTATCACTATAGGTCATCTGGTCTTGGGCTTATAAATTCTAATTTCTGGGAAAAATGTCATAACAACAATGGCTTTTCCTGCCCAGGATTAATTTATAACCCAAAATGTGAACAAACATATAATTTTCCATGTGCATGCAAATTTTTAAGGTCACAAACTAATATAGGTTGTAAAAAACGAGGGGTGGGATGGAGAAACAAACATTAGGCTGCATGTACAATGAAGCAAATGACAAAGACCTCAGCAAAGATTTAACAAAAAAAAAAAAAAAAAAAAACCAGCACGTCAGGAAGCCTGTCGGCTCCTCACAAAGAAAACAGAGTGTATTGTTCCAACCATGGGAGCCCAAATTAGACAATTTGCTTGTTCTGCAGCAAAACTTTTGGAGTCTTTGGCTGACTTTATGGTAAATACTACTGTCTGTGGTCTACAACAACCACACAAGCCATGCTTTCATTGGACATGAATGAAAGCAGTGACCTCACTTCTCTTCACTGGACCACCCTTAAGTGAAAACTCTGCAGAAACAAAATCAAAGTGTCAGTTTGTGGCCGTATGTGAAACGAATCTCCTCGTCAGGTGCCTTTTTGAGACTTTCCATGTGGAGCAGACACTGTTTTTACATTGAGGCAGGGAATTACCAGCTGCTGTGATGTTTAGATGTGATTGTAGAGATCCATAGGAGTAATGTCACCACTCTTTACAAGCCCCAGAAGAATGCAGCTGCACACGCAAACACAGAACAAGGAAGGGTTTAACTTTGCACTAAAGTGTGAGTGACCTCAACCTGCAAACACTGCAGTGTTTTTGCCCTTCATGAGTAATTTTTTTTTGCACACATCATACTATCTATATATATAAAAAAACTTCTTCTGTAGCAGCCATTTTTCCTTAGAAATAAAACTGCACTGAAATCAAAATGGAAGACATCCATCTCTGTCTCAGGGGCTCTTATTAATAAACTCAGAAAGGCCATGGTTTGAGTGTAAGAATGTGTGTGCTTGACCGAGATTAATTGTGGGACAAGCTGTAATGCTTGTAGAACTGCTTGTAGTTTTGTTGTGCTTGCAGGATCATATTTGCGGTGCAGAGGACAAGTAGAAGGCACCCAGCTCCAAACGACTCTCTCCCTGTGCATTGGTGCTGGCTCAGCAGGGTTCGAGTTTGCCTCAATCGGCTCCCTGATTGCATTGGCCTTCTGTCCACCAAGCCATTGATTCCCATGCCCCAGCCAAGCACTTTTCTGTTTGCCTGGCTCTCCTCTCAGTACCTACATCCCAAGCAGTCTCACTACAAGCATTACCCTGGTGTTACCTGGATTAGTGCTGAGGTCAACAGGTTTGAAGGGGGCAGCTCATGTGTAGCAAAAGATGCATGGATCCTGGCTTAAGAGAACCTGACATTTAGACTTGCATCCTACTTCAATAGTAAACCACATACTGGCCTCAATAACCTGAAAGGTTAAAAGGTGCTGTTTTATCATTCCTTTTAAAACATCTATCACTTTGACTCAAGTTCAATTACTGCTATTTGACGCCACGTAAGCAAACATTTTTCAAAGGTTGCAGAGGTTAGAGCCAAAATACAAAGCAGCTTCATCAATCTACTTCAAACGTCCTGTCCAGGGAGATATCTTGGCTGCTGAAATTTCTTTTTTCAGCTTCAGAACTCTTCATAACCTTCAGCTGCATCCGTCGCTCCAAAACCGTCCAAACTGAACTTGAAATGAAACTGATATTAGCCCAAAAGGAAGAGCTCTCCATGCATGCAAAACAGAGGGCACATTGTATTCATTCCTATATTAGAAACATGGCTTTGAGAATAATCCGTCAACTTGTACAATGAAGATATTTCAAGTGTGCGTTCTATGACATGGTGAGATTTGATCTGGCTTCAGACTGGGTAACCTTGCTAGAGTTCTGTCCCGACATTCAGCTACGAGGGAGATTTTGTATCAGATGAAAACGTGAAACCAGACACAGAGGTGGGAACATTCGCTGACACTAAATATTCTCTAAAAAACACAAAGGAATCCAGGTCAGGCCTTTGAAGATTAGGAAGCTGAGGAGGGAGTCTGATAATGCTCTTTGACAGGAGAGTTTTAAAGAGCAATTTCTGAAACTCCTTGTCTTCATTTTGCCCAATTTAGATAAATTATTTTATTCACCTGTATGATTTGAAATCAGGAGCAAAAACTAAGTTTTTTTTTTTTTTTTTAATTAATGAAAAGCTGGACACAAGTTTAGACAAATCTTTACAAGGAAGTAGGGCTGGACGATATGGTCAAAACTTTTATCACAATATATTTCTTAAGTTTGGTCGATAACGATGTAATTCCAATATTGATATAAACAATACAAAATCCTCAGAAAAATTGCACAAACTGTACAAATTGATGTTCACCTTTTATTTATATTTAGCCTTCAAAGAAATTTGAAATCACTATCCAATAAACATAAAATATATCAACTTTGTCAATATTAATAGTTTTAATTTTAAACAACATAATCTATGCAGCGTCTTGCTGCATGTGTTTCTCTTTTGATACAGCTGGGGGAGTTGTTTCAGGGACACGTTGGCTCAAACTTTTATTGTGCTTCATCTTGTGACACTCAGCAGATTCTATCAAGTGAAACAAGTTCGATGTGTTCCCACCGCTAGTTGGAACGACCCCGTCACATTTTGCAGAAGACTGAAACCTGCAGTTTATTGGATCATAGAAAGCTGAACCACTTCCACACCGCCAAATTAGTCTTTCCTCTCTTATCAGTGATGTCATCTGCTTTCTCTTTGCTTGTGAAACCTTGTTCAGTCACATTCTGACGGTCATGGGAACTCATTTTGAAGCAAAAACTTAACGCGCGTTGGAGATTAGCCTAGCCTGTTACCATTAACGCCTTCTGGACTCTGTGTAACATCTACGTCACCACGCACTTACATAGTTGTGTCGCGGCTTTTTCTGTTCGGGTTGAAACAGAAGTGTCCGCTTCAACCTGAACAGAAAAAGAAATGCATCAGTGAAACTCTGTAATTCTATTGAAATATCAAAAATGTGCTTGCAACTCATATCACCGTTACTGAATAAAAGTATATTGCAACATATATCGATATGAAATTATTGTCCAGCCCTACAAGGAAGTGCGCTCATCTTGGTAATCGTCACCTAATTTGGTATCTAAACAAGAATAAAGCTGTCCCTTTAGATTACTGGTCATGAGTTATGTTCCAAGACTTTTTGGATATCTTATTCCTTGGAATAAAGAGTAACAAAGAAACAGACAACAACGACTATATGGAGGAACAGACAGTGTTGAAAGAGCAAAGTCCACACAATCCAACCAACGAGAAATCCTTCTAATTATTTCCACACTTAGATGCGGCCAGGCTCTTTAATGAAAATCAATAGTGTAATTTTCTTCTTAGATAACCCAATCCCTTGCAACTGATTCCCTCATTTCCTCCCGGTGGATCTTCGATCATTCAGTCCAGGAGCTGAACCCAAACAGCTCAACAGAATGGAGATTATAGTTCTAAAGTCAGTGAACTCCAGCCCTCGGGGCAGATTTCCAAAAGTTTATGGTGGTTCAACCACTCTTAAAGCTCAAACAGTCACTGTTAGGACCATAATCCTTCTTACTACGACATGCTTCTTATTCATGACTCGATCAGTATAGATCCTGAGACCAAGAGGACAGTCAATATGGCCACAGGGCTGTTAAAAATCTGTACACACTTGCAGAGTCTTAATAAAAATGTGCTGACTGGACAGCTTGAGAGCATGCTTGTAATGTGTCAGTCAACAAGGTTCCACTAATGCGACATTCAGAGAATTTGAAAGGAGGCTGATCAGGAGGTACTTGTCTTGTTTGTGCATAAAAAACAGTCACAAAATGTCCTATTGAACTCCTAATTATGCAGTCTTGACTCCTCATTCTTAAGAGCTCTTGGTATGGCTTGAGATATTTAAATTCATTCAGCGTAAAGTAACTAGAGGAGCAGAGTGGTTTGTGTCTGACATTCCTGATTTTAGCACTTTTGACTTTGGTGCGTCCAAATTTTGGGGGTAGTTTTTGAAACTAAAATTGATTTTTACCAGAGGAGTCCTAATATTAGTGACATGTGTATCTAGAAGTAATATGGGATGATATGGAACAACAAGAAAACCATGGGAATGCTCAAGCCAAAAGAGCACTGCTAAACATTAGAAATCTATTATGCCATAAAATAGAGGTTTCTAAAGATCTGCTCTGATCTGGTAAAACATTAAAATAAAGTTGACGTAGACAAGAAGGCCTAAATACTAATTTATTTAACAATTCTTATCAGTCAGAAATGACATATCAGTTTTGCCTTTGCTGGGATCTCAGTATGTTCATGAAAGCTGGGCCTCTGCTGATTCTGTGCCAGAAGTGATTGGGAATCTCGTGGGGGGGAAACAGCATCCAGATGCAGCTCACATGAGGTTTCTGTTTTATGTTCCATCTGTGGTCTGACCAGGGCCTGTGAGCTGATAGATACCAACAAGTGTCTCTTGTATTGTCTGGAAAATGAATCTTCTCTGAAAGAACCAGTGAGGGGGGTAATAGATAAAGCTTGAACACTGGGAGAAAAAAATACATGAAAAACGGAAGATCAAATAGGAAAAAATAGAAAAGAAAAATAATAAGAAGGAAAGAAAATTTGATCTGATTGAAACAGACTGAAAGTCCAGTGTGTCGACATACGTATATCCGTCTGTTTCCGTCTGTTAACTCCTCCCTTCCTCAATATTCCCTTGATACACAAAGATCCCATTAAAATAAGATGACACATTTAAAATTGGTGTGGTAATAAGTTTTTGAAATAAATTCATATTGAAAGGACAACTGACCATAACAGAAACAAAGCTAAACTACGTTAATTACGCAAGAACTTCACCTCTCCAACAGCTCCTTACAGTCTGCGAGTACTTGGCACTGATTCTAACCCTTTCATTTCCTTGTTTGTTCTTGGCAGCCTTGTCTTGTTTCTATGAACTGGCCCTTTAATCCTTTCTAACCGCACTTCATACAAACAACATGGGGCATTGGTGTATACACTGGGCAATTGCACAAACACAAACATGTCCTAACATTTACAGCAGTGATTGAAGCCGAGGGCATGAAACGTTAGTGGGCTGGAATGAACCCGTTTCCTAAGGGCACATGTCATTGTCTGAACAGTGACCATGTGTGATTTGAGGTATGTTCTGGGTATTAGTCTTGGTTGTTAGCCAAATAACATCTGATATTATTTCCATTCTGTAATACTGAACCACTTGATCGATACTCAAAAAATGGACAAAGAGTTCAGGACAACGTAGCTGTTCCTGAAATTACAAACCCCCGGCTGAGGACATCTTTCCTGTTCGATACGAAGAGGAAAAAACAACAAACAGTGATTAACCTTCCAACTCATGTGCTCTCACTTTTTCAGGTGCGTCGCCTTAAGAAGAAGTCGGAGCAAAGGCAAGTGCTGATAAAAGCTGATTATAATGCTTGTGACGTCCGGAAGAGGAGAAAAATAAACCAATCAGATGAGTCATCAAGGAGAATAACAACTGACACAGTGATCGAGTTAAACCACAGATGGAGTCACACACATGGTATGAGGATTCACAAAACCAAACAGATATTATCACTCTCAAACACACACAGTCCAACCCAAAAGCCTCGACAGCATGGGCGTGTGTGTGATCGTTAAGTGACTGTGGCAGGTTGTTCTTGCCCGAGCTGCCCTCTATGCATCTGTTCCCTATAGTGGCTCATTAGTGGGATTCCTCTGAGAGCTGATGAGCAGATCAGCAAGAGGGTCCCGGACCTCAGCTGTCTGCGAATGTGGCTGACTATGACACTCAGGTCTGAACAAGACGAGGAAGAAAAGCTCTCATAAGGACCTCTGACCTCTGTGCTGATGATCTGATGAGAAAGTGAGATTGAGGAGATCTAGGTTTGCTGGCTAAGTTAAAAAAGGTTTGGTTCATCTGTATCATAAAATCTTTGCTCAGTAAACATTTTAGAATATTTTCATGACCTACAACAATCAACCATGTAATAAAATCTCTGTCATAAGTAGTTAAGTGACCATTTTAAAACATAATTGAGATCGTCTTAAACAAGTTGGATCCATTAAAGACCCTCCCCACATCCCACCAGCCTCAATCGTTCTTTAAGGATCAAATCTCTTTTGGCAACACTTACCCAATTTTAGACAATTGGTTTTTCTTTTATGGGCAACTGGTTTACTCTGAAACAGTTAAACCAGTTTTGCACACATTTGATTTTTTTTAGGTTTCATGCAAAACATGATGTCAGTAGATGAAGTGAAATGTTTGCATTCTATAATATAAACTGCCTATAGAGAGGATCCAACAAAGTTCATGCAGGTCATCTGGACAGTTTGTGTTTTTGTTCAGACGTTTTATCCTTCATCCAAAGGACTTCATCAATCCAAAGAGACACAAACAAACCCTTCAAGCAGAACACTCCCATGGAGGACAAATCTGACCAACTCCTCGGATTGATGAAGTCCTTTGGATGAAGGACAAAATGTCTTCAAAAAAAAAAAAAAAAAAAAAAGAAGAAGAAAACATCCAGATGACCTGACTGAACTTTGATTTTTTTTTTAACCTGGATTATTGAGCATGGACTTTGGTGTTTTGAACCACTTTGGCTATAACTGTCTCAAAGGAATCATCGGAGGGAGAGGGCGGGCCCCATAAACCAGCTTATCACCATCAAACTGGTTGGTGTGCTGCTTGTGGAACTCAAATTTGTTTGTGGCTCCTCGGATTGATGAAGTCCTTTGGATGAAAGATGAAACGTCTAAACAAATAAAGAAACTGTCCAGATGACCTGACTGAACATTGTTGGATTTTTGACCTGGATTAATGAGCATGAACAAAGAATTGGGACCAATTTCACTGCATGATTGTGCATACACGAGACGGGGAGTGGTGGCGCAGAGGTTAGAAAAGGTGGGCCTGTGATCGTCACCAGTTCAAGCCCCGGTACCGACAACATTCGCCCCACTCTGGGCCCCTGAGCAAGGCCCTTAACCCCCACCATTTGCTCCCTAAACAGGTCTCTCTTGAAAATGAGTTCTCGTGGCTCAATGAGACTACCTGTATAAAATAAAATTGCTGTAATTTTCCTCCTAAAATAAATTTTAAAGTCATTATACTACTGTAAATACTTTATTCTTTTAAACTTTATTTATGAACTACTTCTTCATATCAGGTTTAGTGTCAGTCACTATAAATTATTTGTTTTATTTTCATGAAGTGGATACAACAAGTCCCCACCACAACTACTAAGATCGTATCTGGTCAGATATCTCTCTCAGACACTTCACTGGAAATGAACCAAACTCTTTTTTTTTTTTTTTTTTACCAACAATATACATATTTTAAACACAATAGTCACTTTCCCCCCACTCAGAAACCGCAATGCATTCTGTAAACAAGTTTTATTGGACAAACTTCCTCTGAACATCACAAACAAATTCCTTGTTCTACCACAGAATTTGGGTTGGGCCAAAATCTCAAAATATCAACAGATTTAAAAAAAAAAGAGTCTATGACTTAGTTGGATTGACTGATTATTTCAAACAAATTGTTTTTATCTCTCAGATATATTACTCTCCCATACTTTTGTTTCCACTATTGCCTTCTCATACATCATTTATTTAACCAAATCATTCATTTTGCTCACTTTCCTCAACACTAGCTCACATCTCTTGATAGAGTTCACATAATCACTGTGAGTCAAACATAAATATCAGTAAACAATGAGTGACGTCAAACAGCTGCTTTTCATTTTGGTGCTGTTCCAGCAGGTCAGACTGCGTCTGAAACCAGATCACAAAACCTGAACATGATACCTTGGAAATCCCAGTGGACCACTGGGGTTTGACCACTCTTGTCTCTGAATTATACACTTTGATGAGCACACAAAGGTGCACAAATAAACACACATTTACAGCCAGTAGTGAAACTAATGATGCACATGTGTCCTCAGAACAATAACCAGAGATTGCTTAAAAATAAAAAAAATAAAATAAAAAAAAGTAAATACCGGTACATCATTTTCTTTCTTTTATATATTTATTGTTGTTGCTGTTTTAATACATCACAGTCTTCAATTCTTTGCCTATATTTTTTTCCAGGTTAGTGGGACTTTCGCCTTAGGTCATTACCTCTACTTGAAGTAAATGGGAGTTGCATTCTTCAGCTGTCTTGGCCTAAGGTGAGTGGAAGTTCAAGGCCCATCAAAGCAAACAAACAGCTTTCTCAAGAAATTTTACTCAGCCTTGTGCTACTGTCACCGTCGGCTCCTGGAGACTTCACAACAAATTTAGTTTGATGGATTCGGTAACGGCATAATGAAATTATTTTAAACAAATCTGCTGAAGTCATGTCCAAACAACAAGGTATTTTTTATTACACTTCTTTGAGGTATGCCAAAGTCTCAAACACTGTGCCATTTTTAATAAAATAAATTAATTTCTGTTTTACAGTATGAAGCTGTAAGGAATTAACTATATTAAATATAAGCCATTTATAAACTACTGCAACATAAAACTAAATCATGATGTTGGAGACAACAGGGGGAATCCCATCAGTCCAATTATTGTACATCAGTCAATGTCATAGCTTTTTACTTTTATACAAAAATCTTTTATAAAGTATAGACAGGACTAATGCTAACAAAATACAAATGTTATTTTTCTCCTTTATTAACGTAAAAACAAAGCCAACCCAACTATTGTAATGTCTATTTTGAATAATTTTATGTATTTATTTATGGTCATTTATCCTTAACATGGACTAAAAAGACAATAATAACGTGGTATTTCTCTGTTGAAATATTTTAATGTCACAATGACTGTCTAGTCATTGTATAACACATTAGTCTATCTCTCCTCTGTCTTTGTAATTATTTCTATCTTAACAGGATTTTTTTGTCTTTCCTCCTATAAAGATAGTGTATTTTCCGCCGTAAACGTTGCTCCGCCCTATAAGTTGTATCAGTCCAAGCATGTCTAATAAAGTGGAAAAATCCATAAATATTTTGTGTCGTCAAATACATTGCATCTATTATGCGTCACTGCTGACAACCTGGAAATGTGGGCCGGTGTTGTGCCAAAAATCGATGGGCTGCCAAATGGCTGCCAAATGGCGGCTACTGGCGCGTGCATGGGAGAACTTTAACAAGAATTTAACAAGATTAACAATTACGGTAAAAACAGTTTGTTTCGAAATTATAGTAAAGGTCTGGTCTCAGTCTAACTTTTGCTTATTAAATGTAGTTTGATGGTCAAATCAGCTGTATTTCAAAAGTATTCGCTGCCACGGTGCTCCGGGAGCACGCAGAGGGAAGGAATCAGGAAGGAGAAACGCTGCGCATTTCTTAGAAATTTAACAAGCCAAGCACCTAAAAACATTATTTGTTTGCTCGACATTATAGCAAAGGTGTGTCTCAGTTGAACTTTCACTTAATAAATGCACTTCAACGGTCAAATTAGCTAGCTGCATTTTGTTGGGGCGGCGAAGGGAAATGAAGCTGATTTGACGGTTGCTCCAGGCAGACGACGGTGTCAGTCTATGGCAAGCCGATTGTGTCATTAATAACCACTTTTACCTATTGCATGACACAATAGCAGGCCATACTACTCTGGTCCTATCTAGTGGCTGAAAATAGTAGTGTTCAATATTCCAGTTACAATGAATGAAAACGGTCATATCTCAGCCGGAGATTTCTTCTTGTTAAAAGGGAGTTTTTCCTTTCCACTATTGCCTTTGTGCTTGCTCAGGATGAGAGACTGTGATGAGGTGAAGATTCAACAGTCTGTTGGCTTCCCTAGACAGAGAACTTTACTAAGTAATTGGCTTTTTTATGTACAGTACTGTATATGAATTTTTTCTGTTCACTGCCCTGAGACAACTTCAGTTGTGACTTGGCGTTATATATACAAACTGAATTTAATTGAATATCTTATATCATTTGCAAGCTAGGTAACTTGTATAAACTAAGTTCATGGCAAAAACCAACGCAGACATGTTCATGTTTTTAGTATTCTACATCGTTTTACATTGTAGCTGGTTTTTTTTAAATAATTTCTTTCATTTATTTTTCCCAATTTATATGCTTTATTTTATGAATGTCTACTGTTGTCATTGTTGTCTACTGTTGTCATCATTCTTTGTTCAAAACAGGTCTCTCTTGTAAATGAGCCCTCGAGGCTCAATAAGACTAACTTGTATAAATAAAGGTTGAATGAATGAATATAAAATGCAGATTTTTGTGTAAAGATATACCAAGTGAACCATTAAAGTTTGTCACATTGCAACACTTTTATTTGCATTTCAGCAGAAGTTCATGTCAGATTTGGCTCAGGGCAGTGGTGTAGTCTACATTATTGTACTGGGTATACTGTGCTTAGGAACCGAAGTACACCGGTTAGTACAAATCATCAATTTATTTTGATTTTTAAGCATATTAAACATTTCAAAATTTCTCCGATGCTTATACGTATTTGAATAAATGTATAACAAATGTTGTACAAAAGTTGGCTTTGTATTTAAAAACATGTTATAGAATTTATAAAACTGTATCAAAGCAAAACATGCTCAAGTATCACGTAGTAAGTACTGAAGTATTACTTATACAAAAAACAGGTTGAACCACCGCAATGTGTCTATAAAATGTTCCAAATGTGTTGACAATAACACATGCCTAATGATATGTCATGTATCATTGGGTACTTTTAAGCGGGTATATTGAAATTCTTGAGTTTTTCTAGTGGGTATACTCTGTATACCTGAGTATCAGACTACACTACTGTCTCAGGGTGGACAACTTTGCTAATCAAACTTTTAAGTGTTAATTTGACTTAATTATCCACCAATCTACACCTGCATTATTCTGCATCTGGTCTTCATGTTCTAATACAGTCAAAAAAGAGAGGTATGATGGAGGAAAATTTATGATCTTATACTGCTTTTTCCATGTAAAAGACTCTGGAAGCCAATAAAGTTGTCAATTATTCAAGTTTATTGGAAAGTTATTTGAAAGTACTGTACTGTATTACATCTTTGTGGTTAATGTAACAGCTGGAGTTTAATCTATGACCTTTTTGCCTTTTTTCCCTATGCGTGGATTACAATTACACTAATCGCAATGGATGTGCTTAAATAATGAAATTAAAAATAAATGTGATTTATATGAATCCAATGAATAGTATATTTGTTCCAGACATGCTTGTAAAAACTTCCTTTTTTTTTTTTTTTACAAGATTGTAAACTACTGTTCCAATTACAACTGACTTCAGGTTGAATTGAGTGTTTCATGGTTTTAATGAATAACGAAAACCATGTTTCCATTTTTCCACAGTTATCGTCCAAGCATTGATAAAATATTATTCTTGCAGATAAATAAAAGACAGTTTTACATGGCAGGTGGCAGGATTACATATTACTTTTTATTGTAAATGAGCCAAAGTTGAAATAGCCGTGTGGAAAACTTGTCCACCTTCTCACCCTTTCCATCTTGTTATACATGTAGAACCGTATTTTGATTGCACCAAGAAACATCTAAGTTGACTATTGGCAGGTTTTCCAAAAATCTTGTTGAATTTAATAAAAAATGACTGCTCATTTTAAACAAACCACAGCTATGAAGCCACGCTCTTTCCACCTAATCCCACAAGGCTACAAATATCCATATAAATATATCCCATTTGTCTAAATCCCTGGATTTGACAGCTCACAGTTCGGGCAATCACTTAGGTCTGACAGACGTCACGGTGCACTGAAAAAAACAAATAACTACAGAATATAAAACAGCGGACCTATTTTACAATTTTATCCCACTTCCATTTTGGCTACGTTAAAATATCTCTGCTTCTTGCAGCTTCAAGAATTTCAGGATGAGTTTTCTGAGTTAGCTTGAGTGGAGATTGCATCCAGATGTGATCACGATCATTCCGGCCTGGAGACACCAAGGAAGAAGAAACTGTGGCTTTTGGCACGCTCCAAGAACCACTGAGTAAATATAACCTTGTTTTGACCCTTACTTGCCAACGTCCCTTTGGGGACTCCAGCAGGTCCATTAGATGTGTTCAGACACCTCAGGGCTACCCTGGTCTATTTCAAACTCAATAAGTGTCCCACAGGAGGAGATGTTATATTGCTTTACAGCTACAAAACACCACAACAAGGCTCTGTAATGATGAAGAGAGAACCCTTTCAGGAAAGAACATGGCCCTGTTGAAGGAAAACAATTCAAGCACTAAATTAGGTTTTGATTTGTGTTCCTAACAATATCACTCATGAAGGTATGAAGTGAGTCCCAGAAGACCCCACTTGGGTTTTAAAAGGTTATTGTTCAAGAATCTAAAGTAGAAGTATAACTAAACCCAGTTTTTTTCCCCCTTTGTTTTAGGTTTTTGTGGCTAAACCTGGCCACCATGCTTGACTTAACAAATTACATCATTATAAAAAAGCTTTTAGAGAAATCAGAAGTGTGTGTTACAGTGACGTCCTCGCTTGGTCGAGCGTAAAATGAAACAAAAGCATGGCATTGGTTTCAAACATTACTGCGTTCTCTGTAACCACTGACAATTGGCTACAAGTAGGGGACTTTTGATGACCACTCCATCAGGCTCCATCCTTCAACCCTTTCTTAAAGATGGAGAACTTTCTTTTAACCAAAGTTTAAGCAGTAAAAAGCTCTCTTTCTATAATTGAAATCAAAGCACTTTTAAAAATGAGTACAACAAAACATTATTTAACACAACCACCACCATAGCCGTTCTCTGTACGATACAGTTTCAGAGGTATAGCTGGGACTCTGCAGGCCTTTTCAGCCTCTAATAACAACAACACTGTAGAAGCAGCAGCTTTTTTCACTTGCTGAAGAATAATTACAGAATGCTTGAAACTCATTGACTTTCTCCCTACACCATGGTGGCTGTAATTATCTATTCATGCATCACATTCCTTAGAAAGGTGTTATTGATTCCAGCTGTGGTGTGGAGGCTCTCCACTACTCAACCCAATGAAGAAGCAGCAAAAAAGAAGTTTATATTTGCGTTTGGATTACATGTCTGTCTAATTAATTAAGAAAAATCATTTTGCTGGGGATAAAAAAATAACTGAAGCAAATTTATTTATTTTGCTCTTATTGCGTTGATTATTTAGTAGTCTATGTATTGTCTATGACAGAGCTTTACGACCACGCAAAAAAAAAAAAAAAAAAGGAAAAAATAAATAAATTACATTGCCATGCTAAGAAAAAAACATTTAAAGACACACAGTTACAAGAATAAAGTTGTAGAAATACAAGAATAAAGTCGTACTGTAGGGATGGCACTATCTAGTGGGCTTCCCTTGTCTGTGCACCCTTGTGCCTTATTATTCTTGATTAATTCCACCTCCTGTTCCCAGCTGTTTGTAATCACGTCCTGTCTTGTCTGTGTATTTAAGCCTGTCTGTGAGTCTTGTTCTTTGTTGCGTCATCGTTGGGTCTGATGAATGCATTTATTATTGTTGTTTATTATTGTTGTTTTTGCATTTAATTTGATTTCTGCAAAAACAACAATAATAAATGCATTCATCAATCCTAGTTATGGCTATATGTGTTAATATTATGATCTTGTTTATTAGTGTTCTTATCAAAGTTTATGTACTTAAACTGACTTTTGAGGAACAGAAAGTGATAAGTGTTGAAACCACTCACTCAGAGCAAAAAATAAAAAGTGTCAATAAAACAAGAGTATTTTATCTTGTTTCTAAAGAGCTAACTGTATGCTTAAGTCACGTATTTGAGTTGTGGGGGGTCACACTTCAGTCCAACAGGAAGAAGAAACAAATGCCAGTGCTAGTTATTATTATATACATTTTTTAGTCCTCACTTATTTTAAACAAAGTACATTTTCTCAATAGCAGAGTGCAGGAAAAATAGCTCTCAAACTGAAAGGTACCTCTATTTTGTTAAGAAAAATACTACGAAGTGTGTATTTGTTTAAATTAAAATGTCTGATTCTCTGAACTAGACAATTTTGTATTTTCTGCACAAATGTAATGTGAATGCTGGAAGCTGAATAACTGCTTACATTAGTTGAAGAAGCTCAAACAAAACTGTCAAATTTTGAAAGAGAAAAAGCAAAATAAACACAAAATGAGGAAATAAGTATAGCTAAAAGCTGAAACCTAAAACAAAAACCTAAAAGCCACGCACAGCTAAAATAATTAAAAAAAAAAACATATGCTGAATGAAACAAACAAAAAAAAAAGTTAATCTTAGATAATTTAAAAAGCATAAGTTACAAATACAGTCCTAGCACGCATTTCCTGAACAAGTTGAACATTTTGATACCTGAATGGTTAAAAAGGTTAACGTATGCAGTTAGAACGCACCCCCCCCCCCCACCCACCCACCCCAAAAAAAAAAAAAAAAACATAAAAAACTACCAACAGCAAAAGAATTGTGTGAATGCTGACTCTGCATTCATAACGCCACTGTGTGCCACTGTGCTGTTCATAGATGACTGGTGCTTCTTAAATGACTGGTGGTGTTTGATAGATGCCAGCGAGCGGACATTATGACCCGTTTGGCTTTCCATACATTCACATTTTACTCTGAAATGTTGCTCTGTAGGACACCAGGAACCTTTCCACACAGCTGGAACGAACATTTGGAACGAACAGGCAGGTCTTTGGGGAATTATAACAGAGACAAGGACTACAAAGTAAGGATTAAACAAAAACGTGGAGCCCTTAGTGAAACCTAGTGCAGGGCTAAAAGTCAAAATACACAGTAGCACCTTCTACTGCACACTTTTTAAGTGGAGAGACTTTTGTTAACAGTGTATTCCAAAATAAAACAAGATAAAATACAAGTAGATGAACTCCAGATCAATTATTTGCATTTGACTAAACTAAATCCAATATATAAGATACACACCTAAAACTGTTATGACTGTAATTATTAAAGAATAAAAATGGTGATTAGCAAATATTTTCATCATGCATTTTGATGATGAATACTTTTGTGACCACGAAACTTGTGCCTGAAAAATTGGCAGCGTGCCAAAACATGTATGGCTCGTGGCAGCAGCAGGGTTCAAGAAGCAGCTGGAAAGCGACTGACAGATTCCATTGGAATGCTCTCATCTGCTAATCTAAACACTCCAAACAAACTTAGGACTTGTTTATTTTCCCATTTTATTTTGCATGCCTAATTTTTTTATTTATTTAGGAGGCACCAAAATGGTAAAATAATAGACAAAATATTTGTGGCAACTTAAAAAGACAAATTAACCCATGTTTGCGTTCTGTGGGAGTTTGTGAATTGAAGGTTTTGTTGTCATCAATGCACCAGATTGTGTTTAAAGTAATCAAAATGTTGGAATGAAACCTCTGTTTGCATATTCTCAGTTAAATATAGCACCCACATGAATGCGCTAAAGGTCAACTTCTCATCTAATTATACATCAAGCACAAATTAATCACAATGTCAACTTGATTTGTGCTGGAATTAGATTAAAAGCATCCTGACAGGAGGAAATCATCGGAGTATTTGGCTCACGGTTCTATTGTTGGATAAAAGAAAGTGTTTACTCTTTCCATGGTTCATCACATCCTGTGATTGGTTAATTACACAAACGGCATGAAATCAACAATTGCACGTCTCTGCCTATGCAGATTTCACAAAGCGGAGTAGTTATTCTGGGACTGCCACAAGATTATCTGGATCCTTGTCAAGGCCTTAAATTGAAAACCACAAGCATCTGAAGTGCTTAAGCCGGATCCTTGACTAATCAGACGGGCGGTGTACAGTGAGTGATTTTCTCACAGGTAGTTTTTCCTCCCAAAACCACGAGGAGTTGGTTTGACTCATCCACAAACTGCCCCTTCCTGAACACAATCAGTGCATCTGCCAAGAAGCATTCCAGTCACTGGTTTTCTGATTTTTACCATAACCCTAAATGCAGAAAATGTAGACGTTATATTCATTGTGGGTGTCTTAAGTAGACCACTTTGTGGTGATGAGTAACTCTGCAAACTCAAAAGACTTCCACAAAAAGTTTTGAGATATCAAAAATATCAATAAATAATCATTAGGCAATACAAAAAATATTAATCACATAACCACAGAAATTTAAACCAGCCAATAGGAGCATAAGACAGTGTGTCTCTTGTGCCAGTCCCAAGCCTGCGTAGATGTTGAGGGTTGTGTCAGAAAGGGCATCTGACATAAAACACTTTTGCCAAAACTAATATGCAACTTCATCTAAGTGACACCATATCAGATTAGTCAAGGCCAGGGTTAACAATGATAAACTGTTGTCAACTGTTTGCAGGCGACATCGGAAATTGAGCTAGTTAGTAAAAGACCACAAGGAGGGAAACGCGTCAGGAGACAGAGGGAGAAGAGGGAAATCAAAAATGTAGGCCTCAGGGTGGCAATTCTACATTGAAAGGCAAAGGTAGAGAGCTGGCTGACATGATGCAGAGAAGGAAGGTATATGTTTTATGCATCTGAGAGACCAAGTGGAAGGGCAGCAAGGCTCACAGCATTGGAGGAGGGTTTAAACCATTTTACCATGGTGTGAATAGAAAGAGAAAGGGAGTAGGGGTGGTCCTGAAGGAGGAATTAGCAAAAAATGTTCTAGAGGTGAAAGGAGTGAAAGATAGGGTAATGTGCCTGAAGTTAGAAGCAGAAGGTCTGATGCTAAATGCTGTCAGTGGGTATGCTTCACAGGTTGGCTGTGATGTAAAGGAGAAAGAGAATTTTTGGAAAAATTAGAATGAAGTGATAGAGAGTATTCCCAGGGAGGAGAGAGTGGTGATCGGAATAGACCTGAATGGACATGCTGGTGAAGGAAACAGAGGGGATGAAGTGATGGGTAGACTTGATGTCAAGGAAACAACCAGGAAAAACAGATGGTGGTGGGTGTTGCCAAGAGTATGGAAAAGGCTATAGTCAACACATATTTCCAAAAGAGAGAGGAACATGAGTCATCTATAAAAGTGGAGGAAGGGGTATGCAGGTAGACTACATTCTGTATAGAAAAGGAAACCCGAGGGAGACTGGGAACTGTAAAGTTGTGGCAGGAGAGAGCATGCAGCATCAAATGGTTGTGTGTAGAATGACTGTTGTTGTGAAGAACAGAAAAAGAGTAAAATCAGAGAAGACCAAATGGTGGAAGCTGAGAAAAGAAGAATATTGTGGGAAATTCAGAGATGGGATGTTAAAAGCTCTGGGTGGTAAGAAAGTTTCCAAATGACTGGGGTACTACAGCAACAGTAATTAGAGAGACAGGTTGGAAGGTACTTGGTGTGTCATCTGAATAGAGAATGGATAAGGATTGGTGGTGGAATAGTGAAATGCAGGAAGCTATTCAAAGAAAGAGGTTAGCCAAGAAGAAATATGACAGTGAGAGGACTGAAGCGTTTAGACAGGAACATAAGGAGATGCAACACTGAACAAAGAGGGAGGTAGCTAAGACAAAGCAGAAGGCATATGATGAGTTGTATGGGACGTTGGATACTAAGGAGGGCGAGAAAGACTTGTACCAAGTACAGAGAGGCAGGACAAGGGGATCAGGTTGGAAAGGATGTACAGCAGGTTACACTTGTTAATGATAGGAATGGTAATGAGACCATGACAGGAAGATGGTAGTTATATAACACCTTTCTATCTAATCAAGATGCTCAAAGCGCTTTACAACACAATCTGTGCCCTCATTTATCCATCCAAACACACGTGCATACAGCACTCTACTACATCTCTACAAAGCTCATCTGAAACACTCATTCTAAAGAGACTAGTCAGTGCTTTAGATCACATTCATACACCAATGGGACATACATCCGAGGCAACGAGGGGTTCAGTGTCTTGCCCAGGCAAAATGCTCAGGGATGTCTGAGATATGGAGAAGTGTGTTGGTGCCCATTTTTAAGAATAAGGGTGATGAACAGTTTTGTAGCAACTACAGGGGAATTAAGTTGATGAGCCACACAATGAAGATCTGGGAGAGAGTTGTGGAAGCTAGACTTAGATATTCATAAGCAGCAGTATGGTTTCATGCAGCGAAAGAGCACCACAGATGCCACCTTTGCTTTGAGGATGCTGAAGGAGAAATACAGAGAGGGTCAGAATGAACTTCATTTTGTCTGTGGATTTAGAAAAAAATATATATGACAGGGTGCCATGGGTGGAGGTGTGGTAATGCATGAGGAAATCTGGAGTGGCAGAGGAGTATGTTAGACTGGTACAGGACATGTGGACAGCAGGACAGTGGTGAGATGTGCTGTAGGAGTGACCAAGAGCTTCAAGGTGGAGGTAGAATTGCAACAAGGATCGGCTCTGATCCCCTTCTTGTTTACTCTTGTGATGGACCGACTAACAGATAAGGTCAGGCAGGAATCCCCATGGACTATGATGTTTGCAGATGACATTGTGATCTGTGGTGAGAACAGGGAACAGGTG
>JARVLU010000646.1:12038787-12065265 GCA_031762415.1 Simpsonichthys santanae | reverse complement strand
CATCACAGACATTTACACCTCCAGATGCAGGAAGAGAGCCACCTGCATCATGAAGGACCACACTCACCCAGCACATATACTTTTTGCCCCGCTCCCCTCAGGCAGGAGGCTGAGGAGCATCAAGTGTAGAACCACTAGACTGAGGAACATCTTCTACCCTGAGGCTGTTAGACTCATGAATATCTAACCAGGATAGTCACTGTGAAATAATCACTGTAATGCCACTTGATTGTTGATATGTGCTGCTGATCTCATGCTGCTGATTTATTAATGTTGTTGTGTTCATTCGTACTCATCTGCTCACACAGACTCATGTTCGTGCTGCTGTTTGGCACATTGTTTGTGTACTACTAGTGCTTAGTGTATTTTCAGTTTAACGTTTTTCACAGTTCATATCTTAGATCTTATTACTATTTTTCTTTATAATTTGCACGTTTGTTGGATGTAACTGGGACCCCGTGTACACAATTTCATTCCACCACATGTACCACATGTGGTACATATGACAAATAAAGAAAGTGACTGACTCTATGATCGGAAGATACAGAGGAGAGATCCAGAATTGTGAAATACCCAGTCCAAAGCTGAAGCTCTCACATCAGATTCCTTAAATTGTTTTGTGCTGTTGAAATACAGCCATGTGGAAATGATAAAACTGGTAGTTTGGTCCTGTGTTGCTTTAGGATGGATTCATGCAGACTGTTTGATTTATTTTCAAGGTGGGAACTTCTCACCAGTGCTGACATTAAGTACCGACATCCCCAAGCTCTCAAACTGTCCTATTTCATTTCTCTACAGTCAATTTTAATATGAAGCGGTAGGCCTTATAAATATTACTAATACTAAAATCTACACCATGTGAGATGTTCACCGACGTGTCAATGACAATCCAGCAGGTGTTTGTCCTCTCTGTTCCCCAAACTGCCAAGGTCAGCACCATTTTCCCACCAAACACATTGACCCACAGTGAAAGTTCAGCTGTCTTCCACTTCCTGGGCTGCTAAGGTCATAAGAAGCACACAAGTGGCAAAGCAATCACTGTAAAGGAAGGAAGGATTCGGAACCAGGGAGGAAGCAGGCGCAAGAGAAGAAGGGCTGGAAGCTCCACAGACAAACAGGGCCATTAGCGCTTTCAGAGGGAGTCCCAGCAGGGGGTCAGGACTTCGAGTTTGATCTCAGTGAGTGTCTGAAGACATAAAACAAGAGGGCAAACCACAAGGAGGGCGTGCAAATGGTCGAGTGATCACAGGGTTTGCAGTTTTAAAAAAAAAGGTCAGGTGGCTTTTTCATCTCTGCTGAAGGCATTTGGAAAAAGTGACGCAATGCACAAGAGACAGACGTTGCGCTGATTGACAGAGACCAGAGGACATGTTAATGATATTCCACATACATCCATGCATCCTTGATTAAAAAAAAAAAAAGACAACAAAGCAGAAATAACAAGAAAGTAAAGCAGTTGGAGAGTTCTCTCAGAGACAGGAGGAAGAGGAACTGAACACAAAAAGTGATGGATGCTAAACTGTCAGTTCTAATAGGCAGCCAGGCTGTGGAATTGGACTGCAGCTTCAGGAGACCAGTAGAGAACAGTCCAATGATCAACACAAGGGAGCCAATTAAAACCCAGACTTTGGCAGCCAACCACAATACACAGACCCTCATGTGACACTGGAAGCACATCAGAATCCACGGAGAGGGCTTTTTATTTAATTTTTACTTCCACAAAAAAAAAAAAAAATCTTACCCAGCATTTCCAGCTTTCACACTGGATGGTATTATTGATTTGCGGTCTCCTGTTAAATCTCAGAACTTCCACTTATTTCTAACCAAGCGGCCGAGGGAATCTGGTATTTTTCTCGTTATGGTGAGAAGAGATGAGTGCCGACATCACTCCCTCTTCTGATAAGATGGAGAGCCAAAACGACAAGGTCACTAAGGTGGAGGAGGTGAGGCTGCAATCTATTCCAGAGATAAGTTTCAGTGAAGTTTTCTTTTTGCCTGCAGAGAACAAACACTGACGTGGCTTCAGGACTGAATGTGTTTTAGTTCTCGGGTTGCTTTTCCTCTCATTAATTGGAGAGAAGACTCACAGATGCAGGACGAAGGAGGTGTCAGGAAACGAGGAAGGTTACTGACTTGAAGTAGCTCCTTTTCATTCGAGTGCTTTGGAATCATTTGAAAAGTGCCGTGTTTCCATTGAAAAAGAAGAAAATCCCATGAGATTGTGAAGAAAAAGTCTGCCAGGTGACCAAACATGTTGGCAAAAGAGATTTCATTCTAAATACAGCCGAGTTATTTTTGTGTGGGAACTTCAGCCCTGAAAGACTGTCTGCTGGAAGGAAACTAATTATACGTCTTTATTGTCACTCAATCAAAGTAACGACACACAAAAAGCTTTTTTTTTAATCATGTGACTGCAGTGCTTTCTACACAGCAAAGACAGTTAATACATTTCAAAACATTTCAAGGCTTTAAAATTCTCTAATTTACGAGAGACATGTGAGAAACTCATCAGAAATAATCCAAAACATGTGTTTGGGCCCTCGGAGAGAAATGAGCTCGTCTACAAAGCTCCTGTATCTTTTTTCTTCTTCCAAACTAAATATAAAAAAAACATGCACTGCAACATCAAAATACATCACAGAAGATGCATTAATGGACTTGGTGACTGAGATGAGAGCAGCGTGTCGAAGGTGCTCGAGGACGACGAAATTACAGAAATTGTGAGGCTGTATGGAAATAGTGCTTTGGGGCCCCCGTTTTGCACTTGTACCTCGGGGGCCGAGATGGGGCAGAGGCAGGGCAGCCGACTGGGGACCAGAAAATCACTGCCCAACTCCCAGCCATTCCCACATTTTGTAGTATCTCTGAGCAAGACACCCAGTCCCCAATTGCTCCTGGGCCCCTACATAGCTGCCCACTGCTCCACCTGAGCTCATCTCATGTGTGATGGGTTAAATGCTGAGAACTATTGTCATCATGGTATGTTCCCATACCATGATGACAATCTCAGACTTCCTTTCCCTTCCATATGCCCAACAGTTCCACCTGACTAATATTTACAGAGTATCATTATATACTCCCTGAAAACAAATTAAAGTTTAACAAGATATATAGCTGGCTATGAGTTTAAGGTCTACAAAAGATGCAACCGTCAGTCATCCTTGTCCTCTGGCTGAGATGGTTCCCAGCATTGCTGCGATTCATCAGCCAGAGGAAGCAGCCAGTTCATCTATCCCATTTATCCCCCGAGGACCTCCACAGGGGATAAATGCCATGCTGTAACATCTGTCATGCACCATGCTGTATATCCCAAAAACTGATGCTATTCCACATCTGCACGTTAAGTCCGTTTCATCTATTGAAAACAGTAAAAAATTAAAATGTAGCTGAAAACTTTTCATGCAACCAGAATAAAAAGACATGTAGGTTGTTCAAAAATAGGAATAAGGGGGTTATTGCTGTTAAGCACCTTCCGCTAGAGGTGGGAGGTGAGGGTTCAAGAGGTCAAAAGACCCCCTGTCAATCGACACATTTGTCAAGAAATGCTTTCTGCCCTTTCACATCTTCATCTGTGGTTTTGAATTATGAGCAGCTCAGAAATACAAACACTGCTCGCATGTATCTTCTGGATTCTGAACAAAGATCATCAGACCATCAAAGAGCATCTCAATCACTGGTTTTAATGATCAAAACTTTGGAGAGATTTCTGTTTAGTAAACATGAGTGTATATATGTCCAGCAGACTTTCCAATATTCCAGGGAGATTTACTCAGAATTGAAACCCATTCCTATTCACCTGGATTTAATATAATCCAATGTTCACGTCTTGATACACGTCAGTAAAATATTAAGAGATGTTTTAATTATGTATAATAATGAATGTGTGGTAGGGATTTTTGAATTGTGATCTTGTGGGGGGGACTTCTCACCATGCACTATTTTGGGATTGGCCGACGACAGCACGCAGACAGAATCATCTTTCCAGTAGGGGAATGTCAAGCTGCTCGGGTGAATTCCTTCCCCCTAGTTTAGGGATTGACCCCCCACCCTTTGCCCCACAAATCTGTAGGTCTACAGGTCCTTTACTGTCAGAGACTAGGATGGTTGTCATGGCTGGTTGTAGGTAACACAAGGTGTTACTTCCTTTCGTTGTGTGTTCATGTGTGACTCTTTTTACAGAAATCTGTTTTGTCATTGGGAAGCCATGTTGTCAACTGCTTTTTTTTTTTTGTCCAAAGCCGAAATGAACTCTGCTTTCTCATCTATAAACCCCATCTTTCCAACGCGGATGTGTACACATATCAAACCAGGGATCTTTTACTTTGCCTTTACCTCTCTCCCACTCAATTTAACTCCTGCTATCCCTCCCACTCACGCCTACTCACTCTATTACCGTGTCTCCTTTCTCTGTCCCTCACAGACGGCTTCAGTAAAGAGGATGAAATCATTCCATCAGTGAGAGCGCGGCGCCTCTACTGTCACTGGCAGACAGCTCTCGAAAAGGCCATAATTAAACAACTCAAGCTTTGGTAATTACCCTACAGTGGCCGACGTAATTACTCCATTCTCAGGGTGATTTCATCCTACAGGGGGAAGGACTGAACACTAAAGGGGGCTTCATTTTGGTGTCACCGTGGAAATGTTGGGAAAAAAGATATATAAAAGAGCAGAATGCTGGTTTGACTAAAAAAGACAGAGCTGTTGACACTGATGCACCTATTATAACATGTTGAAACAACTTATCGCGTCCATCATATAGTGTTCAGGAGTGCCTCTTCCACAGATCAGTGCATCTCCTTTCTGTCTCAGCGTTTTTAGCACAAGGGGGGCTCTGCTGCTCTAAGCATATCGCTCTCTTCCCTGAGGACAAGCTGACTGGGGGAGGAGGGATCGATGCTCCGCTCCAACAGACTCTGCTGTGTCGATTCATCACATGACCTGAGGCACAAGGTAAAAGTAACATCTCAACTAAGTCTGAAGAACTTTATGTGTGAAGGTGATCTTTGTGCTTGTAGGGACTCCAGAGACCACAGCAGACTCGTTCTGTCCTTTGGTCGGATAATGCAGTGACAACAAAATTTACTTGTTCAAGATCATGTGTAACACACATTTGTGATGTTTTTACAGCACAAATGGTTTTACATTATACATTACTGTAACTCCCAAATTTCTGCCAACATCCTCCAAATTACGGCTGCCAGTTTCCAGTATCATTTACTGCACCGTGCCGAAGGTGGAGTGATGTTATGTCTGTGTCCCCTAAGCAAAATATCTAATGAATCACTAAATAAACTTCAATGAAACTTTCAGAAAGTAATCACTGGGTTGACATCTAGAGTTAAATAACTTTGGAGCCAACTCAATTCAATATGGCCGCCACAACAATGCAGTCCAAGCAAACACAAAAATGGCTACAAACAGGAAGTCTTTTTTAAATTTAATTATAATACATTTGAAAACATCTTATATAAATCTCTCATCTTGGTCAATGCTCATTTAAAAGATGCACTATATTATATTATTTGTGAATATTATTACAGGTTTACAAGAAAAGCACACACAAGACTACTAAACATTCCTAAAATAACCATCCATCCATCCATCCACCAAAAATACATTAATAAAACCTCTTTAGGAAGACAGGAGAGCATCATGAGTACCAAGTACACAACTTCAAGTCATACGTATTCTAAGTTTCTTTATAAAGTTTTAGAGATTTCAGGGATTTAGTTTACGGGTTGGATGCAAATGTCTCTGACCTGTATGCAGATAAATACTGAATAATTTTGAAACAAACGTCTCTCATATTTTCACAAAATTGATTTGGGATAATAATTTATTCTGGCTTGAATATGTAAAAATACATTTTTTTAAATTGTAGGTTATTTTAAGTATTAGGGACATGGGGTGAATTGGGATTCAGTCAAAACTTGTTGAAGTTAACCTGTGGTGATCTGAACCAGAAGCAAAACTTTGGAAGACCACTTTTCCTCAGGGGCCCTTAACATTTTCTTTTCACATTTGCACATTCTCTAGTTTCACGCCATTACATTTATTTACAAAAGCAACAATGTGGCAAGAATAGTGGTGTGCCAAAAGATGGCATGTGAAGAGTGTTAGTTTAGAGTAGAGCTAAGCCTTTAAGGGAAATGAAAATTTAACTGGTCTTGCACTTGTTTGATGCCAAGCATGCACACAATCTATTCTGTTTTGTCACCAGCATATTCAGGGTGGAATGTTAAAGCCATAATGGAGTTCAAGATCAACTTAATTTCTCAAACAGACAACAAGCTAGAAGCGTTCTGTTTATTTGACCCCACAAGTCACAAAAACCTCTCAAACTAAAGAAAAGTTACAATATTTTACAAAGTTTCCTTTCAGCAGCAGTTTATCACTGTTGTCATAAAACTGATATGACTCTCAAAACTATTGCTTTTCCACAGCTGTGACAAGTTAGAGGAACACACGAACACCTTGCAGCCATGTTGTGGATGTGCTGTGCCAGTGCCACAAAGCAGCATCATTAGCATGCATTTGGCATTATTTAAACGTGTGCTCGAGGATCAGAGTGGGGACATCTGCTATGTGTTGAGTGAGCGAGGAGGGCCATTTGAGTGAGTGTGCTGAGGACCTTGATTGATGTCGCACACGGTGAGAAGTCCCAGTGGTCCCATTAGCAGCTACAGTCTGCATTACTGTCACAGCCGTCAGCCATGATGCAGGACTGTTCCACCGCCACAGCCATCAGTAACCTGCCCTGTCTATGAAACGACTCGCAGGGACAAATGGAATCGAATGCAGCACTTCCCAAATGAACGCTGGTTGAAATCAGAGACACTATGCTTTAATGCAGCCCCCCAGCCCTTGTGAAATGCCTCTATTCCAGCAGTGCACATTTGGTAATCATCAAAACTGTGTATCACCTTTCATTCTCATAGGTCCCTCTGTGGTTGATTCTCACACAACCTTTCATTAGGGATTATTAAAAAAAAAAGATTTTTGTCAGATTACTTGAAAGTGCTTTTATGACAACCCGCAGGGGGCTTTATGCATCAGGCTCGGTGCTTTGTTTTGCTAGAATGATCCAGATGCAAGATTCCATTACTTCTTCCTCATTGGTGAAAAATGATATTGGCCTTATTCACAGGTGCAACTTGGATAAGATATGAATAACTACTTTGCTTCAAAGGTCACCCAAACAAATGTATACCTGCTAAACAAGAGTGTGCTTTCCTAACTCCAAAAAGGTTCTGCAGAGAAAAGATAGGTCAGTGCTGAGTACTCCCCACGGACTTTAGTATGACTGAATTACCCACAAAATCTTTGAGACAACACCATCTGTTATACTGGTAATCTTAAAGTCAAATTACCATATTTTCTGCCATAAACATTGTTACGCCCTATAAGTCGCATCAGTCCAAATACGTCTAATAAAGTGGAAAATTCCAAAAATATGTTGCTTTGCCGTATATGTCGCATCTATTATGCGTCACCGCTGATGTCTCACATTTGTTACGTGTCACCACTGACAATCTGGAAATATGGGCCGAACCCAGAAATGTGGGCCAGTGTTGTGCTAGAAATCGATTGGCTGCCAAATGGCGGCAGCGGGAGCGTGCACGGGAGGATTTTAACAAGAATTTAACAAGATGAACGCTTAAAAACAATTATTTGTTTGTTCAGAATTATAGTAAAGGTGTGTCGCAGTCTAACTTTTACCTAATAAATGCATTTTGACGGTCAAATCAGCTGTATTTCAAAACCCGATTCGTGGAAGCGGGCACGCACAGAGGGACAAGCCACTGTTCATTTTTTCGAAATTTAACAAAATAACCACCTAAAAACAATTATTTGTTTGCTCGACGTTATAGCAAAGGTGTGTCTCAGTCTAACGTTTGTTTCATAAAAGGACTTTAATGGTCAAATCAGTCGCATTTCAAAAGAATTTGATTTGATGGTTGCTCCAAGCAACGAGCAGAACAAAAGTGGCAGAGTACGGCAAGCCGATTGTGTCATTAATAGCTGGTGAAGATTCTCAAGTTATCCAGGACATGGTAAATTAAAATAAGTTCAAGACAAAAACTATAAAGTATAATAAATGAAGTCCTTTTTTTTGTCTTGAACTTTTTTGAATTTGTAATTATATCCACTTTTACCCATTACATGACACAATGGCAAGCCATACTGTTACTAATACTCTGGTGCCATCTAGCAGCTGAAAAATAGCAGTGTTCAATGTTTTCAGTCTGAATGAATGAAAACGGTCATATCTCAGCCAAAAATTGGTTTATAAATATGGGGGGAAAAATCCATAAATATGTTGCTTCAGCCTATAAGTCACAGGGTATACAAATTCTGCAACAAAAAAAAGTGACTTATATTGCAAAAAATACAGTAAATGCATGTTGCTTTTTAAAAAACAACAATTCATTACCAAAAATAATGTAATACAAGAAGTATTGTCCCTCGCCCCAGAACAATTAGCTCCCTACACGATAGCAGCAATCTGATGTGTTGGTAGAAAAATGATTTATGCTTTCAATCTCATTAGCTCGACCCCTCCTCTGTTTTCAACTCGCAGCAAAGGTGTTTGTAAAAAGCCAACTGGGAATTCCAGTTGATAGTTATGATGAATCTGTAACGCAACCAAGACAAACAAGCATGGGTATTTAGAATTCCACAAGAAGTCAATTAATATGTGATGAGATGTATCACATGTTCTGACAGCTCCTGTTATTTAGAATTAAGAGAAGATGATGAAGTGTTAATGAATGTTCAAACACTGTGTGCATTTACCTTCTCCTCTTTTTTGTAACTGAGTGTTTGCACCAGTTCACCCTGAGAAAATTCTCCCTGTGTGCTATGACTTTATGAAAATTCCCAGGAAGCCTCACTTCAGACAACCTTAAAGAAGAAAGAAGGCTTGTTGTAAATGTTGATGATAATTAGAACTCCACAGGGCTTCATTGTGGAAGCTAAAGAGGCCACAGAAGTCAGGTCATTCGTGCTTTTTAGTGAACTTGCTCTAGTTTGCCAACAGTCAATACAACAGTCATAGTCTGGGGGGGAAACATTGCAGACTCCCTTCTACAGATACAGTATCACTTCTGGTAAGCAATAACTATAAAGAAGCAGTAGTGGATAGCAGTGTCAGTAATGAGAATGGATAGCAGCTTGGATGCTCCATCTTGGCCTTATTGATCACATGGCTGTGAAGAGTGATGAACTTTAGTGAGAGTGAGTGCAGCAGGCATGTTCTGATTGTTCTCAGATCCATTCTAATTTGGCTTTGTATTGATAACATCTCCCATGGCTGAGTTAGCTCGGCGGTTAGTGCCGCGGTCCGAGATCAGGTTGTGTGAGGAAAGGCATCCGGAGTGAAACAATTGATAAAACTTTCATGTGAGTTCAATTGCTGTGGTGATCCCTGCAGAACGGAGCAGTTGGAAAAGAAAAGAAAAAACAAAACAGCAATAACATTGATAGCATCTCCCCAAGAACCTTCAGTAGTAAAATTCTAATAAAAGTTGATTAAACTGGAGTCATTTATGTATGGATCCACTGCATGTGTCTGTGGTCAATACTAAGCAAACAACTAAGAAAGTAGTTACTTGAAAAAGTTTACCACTCAACCAACTCCATGTCAATGTCCAATCAGGATGACTATCTGCACTGAAAGATGCTAACATAGCAAACACTGATGTTTCACATGAAACGAGGAATTCTTGTGAATTGTGTCTTTCTCTGCCTCTCTAAAAAAACGTTAGCTACTGCCTTGACTCTGTCTCTCGATGAAGTGGCTGTGTCTGTCAGCAAAGGACCGTTTGTGATCCAACACCATTAACCCATGCCATTTCCCTTTCTTCTCCATTTTCCTCCACTCCATGCCTCATAAATGTCATCTCTGTCTAAGCATTAATCTCTAAGAAGCTGAGGCCCAGTCACTCCCAAAACAAACCAGTCTTGTTGAACTGCTCCCCTGCTGACATGGAGAAGCTTGGCAGAGCAAAAGGAAATTGAAAAAGGACAGAAAAGAAGGGAGATGAGGAGGAGGGGTGTCTGTCCATTTTAGGGGTAGTGCAGAAGCAGTGGGGTCTCTAGTGGGAAAAATATCAACAGCGTTATAGAAATAGGTTGGCACTGCCATCACTATCAATGAGAGGAAGAGGCCTGTCAGAGAACACAAAGGAGACAACAACAATCAAATAAATAGTGAGAGGATGGAAGGATGAAGGGCAGGAGGTAAGCAACACATCAACCAAGAGACAGAGCAAAATAAAAAAGCCTGTCCAATCAGAAATTGTAAAGACAGAGCAGGAGAAAACTGAAGGGATCAGCAATGAGGGAGTTAGATAAAGTGACACAATGCCATTAGCAAACTGAAAGAGATAGAGAAGAGATAAGTGTAAAAAGAAAGACAAAGGAGCACAAGTGCGCATAAAAAACCACATCCACAGAGAAATTAATGACTTTGAGAAGAATGAGGCAAAGGGGAGTCGATCAATAGGGGGGAATAAGACAATAGAAGACGGAATTGCATGAAAAGGAGAAAATGTCCTGCCACAATGGCACATCAGAGCCCGCATGTGGCACCGCTTGATAAGAAGTGTCTTTGCCACCTTCCAACGCTGCCACCAGAGTCCCTCCTCCTCTCCCTTCCCCAACCATCTGCGCCACTTAAACACCAAGCTGTCCGTCACCGGCACTTGCTCACGACGTCAGCCTGGAGTCCGGTTCTCAGCAACCCCGAGGGACCCGGAGATCGGTGACGCTGTTAGCCCACAAGTGGAAGGTGCCAAACAGTTAGCTCCCACCGAGGAGGATCTGAGTCATGTGAGCTGGGATTCCAACCACAGCAGCCTAATGGTTATTCTGAACAGGCCCCAGAGAGAAACACAAAGATGGAGACAAGTCCACAAGTTCCACTTTTCTCCCCTTATTTTTCCATCTGGAATGGCTGTGAACAGCTGTGGGTATTTGGGTTTGGCTTTGGGGGGGGGGGGGGGGGGGGGGGGGGGGGGGGGGGGGGGGGGGGGGGGGGGGGGGGGGGGTGGCGTACCCCCCCCCCCCCCCCCCCCAGCAGGGTAGCACCAGCCAGCCAGGAATGACGGACATCTGACAGAGATAACATGCATCTCAACAGAGCAACTTTCACCCACTTTGACAAATAGAGCAAGACCACAAAAGACATATTTGGAAAAGATAGTCAGTTCATTTTGTTTTGTTTTTTTATTAAAGAAACAGACAAATTTAAAAATAAAGTCCAGAAGTCATTCTTTGGTTTGTATGCAGATGTTTTAACACCGTATTAGCATTTAGCCGCTAAAATCTTTGAATTTGGATGCCAAAAAGTACCTTAACATGTACACAGAGCAATATGTTTATCATTCAAACTAGCCCAAACATTGTACCACTACCCTACATGATCGACCACAGGACTCAATTCTGCAGCCACCCTCAAGTGGCCAGTCGTGGAATTACAGTGTTTTATTTATTTATTTATTTATTTATTTTTGCCACCCAGATACTGAGTAAAATTTAGTCCATATGGTGTTTCTTCTAGCCAGTGGAATTTATCCTCCACAGAATTAGACAATCTAATTCTCATCGTATTTTAAAGTGTTTAAACAATGAAGTATTTAGTAAATCTGTTTAAAAGCTTAGGTGTTTTTACTTAAACTGCACAATTTAAGTAAAAAAAATCCTGCAATCACATTTTTTAAATATATGAATTGTAATTGGACAAAAAATATATTTTAGTTTATAAATTTTTGAACAATATTTGTGCATATAAATAAACGTAAACTATTGTAACTGAAGTCATTTAATTACATCTTACACTGAATTACGTATTTTAATTATGTACTGAATATTTTTGTTAGAAACAACATTTTTAAGTTAAAGGAGATATCATCCCAAAGTTGGCTTTGTCAAGTTAAAATTGTGTGATCAAAATTATCAATCAGAAAAATAGTAAAACATTTAGAGCAAAGTTAGAAGCTTGATTGTTTTACTTTTACTTAAAATATATAATTGCCATCAATAGTTTTAATTTTATACAGTTAAATAAAGCAATCCTTTTTGAATCAAATCCTGTACATACAGACATTCTGATTCACTTTCTTTTAAAAGGAGCCATGAAGCAGCAGTTATCAAAGCACAAGTCAGGCCCAACTTTCTAATTTCTGCACTTTACCATGTAATGACTAAAACATATTGATAATATTTCACCAGCCATCATATTTTAAAACTGATCAAAGTGAAACTCTGTCAAATACTGAAAACAAAATCACTTTCTGTCAGCTGACTCGTTGGCACTCTGATTAAATCCAAATAACTTTTATTGAATAAATTTCAACTTGTACCTTTATCTGTCAGATTAAGCAGAAATTAATCAAACGGTTGTATTCAGTTCTCCTTTTCCCCATGTAAAGCTATGGAAAACAAGGCTTGTCAAGGTTCATCAATTATTTCCTTTCTTCATAACTAGTTATTCATTAAAAATATACAACTACTTTAAAGCGTAAAAAGAACAAAACAAAACACGAGAAGCAACAAAGGGGAAAAGATTAGGTTGATATGAAACCCTAAATTGGTCAGAGTGTAAAAATAGGAGCACTTTGTCTTTCTCTCATACAAACAGTATTTCATCCTATCACCAACTCCGTCCGTATTAGACGGGGAGGAGTGGAAGTGTTTCTGCACTACCTGGCAGAACGCAGGACAACCTATAACAGTTCTTCCTGAGCCCGGGCAGGTATCCAAGCAGCCTCCACAGGCTTTGATGAAGTGTCCTGTCATGTCAGCCTCCACTGGTCTCCTGCTCACCTGGGACCTCCCTCGCCCCCCCAACAACTCTGTACTGGGAGCAAATGGCAAAATGGAAACAAAAGGGGGATGAAACCATTCTCATACCCACTGCTTCAAAGTCCTCAGCCTTTCCTAACTAATACAACCTAAAAAAATGAATTTAAATCAGAATATTTCTTATTGTTTCCTCCACTTTTTGTCTCCTTTATCTCCCTCTTTTTCCTCCTCCTGCTTGCTTGCTGTCAGCAGGTTAAAAAATGACTCGACACAAGCACAAGAGGAACAATTACTCACGGAGCGGGCTGTATAGACACTGGGAGCTCTACGCTCCTCTGCGATCCTTGGGCCATGTGTTTCTAATTAAACAGTGCACTGGAGGAATTATCACAGTTTAGGATTGCATAATGAGTACTGGCAGAAATCTGCGGCCGGCGGTGACACTCTTTGTCTCCAGAGGCACACATTGGTTATATTGAATTAAAACAGTAACGCGCCCGTAAAGGGTCTCACAGACGCTGTTTTTAAATCACTGGTGCTGCAATACAGCATATAAAAACACAGACTCGGATTCAGGCCATGATAGCTCCTATTTATAAACAAAATTTCAGGTCCTGATTCGTACGAGTGTGGTGATTACTCACACCCGCCCTGATTTTCATCATAGTCACGCAGCACCAGTTGGCTGGAGACGGGCACAGATGATTAAGCTCGCCAAATGGAGGCATGTTCGTCCTTACACGGAGGGACACTTCTGTAATAGACGTCAGGTCGGCTTGTGTAAAGCATCAAGCACGAGCCTGCGCATGGATGTGCTAACCACACAAAACACACAAACGCCTGATTCCTGGTCTCCATGGTGATTGTTTGAATGCGTAAGCGAACTTGCCCCTTTCAACTGTTTGTTTGTTTCATATGTAGAAAAGAAAAGGAGGAAAACTAGAATTTTTTTTAAATCAGAACCATTTTTATTTTTTGCTGCACTTTAACATATGCCCAGAATTTAATATTGCCAAGTTATTGTAGGAAAAACAAGTATTTTAAGGGTAATGAAATATTTTACACTGATACCCACCCTCACCTCAAACAAAGTATGAGGAGAGAGAGAATAAAAAGAGATATCCATCGTTTTCGTGCCAAAATGGCCATTTAGACCAGCGAGTCCATCTGGTGGATAAACACAGAATCACATCATCATCATCACTTTGTCATTTTAATGCTCACTTTAGTCTCGCCAACACTTTTTTTTTTTTTTTCCTGCAGCAAATTTGATTCTCATGGAATAAAGCTCTTATGCACACCAGTAAACTTTATCCACATGAAAATGTGCTCATCGCAGCATATGTATGAAAACCTTGAAAGACGTTATGAATAATGCATGAGTGTCAAGGAGGTCCATGTTATGTTTTGTGTAGGATGAGGGTTTTTTAATACAGAGGAACAAAGTGCTGGAGTCATCTAGAGTTCCTCATGGAAACACACACACACTCTTCTGGTAATGGTACTGGTGAAATGTTTTTTGCTCCACAAGAACTGAATTACCAGTGTCTGCTGTGCTGTCTGGACACTAAACCACAATCAGAGTTCAATCTGTCATAAATAAATCTTGTGCCTGTGTTGCCTGGGACAAACAAAATGTACTTTAGAAGTCAATGTACCTGAAAGAAAATATAACCCAGGTTTTGTCTCCTAAAAAGCTTCGGCTTGCAACCTTCTCAAAGATGAACATAATTATAAATTTACTTAAGTCTAAAACAAATTTTAATTAGGCAGAACTCCAGGTTACCCCAACCCTGCATTTCTGTTTGTTTACACCAGAGCGAGGGGTTGCATTCATTTTTATATTGAGTAAGTAGGTGGTAAAATTACATTTTTCTTTTAAAATGTGAGAATAAAATGATTAAAAATATATACTGTATATTGGGCAGTACTGTAAAAAGGCTTTTTCTGTTATATTTATACTTTGTTTTTAAACCAGCAAGACTTCACTGTATTTTCTAACATGTTCTTAATCAGTAGTTCTTCAGGCTTTCTGGAGCTCTTTTCAAGTTTTTTCTTTGCATTTTCTGCCAAGTGGTAAATATTTATTGTGTAATGCTTCAATAAAAAAGTGACAAATTCTGACAAGCCTCCTAAAAATACATTTGATGTTTTATATCTTAAGCTCCTTCTTCACTTTATCTAATGTACTATACAGTACATTTTTTTCATAACTTTATAATAAAAAAAAATCAAGAACAAGTTGCCTGTTAGAGGCTGCTAGAAATGTTACCCTAAAATACATACAAATTATTTTAAAATACTTTTGTTTGATCTTTTTCAAGACATTTTCAATGCCTGCATGAGTCACAGATCAGAGTTTTGAACTTTAAAGGAAAAAAACATTCCTCTGATAATGGACAGGTAGTGGACTGAAAATGTGTGTAAATACAGCAAAAGTAAAATAATAATAATCATCATAATAATACTTTCAAAGATGTCCAGAAAGTCTAAGGAACTACAGTAATTAAAAATACTTGAAATGATTCGACAGAAAAGTTTTAGGAAACTTTACACCTTTAGATAGCTTAAAAACATATCATCGATCATTTATGGTACTTAAACACGTTTGGTATTGTGTTCAAATGTTTACAAAGTCTTGAGCATAAATGAAATTATTAAAAATGTTTTCAGGATTTAGACTAATCATAAGACCAAGGTGTAAGAAGACAATAAATTAGAGTGGAAGTTTTTATGAACAGGATTAAAGAGATGAAAGAGAGAGAGTAAAAAGTCAAACACTGAGGCCATAAAGAGCACATGTGATTAGCAAAGTATTGAAACATGCCTACACTGAACACATCTCCACATATTGCAGCTGTCTAAATCCTGTAAATCAGTAATGTATCACAGTAAATTCTTTGACGTATCATAGTGTGTATGTTATCCCTCTTGCAGATATGCTTTTACATGAGAAACCCTGAAACAGATGCCTGCTCTGTTTATAGATCACATCAGCTTGCAGTCATTTGCAAATATGTTCCACAGATGGGACGCATCACACACCAGGACCAACCACTACATCGTTCAAGATCATGTTCGGTGGATAAATCCTGATTCACTGAGACCCGTTTCATGCAAGCCGATGTTTTAAACAGTTCCCAGACACAAAGACTCTGATGCTTCTACAGCTGCACACCTTAAGCCTCACATGCACCTTTTCTGTTTGCAAGAGAGGAAATTAAAGTTGATGCTTCGTGAGGTGAATGCATAAACAGCATCACATTCGCACACAGATACACATTTTGTGTTTTCAAGCATGAACGATTCATAAACGTTTAAATTGTACCAATATAAAGGCTTAAATGAAGACAATTAAAATTCTCATTCAGGTAGTTTTTATGGTAAATTTTTTTTAATATGCAACGGCTTGGCCTGTTGGGATAAACAATACATCAATCGCATGATAAATGAAAATTATCGACCTTGTTTTCATTTATCAGCTTTATCATTTCTTCATGTCTCTCTCTTTCTACTGAAGACACTGGATGACAAAAGACTCAACTCCGGTGCTCTTTACTGACCACTCCTGTTCTCTTTAAAATCTGTTTTAACCATAAAAAAAAATCACATTTTTGGATCGTTAAAAGCAGCTAAGCTGAGAAGCTAAGCTACGTGCTAAGCTAACAGGCTGACATTGGGGGGGGGGGGGGACAACTGTCTTACCGAAAAACGCTCTTACCGAAGCTCCAAAATTCACGGTTGAAACTTGTGCCTTTGTCTAAAAAGTTGTTTTTCTCTGCAAAAAGAAGCTGAGTACTTGTTTACTGTTTTTTTATTTTTTTATTTTTATTAAAAGCTTTGTGTGGCAAACGCTATGCTAAAGAACTAAAACCACACCGAGCGTCCGCCATTTTGAGAACCAAAAAAAAGGTAACAAGAGACAGCCCATGTCACGTCTGGGGCCCCCCTCTCATTTTTCTCAAAGAGACACGCTGCTCGTTGCCTTTGATCCCCGGTCATTGCACATCTCGTGGTGTCTCTGAGCAGGACTCCTAATCCCAAATTGCTACCCCCATAGTTGCCCACTGCATCCCAGGTGTGATGGGTTAAATGCCAAGAGCCAATTTTGTCTTTGTATGGAAACATACAATGATGACAACACATAGCACTTTATAAATCTTAAATTTGACATTACTAATTATTGTCAAATTTCAAACGATATTATCGTTTATCGCAATAATTTCAGAGACAATTAATCACCCAGCAACATTTGGTATCGTGACAGGCCTAGCTACAGATAGAAGAAATTGTTTGTTTTTTTATATACTGTATGTTGATTTATATTCAAGGCTTACACAATCAAGATTTTCAAGATTTTATTTGTAGTTGTCTTTAAAATGTCAATAACTATGTTCAAACTAGAACATTTCTGAAAAAATCTGGAAGTATGCCAATGCAACTACTGCTTGGAAGTCTAACATACATCAGCTTTCTTCTCTGAAGCCCGAGAGAATTTTAAGACTTTGTTTTGTTATAATCCAATATGTCAAAATGCTAAAGTTCTGACATAAAAACTGTGTAAAAGTGCAAAGTGATACCACACACCTGTGTCTCTCACTCACCGACAGCATTTTTTTTAAATCTGAGGACCAAGTCAGCCTTAAATAGCAAACTAAAAATCAATGTGCAGAAACAATAAGTCATGTTGAAAACATTCCTGAACCCCATGTGGTAGAAATGTCTGCTCATCAGACATTTAAACTTGTATTGATCTACTGACACTTATGTAGGAGACAAGACCCTTCACTTCCAATTTTAGGGGTAAAAGTTTGAGCTTAGAATGGAGGTCAATGAGTTTGGATGGGCACACTCTGCAGTCTGGGTGAATTAGAGAGAAAACTGTAAGCCCTATAGCAGTGAAACACACCTTGGGGTGTAGAGGGAAAGATTAAAATATTCATGTTTTGATATGTTACATGAAAAAACAGGAGATTGCAAAATATTTAGGTTTAGACAGCTCAAAAGTTAGAGTGCGAGACATTTTCACAGTCTAAGTCGAACATTTTGTAGTAAAAACTCCAAAAGTGTTCAGTCATGTAAAACAACTTTCTGTGACCTATTTCAGCTATGAATGATGTTTCTACAGTGAAGTATGCTTGAGTTATAAATCTTCAAGAAGGCTGGGTTTACTAACGCATTCTGCCAAAATCCCATTGTTGTCTGCAGGGAAATGTTTTTTTTTTTTTTTTGTTCTATGCAGTTTGATGTAATAATACCATAAATCAGAGCACTCTAATCCCAGTATTTTGTGTGAAATAACTCAAAATATGCTGTTCCAAATTATGAGCAAGAGTTTCAAAGCACTCAATTGCTTGCAAAATTTAGTAATTGAAATCTATACAGATTTTGCATTGGGTAAGTTTTTTCTAAATCTTTATGGTTCTATAAAAATATATATATTTTCAGATGTAATTACAAATCAACATAGGCGCCCTTCTTAGTAAATCAATGTATCGTTTGTGGCTGTATTTTTAAGGACAAATTAACTGCCATCTAAAGGTGCCTTTTAAGGATGCCAGGTGAGGGGAAGATGTCAGATTTTCTCTCACTTTGTGTTCATAGCAGTCAAGGTCTCTGTGGTAATCTTTGCAGCATGAGATGGTGCGTTGTCTTGCATGAAAATGATTCTACTCCAGAAAGCACATTTTTTCTTTTTATACCATGCCAAGAAAGAGTCAGTCAGGAACGCCACATATCTTAGAGAGGTCATTTTGAAACCTTCAAGCACCAAAGGTTTGTTGAAATGCACCTAACGAGGCTGGTGCATCCTACACTAGATGTGCAGAAAGTCTGGAGACTGGATCCCGTTCCATCCAAAACCTGAGTTTGGACTGAGGATGAGGTTGGGTCGCTCCGAAACGTTAAGGGAGAGCAGCACAAACAGCACTCTGCTCTCCGCCATTGTTATTGTTGTTCATCTATTAACACAAACGCAGAAAAAGTACTGACTGCAGCAACATTTTTATGGGTTCTCCATTAAGAGTAGTTTAATCTAATCTGCATGCATGAAACCTGTGACTAACAACCAAACCTACATGTGGAACTGATAAACAGACGGGAGAAACAGCATAATTAAAACTTTTATTTGAAAAGCTAAATATAAAATGTTTCTTTCCCTGAAGTTATATTTGCATAATATTTTGGAGCACACTGTACTTTGTAGATATTAGCTCAAACTTGAAAATTAACCAACAGGAATAATAAATAAACTAGCATGCTATTCAGATTTGTTTCTTTTCTTTCAAACTAAATGTTCCCATCTTTTTCATTGTTTTTATTGTCACACCAGAGACCAAACACCATCGTAGCCAAGTGCCTCATGTTTCTGTGTTTACTTCCTAAAAGGCACAGAAAAACTGCTTTTTTTTTTCTCCACCAATCTCAGAAAACTTAAACAACCGAGTCAAGGTTGCTCCCATGTTCTCTCCGATGCCATCAATCTTACAGGAAAAAGCTGAATTTCCTCTCACGCTATTATGTTACGATGCCCCCTCTTTTTATTTATTTTTTTATATTTGCAGATGATGAATACACTCCCCCTCCCAAATATCATAACCGCTTCCTCCTTCTCGATTCATCTTTGGAGAATAAACAAACACGGGTTGACAGACTAATTTGTTTATGCAAGTCTTGCCCTTTTCCAGCTTACAGCTCTTGTTGAAACCGACACGACGATGCATTTTTTGGAAACTTGTCAGATGTTTTTTTATTGACTGGAAAGGTAGATAGTATTGATACCATGTGGAGATCTCATATACAAACCACACATGTGCGTCAGTTGCTCAGATACAAAGAGAATCTAAGCAAAACAGGCTGCTCACATAGTTCTGTCCCTACATTCACCATCTGTGTGGTTGTCTGTTAGCAAAATATCTCATGGATCACACAATGGATTTTAATGACAGTCTCAAATTCATGCTCAATAATCCAGGTTAAAAAAATCCAACAAAGTTCAGTCAGGTCGTCTGGACGGTTTCTTTTTTTGTTGAGACGTTTCGTCCTTCATGCAAAAGACTTCATAAAGTGAAACCATCTTATCACCAGCAAACTGATTGGCCCATTAGTGTGCTGCTTGTGAAAACGAGTTTATTTGTGGCTCCTCGGATTGATGAAGTCCTTTGGATGAAGGACAAAATGTTTCAATAAAAAAAGAACCGTTCAGGTGAACTGACTGAACTTTGTTGGATTTTTTTTTAACCTGGATTACTGTGCATGAACTTTGATTTTTTTTAACCACTTTGACTATGGATGCCTAAAAAGAGTCGACGGGGGAGAGGACGGGCCCCAGAAGCCATCTTATCACCAGCAAATTGGCTGGTCCACTATGTGAGTGCTGCTTGTGGGACTGAGTTTGTTGCAGCTCCTCAGACTGATTAAGTCCTTTGGGTGAAGGATGAAACGTCTCAACAAAAAGATAAACTGTCCAGATGACCTGACTCAACTTTGTTGGGTCTCAGATATTATTTTTTAGACATTGAGTAACTTTCAGAGTTAATTTGAGTCATGATAATCAACTTTAGCAAACACATAAATCATAACTCAGTCCATTTCATACACATTGCGTTTCACTTGTGTTCCGACTGTCTTTAAATTTTGTGAAATTTTTGTTTTAAACTTTAGTATACAATGTGTTGGGTGATATGCATTTGTTTAAGCAATGTCAGCTTCATTGTACTTCTGAAAACACGTGGCTTTAGCTCAATCTAAATGCAGAGTGCGCACGAAGCAGCTGAGAACAAAGTTTTAGTTTGTGTCCACAGACCAGATGTACAGATTGTCTGCTGCCTGCTTGTAAAAGTTCAAATGCTTCAGCCCTAATTTTAAACAGAAACACAACTCAAATAAATTACAGCAGACACCATTAGTAAATGTCAAAAACTATGAAAAAAAAAAAAAAAAAAAATCAGCACTCAAACAATTGAAGCATGATATTCCACAGTTGCTTTTTTGTTTTACCACACACAAGCCATTCAGCCTCCATAACTTCAGGGTCCATTCCACAAACACTTCTCTTTGACCGCACTGGGAAACAACTCTGTTAAGTACACTAATGTAAGCACATGTGACGACAAACTCAACAAACTATGGTACAAAGAATGGGCCATACACAAACACACTGAAGCACATACTTAAACTAGAGAAATAACTTTTTTAGGGTAAATGTCAGCCTGAGTGCTGACTGATTTAGATGAAATTTGCTAAAGAAGCAGGAGCAGAGTTGGTCAAACTAAAAGAAGCAAAACTTCAGCTAAAAGCTAGATAGACTAAAACTACAACTGAATGCCAATAAAAATCTCAAGGCTAGCTAGAAGCTAAAAGTAGAATTGTAGCTGGAAGTAGCAAAAGGCTATCTAAAAACTGGAATTAGCATGACTAAAAAAGATAGAAAGCTAAAACAGATTAAAAAAAAACTTTTGTGAAGGAATTGAAGAGATTCAATTGTATTTCAATTGGGAAAATAGTTTAAAAAGTTACAATAAACAAAAGTCACAGCACCCATCTCCTAAATCAGCTAAAGTGTCTGTTTATGAAATGGCTAGCTGTAACCATAAAGGGCTGAAATGGCTAAATAGGAGAATATAGCATTGTTTAATGATCTAAGCTTTTGCTTCATGTCTCACAGTATCACAATAAAGATGTAAAAACCTGCCCCCCCACCACCACCACCATCTGCTCCGTATCAATCAACACCCCCCATCGACACGAAGCTCATCATCATCAACAGACAGAGAGGCTTTTTGAAAGGTCGTCTTGAAACACTTTGTGAAGTTTGTTTGCATCTGCACTCATTCTCCCATGGACAAAGACCCTCCTACACACACCGTGAAACACACACACACACATACCCCAGAAACCACAGCTCTCCCCACTGTGGGGGTTACTGGGAAAGCATGGGAGAAACACTGTGGTATCTGGGTAAAGCTTCCATTTTAAATTGTACTGTAAATTTACGGTTGTTCTGAAATATCACAATAAAACTGAGGGATTCAACTGCATCAGATTGGCCTTTTAAACTGTTAAAATATATTGTTTGCAGGATTATAATTTCATTTTTTTGTGTGTTTTATTTTACGGAAACTTCAGTCTAAACAGTACCGATTTTATTATTTTGGATTTCCTATTGATTTAGTGCAATGAACATTTTTACCGCCAACTTCCTGATAAAGTTAAACTGAATACAACTTAAAGAACTACAATGAACTCCCCAGACGTGCTGTAGTTTATGTTCTTTGTCGTAGTTTACTCGTTTTTATTTAAAGCGCTGGCATTCATAAAGGAATGCCAATCACAACATTTTGCATGCCTGAGTTTTAATCTCAGTTTTATGCTGAGACTAAGTGAAACAGTTGTAGATGTCTTATTGAGAGGTTCATTAAATTAAAAAAAAAATAGCCTAAATCTAAACTGCCTTATAATCTAGCATTTTTTTTCTCTTGCTTACTATTCCTCTTGATTGTCCTTTTGGTTGCGATTTTGTTTTGATTTGGGGAGAAAAAAAAAAAAAGAGATTTAAAATTGTATGCCTATTTTATGACCGTCTATTGTTGTCGTCGTTATACATTGCTGTCATCACTCTTTGTTAAGAAATCAGGTCTCTCTTATAAATGAGTCCCTGAGGCTCAGTGGAATTAACCTGTCTAAATAAAGGTTGAATGAGTGAATGAAGATCCATTCACTGGTAAATAAGCTATTTTGCAAACAGCACAGACAAAAGAGCACACATGTACAGATGTGGACATAAACACAATGACCTTTTGCCTTTTGTGTCTGGTCAAGACAATATAATAAGATGTTCAGGCCTAAAAACAAATAATTATTAAGTTTTTAATTTACGTCACATTCCATCTTCAAGAGCCTTGAAGTTATCTGAACACCTTCACCCAATCATCGTTCATACTGTATTTTCCACCATACAAGTCACTCCGGCGTATAAGTCACATTAGTCCAAAAATGTCTCATAAACTGGAAAAACAATAAATAAGTTGCTTGGCCATATAAGGGAAATGTGGGCCGGTGTTGTGCCAAAAATAGATCGGCTGCCCAAATGGCGGCTATAGGAGCATATTTTATTAACTGCTATTTGTAATCTGCAAAATAGGATTTTCTGTTTGGGGGCATTTTACTTGTGTTGAGTTTTTCTCAGTTGTCTCTGTGAACATTTGTGTGTGGGGTGGGGTGTGGGGTAGAGGAACAACATATAAAAGTCTAGAGGGCAATCTACAGGCTGCAACTGGTAATGTTTACTGGTTCATGTCTATGAATGAACATTTCAAATGTCAGTAAAAATTGGGTTATAAATATGGGGAGGGGATGTAATTAGTCACTTCAGTGTACAAAGTATAAGTCGCAGGATGTGCAAATTTATGCAAAAAGGTGTGACTTATACGACCGAAAATACGATACTTGTAAAAATCTGTCTAATTTCTAGTCTGAGCTAATTCCTCACCAGCCCTCACATCAGTGAAGGCCAGTGCTGATCTGGATCTGGAGACCAAATTAAACACAGAACTGGTTTTGATATGAATCAAACTCGATCTTATTTTCAGATTACGTAAGAAACATCAAAGATGTTATCAGACACTTTTGATTCCTGGAGCTGGCGAGGGGTTAAACAAGACAGGCCCTCTGCATCAAAGGCATGCGATTCAGTGTGATTCTGCTAACGCACCAGCAGATCCTGTTCTTGCTCCTCAACAGCCTCAGAGTTTTGTCCTCTTATTAGGTGTTAAATGCTAACTGAGCTTCACAGCAGTGAGTTTTTAAACTGGTCCAAGCAGCTGCAGTATCCTTGTACAGATGTGACACTTGGTAGTGGTTTCACTTGTGAATTATGCTCAAAGGAATGCATCGTGATGAAGGCGCTGTGACATTCAATCACCACAAATGAAGCCTGAAGGACTTCTGCACATATTGAATCCAGGTGCACATCCTGCGCATGTTTTAAAATATGACAAAGGAAACCAATAACTTGAATGGGCTGCAGCAAGTTGACATGCAAGAAGCTCCCCTTGGATTAACAGACAAATCTAGAGTAACAGGTTAAGATGAAGTAGTCTTAGGTAACTTTTGTTCAGCCTTGTAGCCACAATGTGTTAAGGTGGTACTGGTATGCTTCTGGTGCAAAGAGGCCTGAATACATGGGAAGTGCTGAAATCTCCTGCTGCTCCCAATTCTCATAGATCTCTTGGCACAGACTACAAACCGCATGTTAATGCGCGCAGCCTCTCAGCTGAGTGCGTTTCTATCTTGTCAACATCTTTGGATTGGAAGAAGTGTGACATCTGCAGGAACTGAGAGCCATCCTCCTATAGATGAAGACAAAAGGAACTGGCAGGCTCTATATAGGCTCACTAAAGCCAAACTGTTGGAGAACATCCAGTCTCTTTGGAGACTTTGTCCATTTTTACGAAATGGGTGACAATGATAGATCGCTCTGAACCGACAGTCTATAAGTAATCTAAAGCAGGGGACGAAAAAGTTGTGCGTCAACGACAAATAGCTAGGTCATACGGCAATGATATAGCTATAGCAGAAACGACGCAGAAATAAGCTTTGTGTCACTTAAAACATTTCTGCAACGTGACTGAAATTCCTTCAGACACTCACATATAATGTGCAGAACGTTTGATCATAAGCAAAAAAATATATTCCTACATCACAAATAAGATATTAGTTTGTGATTTCTGAAGTAATAAACATAACTCATCCAAAGTGTGAATAGTTATGTGCATATCTATATCTAAATGTGTAAATACAGTGTGTATGCACATGTATCCAAAAAGAAAATATGTACACACAGAGCTACATAAAAATCACAAGGAAAAAAATGTCCAATTTTTAAAAATCATCACATTTCATAGGATTTGTGAAGTCTTCATTTTATTGTGATGCAGGATGTGTCCCCAAAACGGGGAAATTGTGTTAAATTTCATAGAAAGACTTTTAGCCCACAACTGTACAAACCAAACTTTTGATTAAATCAGGAACAAGTTTAATTTCCATTGACTTATAAAACATTTCAAAGGCGTTGCACACTGCAGCTACAATTATTTTAATTCTTAATAGAAAAACAAGGTTATTTAACAGTTTTAACTATTTCAACCTAGGATGTGTAATTCTATTTTGCGTCCTGGTGATCAGCACCACACAAAAAGCCTTGGTGCGCTATATCCCACACAAAATACAAGGTTTGTAAAACTATTAAAACAGTCGGTGCATTTAGAAATCTGACTGCTACATTTGGGGAAAGTAACAAATCAAACTCTAAACAGCTACTTTTCAAGGTAATACTGGTGCAAATCAAGTCTTTGTCGCCCTCTAGTGGTTCAGCAGCTGACAGGTCTCTTTGGTGAGTTCTGAGTAGAGCAGGGGTCCTCAAACATTTTGGGTTCAGGGACCCCCTTACAGGGGAGAAAAAGTTTCAGGAACCCCCTCATAATTCTCATGTTTATTAAATAATTTTGTTTGTCTCTTAATGCAATGGACATATTTGTGTGACATGAATACTTAAGATCTGTTCTTTAATAGCGTTAATACAGATTTTGTTTACATTTAAGCATGGGGTATTTTTCATTCAAGACACTTAATTATTTTATTTCTTATTTCAACTTCTAAAAATTACAGTTTTGAGAAAATTATCAGCATCAAAAACCACTTTTAAACTTTACCTATTCACTTAATGAACATAATAAATATATTGCCACTTCTTCAAATTTTTACAGAAAACTGAACAGAATCATAACAGGAGTAGTCATACCAAGTAGCAGGGCTTCATTTGTAAACTGATCGATGATGGAATACAAATAGCAGGTGGGGAGTGGGCTGGGTGTCCTCCCAATTTTTATTTTTTTGAATAAAGTAGATGCAATTTCCGGCATTTTCATGTATTTTATCAAGTTGTTAAACATCTATGTGCTTGTAAAAAAAAAATAATAACAACAATAATATTCATAATAATAAATAATAAAATTATATACAGTACAGTATATATATATATATATATATATATATATACATAAAGTAGTCCCTCATTTACCGCGGGGGGCGTTTAAAACCCTTCCCACACTCTTGCATTATTCTAAACAATGTTTCTAAACTCTAAAGTTCTAAAAGAGACAGAATGTCATGACTTCAGCTCTCTGCCTCCTCTGCTCTTTGCCACCAGCAAGCGCTCTTGGCCACACCCACTTCTCCGCTCTGCACGCTGAACAGCTGCAGGAATTTTATCCTGCTGCAGTATGGTCTGCACAAAGCTGCAGGAGGTGCTAAATAATTAAAAACAATTTTAAATAAAAATTTAATGCAGATCATGCGGCTCATCTATCAATCAGCCCATTGTGTGTCATGCCCAATCTTATTTTGAAAAACCGCGCTAGAGCAAATCCACGATAAATGAACCACGAAGTAGCAAAGGACTACTGTGTATATAATTTTTTTGTTTGTTTTTTCCTTCTTTATTCCTGAGCCCCAAGCACCGGCTCACGGACTCCCAGAGGTCCAGGGACCCCAGTTTGAGAACCACTGCTTTACATGCATGTTAGGCTGACTGGTAACTCTAAATTGTCCCTAGGTGTGAGTGAGAGAGTGAATGATTGTTTGTCTCTATGTGGCCCTGTGATGGACTTGCGA
>JARVLU010000646.1:12028593-12038687 GCA_031762415.1 Simpsonichthys santanae | reverse complement strand
CTGTGATGGACGTGCGACCGGCCCAGGGTGTACACCGCCTCTCGAACAGCGATTGCTGAACATGGGCACCGGCGACCCCCACGACCCAAAAAGGAATAAGTGGGTAAAGATAATGGATGGATGGATGGATGGATGGATGGATGGATGGGTGGATGGATGGATGCTTTAGATGATCTCAAGATAGCAATTGAATTTTAAAAATGGTTTATTTTGTCATACTTTCACCATAATGGCTGCAAAAAATAAAAACTGTAGTTGTAACAAACATTGCCATTCTGTCCTTGTTTCATGCAACTATTAGAAAAGTTTGTACGTTTAAACAGCAATAGATGGGGTCATGAGCTTTTGTCATTTTGTGTGTCAGAAACTAAAATGTTTGGGATCCACTGGTTTAGAAAACATAACTACTGTACTGTCTTTACCTCCAGGAATAACTTGATTCAGGTTTAAATAAACATTTTACTTTTATTTTAAAAAGTCAATGCAAAAAAAAAAAAAAAAATCTAACATATTTACAAGCTTCTGGTCTTTTTTTTTGTTAAAAATGCAAGGAGTTAAAGCACATAATGGTGTAGTATCATCTAATAGGAAAATTACACATTCTTCTTTTGGACGTTTATCAGGAAAACAACAAAGAGTACATAAAAATCATGGAAAATCCCTTTTAAAGATAAGTTAGCCTATATTCAAATAGTAAAACAAAAACACAAACATGTACCGAGCACAAACATCTTAGGGGTTAATACTTGTAGCATATACATTATTAATTATATATATATCTTTTCAAAAATAAGGCAAAAGTGATAAAATTCAACTCTGCAGGTAGGAAATACAACTTGCCGTGACTTTCTTTGGTGCAAATAATCAACTTAATTGTGGAGAACAAATCATCTGTGGTAAAATGAGATATTTACAGAAGATGGTAATAGTAAATAGTAAAAAAAAAAAAAAAACACACAAATGTGTTTGTTTTCACTTTAACTGATTAGTTCCAGCCACTAGGTGGCGCAATAAACCTAGATTTACAGAACTCAGATTATCATACAGATCAATTACTGTTATCAGGAAAACACAAATGATTATAAATATGATTACTTCTCGTTTCATAGTTCATTATGTTGTTTTGTCAGTTTTCATTACAATTTTCAGAGTTAGCACAAAATCATTTACTGCCAGCAGAATCTCAAAAGTAGTACAAAGTACTGTATGTGTAAAAAATAAATTTAAACAGTAAAAAGTGTATATGACGCTCTATTACTTAACTCCCAGTAAAAAGGCCAAAACCCCATTCAATATATGTTAACTGACAAACATTAGTAAATTATTTCATTTCTTTAGAACTTCACTTGTTTTCTCAGCTCAGCTCTGATCGTATCATGCGTAAAACAAACAAAATGCTTCTGTCAACCAATCAGAATTAACTATGACAAGCCAGTTTGATCCAGTTCTGATTGTAATGATGATGAGTAGAGTATGTGCTTGAGTATATTGTGAGTTTATATTATGAGTACATGAGTAGTGTATGTGTGTGAGTATATGTGCCCTTGTCTTGGATTATCAGCCCAATCCAGAGGTTAGATGTTAGTCTGTGCTCCATCTGCATGTTGAAGGCGATTTATTGGGGGCCAGGTGGGGCTCAGTAAGGGTCCATCTTGATCCTTCTGTACAAGAAGCAGGTGAAAACCATCCCACAGATCTGAAAACAGCAAGTGTTGGGTCAAAAGGAATAAATGTTGCTGAATGTGCTGTAGAGAAGATTTAAATGTGAGGCGGGGTGGAAATCACTGGGAAGTGTGGAGCTGGTTACTATGGGGATGTCAGGAGTCAAGCAAGCATCACTGCAACAACAGCATGTGTGCACAGACTTGCATGAGCAAACAAAAAAAATCAGAGGGTGGTAGAAGGAGGAAAAGCACATTTATGCACAAATATTAATATTAGTATTTTTCTTCCTCACAGATAAAAAGGTCTCCAAACCATAACTCACTCAAGTGAAGATACAGAACAATACTGTTTACAAATTTACTCTTAAGATATTATTTAAAAATATAATAATCAAGAAAATCACCAAACATGTAACTGCTAGATCGAGCTGAGGCTGATGAAACAAGACACGACAAGAAGAACTTCATATCCTATTAAAACTGAGATGAATAATACAACAAAACGCTGTCATATTTCAGGTGAGGTTCAAGAAAAACGGTAATAGCTGCAGAACAGATTGTGCACAACACCACTGACCCCATCAGGCCTAATGGATGAACAGGCATGTGCCCAAATTCCATCTTTGAGCCTCTAAAAGCCTCATCAAGTGACTCAGCATCGACTGTCAACGTCTCTGCTCAAGCAAGTTTTACACTTGTTTTGATTCTAATCTACCTGAAATAATATAAGTGGAAGGCTTTTCTCTTCTATAAGTAGGACAAAATACTTTTTGTGGGGGCTAAGCCTTATTTTTGTTGACAAAAGCATCTAAAAAGGCAACTATGTGACAGAGCTGGTTTAGACAAATGAACAACTATATTCGAATGAAAGAAGTGTATTTCTGAAAGCTTCTTAAAGTTGTTTCTGCAGCTTAGGAGCAAGTAACTATAGAAACAAGATGAAAGCTTTCACTTAAAAGCAATAGAAAGTGATAGTATTAGAAAATGCATGATGAATTATTAACATCATTTCATCAATTCAGAAACCTTTAAAGTTAAATATCCAGTATATTTTATACCAAATACATTTTTTATCTAATATCTGCTTGCATGATCTGCCTAGTATACCCATTTTTCTCTTCCTGTCAACAGACACTTAACAGAATGAAGCGATGTGAAATAATCATTTCTGCCTGACCTTTCTCAGGTTCTCACCTTCTCAACATCTAGAACGGCTCATTATCATAACGTGTGAGCAGAAGATTTTATTATAAAGCCAAAGCCAAGCAGACACATGCATCACAACACACAGAAATCATTCAGAATATTTAGTAGACATGCAGAACTGCAGCTCTCACACACAGCAGGCCGTCAAACAAGGACAAACGTGCAAATACCCACAATGCCCTCCAACCTGGTCTATCCATTTGATTAACAACATCAAGGAGCTCTAGAGCCAAATTATAATGCACCAAAGTCCTCTTCCTCTTCCTTATAGAGCAGATAGATAAAGCAGGCTGTCAAGAGTGCCCCGGCCAGCTACAAAGACCAAACAACAACACAGACATTTTCATCATACGGTACATACGTCAGGTTAGAGTACAATTACTGGATATTAATCGAAACATAAACATAATGACCAGTCAGTATGACATATACCACAGACAAAATGAGAGTTCATGAGAGATGAGTGAAACTAGGGGGGAAAAAGGAGAAGCAAATATTTGCTTGAGTTTGAACATGATGAAATATTCAACAGGTTATTATTTTAAATTTTTGTGCATCTTTTAGGGATTAGTCGGCACAGTCTGCCCGTTTCTTAGTGGCACATCAAGATGCTGCTCAGCCTGCATGATTACTGCAAACTTCAAACCTCTGTGTCATTGTGTAGTGTGATGAAACTGCACATGGCCTTTTATTGTGGTCAGCTGTTTAATCAGCATCTTGATAAGCCACACCTGTGAGGTGGATGAATTATCTCAACAAAAGCGTTGCTTTTATATTTTTGTTCAGTGTACCTTGCAAATATTATGCAACTGGTTATCTTTAACTGATGCAAGTCTACACATTAAACAACAACAAAAAACTATTTTGTATTTTTTCTTTCACGTTTACGGTAATTCTCTGGCATCTACTAAAAACTTTAATCAACCATAACATTATGACTAGGTCTGTCACCATTAACAATAAATCAATTAGTCACATGATAAATGAAAATTATCAACCACATTTTCATTTATTGGCTTTATCGTTCGCCTTCGTTCAATCGTCTCTCTCTTTCTACTGAAGACACTGGATGACAGAAATCTCAACTCTGGTGCTCCTCACTGACTCCTCCCTTTCTCTTTTCTCTTTAAAATCTGTTTTAACTGTCCAGAATCGCATTTTTGGATTGTTAAAAGCAGCTAAGCTGAGAAGCTAAGCTATGAGCTAAGCTAAAAGGGCGACCTCGGGGGGGGGACAACCTCCGTCTTGTCAAAGCTCCAAAATGCATGGTTGAAACCCGTGTCTTCATGTAAATTGTTTTTCTCTGCTAAAAGAAGCTGAGAACTTGTTTACTGATTTTTTTTTATTTTTTATTAAAAGCTTTGTGTGAAAAATGCTATGCTATAGAGCTCAAACCACACCGAGCATCAGCCATTTTGAGAACTGAAAAAAAAAAGGAAGGAGATGTCGCTCCTTCCTTTTTGTCCCGATACGGGGCCTCCCTTCCGTTTTTCTTAAAGAGACATGTTGCGCGCTCCCTCACTATCCATCCTTCGGTTCAGTCTTACACTGCCATCAGGTGGTTGAAACAAGGCACAACATTCAAAACAAATTAACCAATAGTTCTTCTTAAATTTTACAATAATTACTCATTATTGTCAAATTTCCAACAATATTATCGTTTATCGCAATAATTTCTGAGACAATTAATCGCCCAGCAAAATGTGTTATCGTGACAGGCCTAATTATGACTAGTGACAGGTAAAGGGAGCGACCCTGCTTATCTTGTTACACCATAATGTTCTGCTGGGAGAAGCTGCTCAGAAGGTGATGACAAATATGTTAGTTTAACATTTGTCACCCACTATAGATCAGTCACCATTACCTATATTGGCAAAAGGGCATCTTACTCACTAATATGATCATAATGCTAAGGCTGATGTGAGTCATTAGGTTCTGCTGGGCTTATATGCTCGAGTCAATTTCAGAATCCACTAAATAAAATAAAAGAAATGAAGAAAATTAAATAATGATGACAGTGAAACCACTGTGAAATGAAAAAAATTATCTTTAGAGGTTATTGATCCGTCATGTTATATTTTCAGTAATGGAAAACCTGAACCCTATTCATCTGGGCTTTCTATGGTTTGTTCAACAAAGAGCAGCTCTTTACTAACACAGCTAAAAGCAGGCTTACTGTGTAACCTGGCTTGAAGTACTGAGAATAAACCAGATGAAATGTATTCTGCTCTTTTGTCTGCTTTACTGCATAACATGTCCCACCTACCTGAAGACAGGCCACTCCGATCCCCACTGCACCAATGACCAGTAGATGGTCTGCAAGAAACTGCTCCAGCTTACTGATGCAACCCCCCTGCAGAGGACAACTCAAAGTTACTGACAATATTATGCTTTGAAAAGAAATGTTTGAGTAATTTCATTTAATACAAAAATTTCTGCTACATTAAAACAATACAGCACAGATGATTTGACTTTCTGCATAGTTACTTGTTTTGTGGTTTTAAGGGTGGTTTGTCTGAAATGGTTTAGAAAAAGTTAATTTTACAACAATCAAACATGCATGTGGTTCAGAACGGTAACAAAAAGGAACTAAAATAAACATGCACGATGATGTAAAGTCTCTCTCAGGCCTGAGCATCCACTGCTGCAAAAACATATTTATATTTGGTCTATTTGGTAGGAATTCAAACAAATTTAACTACAAACAACCACAAAGCTGACTGTTGGTGGTAAGCGGCACACACCAACGCTGGTTGTGCCACAAATGAGGCACAACCAGCGTGAACCGTGTTCTGTCAGATGTCTTTTATTATTTGATCAGTAGCAGATAACTGCAATGCAAAACAACATGAAGCTGCCAAGCAGTTAGGATGATTTTGTGGTCTAAATGAAAAAAAGAAGCAAATATATGTCAGATTTTAATGTTCAGGCTTATCACTTGATAAATAAAAGGATGATTTTATCATTTGAAGGAATCAATAAACCAGTTTAACGCTGGCAATCCTGAACCCCACTTTAAAAAAGGGCCATTTTCTTTAAAATCTGCATTTTACATTCCTTGTTCTGAAGAGCATAGTTAAAAGAATCAGTTTGTCAGATGTGACGTTCATATGAAGGTTGACAGAAGGGGCAGACACTCTCAGGTCATTTGATTGATGAAAGTAATATCACAAACTTCCAATACTTTTGACGCAAAAATAAAAATAAACTTCTGTGTCAGATTTGGAACATGACTGACACACTATGACTTTGTTTTTGAACGTGAGAAATTCTGAGTACACACACACACACACACACACACACACAAAAAAAAACTTATTGTGAAAGATGTCATTTTCCATTTGTCCATAAGCCTGTTACTAACCTCCACCTTGTAGATGTTGGAGGGGTGGTCTCTCTTGCCGCACAGCGGAGTGATTGTTTTACAGCAGCTGTCAGGCACCACTCGGTTTTCTGCCTGTGTTGACAAAATGAACACACTCTGCCGCCAGTCCTGGAAGTTGTTGCTGCCACAGCACTTGAACTGAAGACGCAGAGAATGAAAGCAGAGTTTAATGAGCACATGGAAATAGTTGATCATATATTGATTCAACATCTAATAGTTTAATAGTGTGAATGTTTATGAAGCATTCACTCTATTGTGATCCATTTTTCTTCTGTACATTTTTCAGCATCTTTCTCGTTCCACAATTTTTGTGCTATTTCAACAAACCATAAATCAAAATGTTCAGCTCGTTCAGGAGAGGGGTGCGATGGTGCAACTTTAGCTTTTTGAAATATTTTCTGCCACATTTTTTTCTCATAGCAAATGAATTGAGTTAATTTTACTTCATTCAAATCTTTACATCTGTTTACAACCTTTACTGATCCTTTCAAATTTTGCCCTGGTTCAGCTTCTTTCAGCTTCCTTGTGCAAACTAACTTTTTTCAGCTACTTTCAGCTGTTTTCTGCTCCTTTTAGATTCTTTCTGCTAACTACAACATTTTTGTGGTTCTTCTAACTTATTTCTGCTAATTTTAGCTTGTTATTTCTGCAAGTTTCAACTTTTTCTGCTAACTCAGCTACTATTCAGCTCTTTTATGCTAATTTTAGCTTTTTCTGATAATTCCACATTTTGTGCGCTCATTTAAATTTTTCTCAGTCTAATTCACCAAAAATGTGCTCTCTCCATGTCTTTCTGGTAAATTAAGCTTCTTTTAGAAATTTTTAGCTACTTTTCAGCTTTTTTTGTGCTAATTTCAGCTTTTTTGGTGAGGGCTAATTTATTATTTTTTGTGATCATTTCTGCTTATTTAAATCTATTTAGCAAATATGTGTTATTTCTGCTTTCTTTTGCTAACTTCTCCAATTGCAGCTATGTTTCAACATGTTTTTAGCTAATTTCAACTGTTTTTCAGCAAATTCTTCAGCAATAAGCATTCACACTGCATTTTCACAGGAAATGCCATTTCCCTAGTTACCATTAAATTCAATCCACTTCTTAATATCAAGCTTGTGTTAAACCCGTTCTGTGACTTACAACTAACATGCACTTATTTTGCAGGGATTACTTTCTCCTTTTTCTTATAAATTTAGGAACAGATATTTGTTTAAATCCAAATAAAATACACAGAACAATCAATATTGTTTTCTACTACCATTTAAGATAAAACAGTAAACAACTTCAGATTGAATATTGATAAATGTCCAGTACCTTGCAAAAGTATCTGGCCCCTTTGAACTTTTCAACCTTTTGCCACATTTCAGGCTTCAAACATTAAGATATAAAATTGTAATTTTTTTGTGAAAAATCAACAAGTGGGACACAATCGTGAAGTGGGATGAAATTTACTGGATGTGTCAAACTTTAAAAAAATAAATAAATAAACCGAAAAGTGGGGCGTGCAATATTATTCGGCTGCAGCAAACTCACTCCAGAAGTTCAGTGAGGATCTATGAATGATCCAATGTTGTCCCAAATGACTGGTGATGATAAATAGAATCCACCTGTGTGTAATCAAGTCTCTGTATAAATAAACCTGCTCTGTGATAGTCTCAGGGTTCTGTTCAAAGTGCAGAGAGCATCAAGAAGACCAAGGAACACACCAGGCAGGTCCAAAATATTGTTGTGGAGAAGTTTAAAGCCGGATTTGGATACAAAAAGATTTCCCAAGCTTTAAACATCCCAAGGAGCACTATGCAAGCAATCATATTGAAATGGAAGGAGTATCAGACCACTGCAAATCTACCAAGACCTGACCATCCCTCTAAACTTTCATCTCGAACAAGGAGAAGACTGATCAGAGATGCAGCCAAGAGGCCCATGATCATTCTGGATGAACTGCAGAGATCTACAGCTGAGGTGGGAGAGTCTGTCCATAGGACAACAATCAGTTGTACGCTGCACAAATCTGGCCTTTGTGGAAGAGTGGCAAGAAGATAAAATAAAAAGTTTGCCAAAAGCCGCCTGGGAGACACACCAAACATGGAAAAAGGTGCTCTGGTCAGATGAAACCAAAATCGAACTGTTTAGCCACAATGCAAAACTATATGTTTGGCGTTAAAAACAACACAGCTCATCACCCTGAACACACAATCCACCCACTGTCAAACATGGTGGTGGCAGCATCATGGTTTGGGCCTGGTTTTTGTCAACAGGGGCAGAGAAGATGGTCAGAACTGATGGGAAGATGGATGGGGCCAAATACAGGACCATTCTGGAAGAAAACCTGTTTGAGTCAGCAAGAGACCTGAGACTGGGACGGAGACTTATCTTCCAACAAGACAATGATCCCAAACAAAGCCAAATCTACAATGGAGTGGTTCACAAATAAATGTATCCAGGTGTTGGAATGGCAAAGCCAAAGTCCAGACCTGAATCCAATCGAGAATCTGTGGAAAGAGCTGAAGACTGCTGTTCACAAATGCTCTCCATCCAACCTCACTCAGCTTGAGCTGTTTTGCAAGGAAGAATGGGCAAGAATTTCAGTCTCTGTGGGCAAAACTGATAGAGACATACCCCGAGTGACTTGCAGCTGTAAGTGCAGCAAGAGGCGGTGCTACAAAGCATTAATGAAAGGGGCTGAATAATATTGCACGCCCCACTTTTCAGTTTATTTGTTAAAAAAGTTTGACGCATCCAATAAATTTCATTCCACTTCATGATTGTGTCCCACTTGTTGTTGATTCTTCAAAAAAATTTAAAATTTTTTCTTTGTTTGAAGCCTGAAATGTGGCAAAAGTTTGAAAAGTTCAAGGAGGCCGGATACTTTCGCAAGGCACTGTATGTACATTTTTTCCCACATTTTTAATTTAGTGGGTGCGGCTTATATTTGGGTGCACTCAAGAGTCTGAAAATTACGGTAATTGCGAGGATCGCTAACCCCCACCCCAAGGTTTGTCATCCCATAGCAGCGTTCTCACCTTCCGCTCTTCTTTGATGGCCTGTTTCCTCGTCTTCCTCTCCTCTGTGCTCTCCTCCTTGTTTCGGGGCTGAGTGGAGATGCGGGGCAGGTCCGAGTCGTTGACTCTCGTCATGCGCTCTGCTTGTTTGGTTGTGAGGCCTTTGGGGGGCAGGACGTCCAGAGGGATGCCGGTCTTACTGGACACACGGATCGGCTTTGGCTGAGGAAGCAGACAAACATGCGTCGGTGTTTCATTACATTCATCACCTGTATGTTAGATGAGCTCTTCAGGAAAGATACCAAGTTTTTTCATCTTTAAAAGTAAAAACAAACTTTGGCATTTAATGTAAAAATGTAACTTTTTACAACAAAAAAAAGAAAATTGTTTAAAAAGTGTTTTATGTGCTGCTTTTTTATTTTCACAGAAATTATTTCTGAAAGTTTACACCACATAAATCATTACAGAGCAAACACCTTTAGGAGACGTCTCAGCTCATATGACTGGAATGAACAAGTTGCTGCTCTGAAAATCAGCCCTTATTTCATGTAGGAGAAAAACAGACACCGAAGATTTGATGTAATTTACCCATTTATACGAGAAACCACTTGTCAACATGTTTTGAGCTGTTCGTAAATTTTCACTCTTTTATGTTGTGCACATTTAGGTGGTCTAGTTTTAGTTCAATAAGTATTTTGACCTCAAAGGTTCTACCAGAATCAGGTTTGCTTCAACTGGAATTATGTTTAGTTTAGTTTAGTTTAGTTGTTCATTAAAAAAAAAAATACAATACAAAACAATCCCATGAACAATAACGTACAGAGTATAAAAAAATGAAAGGT
>JARVLU010000646.1:11976061-11989337 GCA_031762415.1 Simpsonichthys santanae | reverse complement strand
GTAGAGGAGGGGCATTCTGACCGCTACTTATGGGGCTGATAATAACTAATAACGGCCATTTAATGGTTGATAACATTCGAAGCGGGTGCCCGTTCTATGTTTTTTCTCACCTCCTTATTTCACTATACAGTAGGGCCTGGTATCACTGCAGAGGACAGAGGTGTTAAATTACAATCTGTCATGCTGACGCCTCATGTCTGCCCAGAACCTGCAGGTTCTGCCTGTGGCTTCATGTAAAATAGCCAAGTCTCCGTTGTTCATCTGCTTTGGACCCATTGACATGCCCAGCAGGGAGCAAAAAGCTATATCTCTCTCTCCGCAAGACGTGATTTAATACAACACACATGCACCTCACCATCCAGAAGACTCAGGGGAAGACACCCACACAGCATGTGCACTGCGAGCAGGCTCGGTTCGCTAGTCGTGATTCAACCTGTGGTACATGCACAAAAACCGTGGTGAATAATCTTGCAGCTCTGGCACATACATGTGCCGCACGTGCGAAAGAGCGAGAGCAAAGTGGCGGTGACGAGTTCCACGCACTGGAGTTGCTGTTCAAGTTTTGAGCAGACGTCCGTTGAGAAGTGATGATGAAATACAGCTTTTTTTTTTTTCCCGTTTCTCTTTAAGGAGGTGGATATCTACACTGTGAAGCCAGAGGACCTGTCCTTTACCTCAGCCTTCTGTCTGCAGACCCAGCGGAATGATTACGTCCACGCGCTGGTCACTTATTTCAACATAGAGTTCACCAAGTGTCACAAGAAGACTGGTTTTTCCACAGGTGAGGCTAGACCTAGCTTAGCATTCCTGCCGAAAACCTGCAGCTCAGCGTGCACACAGTGAAACTTTGCATCCCCTCAGCTCGCAGGATGCGTCTGCTGTATCAGAGCTGCTTGTCAGGATCAAAGCTTAACTAGCATTAGCATTCACCACAGGTTTTTAGCTGTGCGCTAACACATCTGCTGTATTTGGAAGGTCTCTGCAGCTTTTTAAAAAAATGTCGTCCTCGTTTATTGAGGGGGGGTTACGCTTCGGACGCACCCCGCAATAAGTGAAAATCCACGAAGTAGCAGTGTTATATTTATTTTAAGGCTTTAGAAACTCTTCCCATAATTTTGCAGCGTTTTAAACTCTTAAACCTGCATCGTTTTAACAACATAAATATATGTACTGTAGCTACTAAATTTTACTCACCAGCTCTGCAAAACAGCAGCAGCTCTCGGTTCTGGAAGGACTCGGTTCTATTTCTGTAGACCTACCCTGCAGCGACAAAGCCCATAACGTTCTAAACTCTTAAACCTACTAATTTTAACTAGTACTGCAAACTTTTACTCAGCAGCTCTGCAGAAACAACAGCTCGGTTCTGGTCTGGCAGACCTACCCTGCTGGTTCTGATCCAGTTCTGTGAAGCCCTTGAGCACCGAAACACATTTTGGAGGGAGCCGGACCTTCAGACGGCCAGCACGGGACCAGATGTTGGTCTGAGTGAGTCCAAATCTGGATGATAAAATGGGCCGGCTAGCGGCTCTCAGATTCACAGATGAGTCTGGAGTTCCAGGTTCTGGTCCAGTTCCTCTTGTGAAAGTAAATCTGTTGGGTATCACCTCAGCACTCAAACAGTAATTCTGAGTGCCACAATGCCAAACAGGACAAAAGAAGAAGAAAAAAGGGGGATACCGTGTAGAAAGTGAGAGAAAACTACAAAATGGTGGCGCCTGTCCCAAGTTTTTCACGTTTTAGTCAACATTACTGTACAGTGTCCCGTACTGTCCCAATCACGTAATATTAAAGTTGACAATCATGTGCTGTGTACATTTTTTTTCTTGTGCGCAATCTTATTTTGAAAAACCGCAAAAGAGCAGGTCTGCGAAAGTTGAACCACGAAGTAGTGAGAGACTACTGTTTTTTATTTCCTTCTGCTTTAGCTTCTTGTGTCTTTGTGTCCTTACCTCGAGGAGCCACATCCTCAGCTTCATGCTGGTCACTGTCAGTGGTGACAAGAGCTCCTCTGAGCATGTTCATTAGGAGCCGTGACGCCAGAGCTGATGTACTACAGGGGGGGAGGGGGGCACTGTCCTCTGCGGTGACAGATTTGAGTGTACCACCGAGAAAAAACACCAAGCAGAACTGACCAAAGCACAAACAGACCGCTCATGAAACGTAAATGTACTGTATTGCCAAATATTTATCCTCTAAAACACAAGCCTTTGCCTTTTGCTGAAACTTCTTGTTTTTCACACGACACACTACACACCAACGGTCGTGCTCAATGATCCAGGTATAAAATCCAACAATGTTCAGTCATGTCATCTGGACGGTTTCTTTAGTTGCTGAGACATTTCGTCCTTCATCCGAAGAACTTTAATCTGAGGAGCCACCGAACAAACTGGTTCCCACAAACAGCACACTCCATAGTTTCAAACAGTTTGCTGGTGCTAAGATGGTCTCTGGGGCCCGCCCTCTCCCTCATCAACTCCTATGAGACAGTCATGCCAAAGTGGTTCAAAACACCAAGCAAACCATTATTTCCTCTCCCACTATGGAGTATGCTGTTTGTGGGAATCAGTTTGTTTGGTGTCTCTTCAGATTGAAGAAGTCCTTTGGATGAAGGACAAAACATCTCAGCAACAAAAGAAACCGTTCAGATGACCTGACTGAACATTGTTAGATTTTATACCTGAATTATTGAGCATGAACTTAGGTGTTTTGAACCATTTTGGCATGACTGTCTCAGAGGAGTTGACGAGGGAGAGGGCGGGCCCAGGAGGCCATCTTAGCACCGGCAAACTATTTATTTTTCCACTATGGAGTATGCTGTTTGTGAGAATCAGTTTGTTTGGTGGCTTCAAAGATTGATGAAGTCCTTTGGATGAAGGATGAAACATTTCAGCAAAAAAAAGAAACCATCCAGATGACCTGACTGAACACTTTTGGACGACACATTACAGTTTTTAATCACTGTTTACAAAATCAAAGTAAAAGGAAGAGCTCAAATAAATGCAACTTTTCATATTTTAAGGCAGGAAGGAAGAAAACAACAAAAATTCTCCACAATGTGTTTTTATTTTTATTTATTTTTTTGCCAAATAAATATTTATTTTCAAGATCTTGAGTGACAGACTTTGACTTTGGAGCTCCACACACTTTATCACAAAATATATTAATATTTTTCCCAACATACTCTCACATAATGAAAATATATTACTTAGTGAGGTAAGAACTTGTCTTTTTGTGTTTTCAGGATTGTCTTTCAGTTTACTGTCACCAAACGAGAGGACAGGCAGAACAAAGATCCTCTGCACTTCATCAAAAAAAGATTAAAAAGGGCATAAATGTGAGATCTAAACAAGTATCCTTCAGATTCAATGGGCATTTAGTCTAAATACTAATGGCAATGTAAATGGAATATAAAAGCTTAGCTGTGTAGTGACTCCTGTGTTCACGTTCTGCAGCAAATTGTCCAAACATTAAATATTACAAATTATTACTTCACCATTTTTGCCCCTGGCAACACTGTGTTCATGTTACACAAGTAAAACTGGTGCGTTCACCGACGGACTCGCCGCCCTGTTACGCAAGAGCGTTTTGAATGAATTCATGCATCTCCTGCTTACATAATGTTGTAGAGGAGGTTCTATGTTTGGCTGAGTCTGTTGGGGCTGAGGCAGAGCGTCACTGCAGGAGTCTCTGCCTTCGTGTCTCTCCCACTGGGTGAGTTCAGCTCAGACACTTTCAGTTTCTACTTTGGAGGCAGGTGATAGCTCAACTGATCCTTTAACTTCACAAACTGACGTTATTTAACCATGTTTCTTATTTTCCTTCTCCTTTCTCTTGTTTTTGCCTTCAGCTCCAGATGTTCCAAGCACCCACTGGAAGCAGACTGTGTTTTATTTAGAAGACTACCTAACTGTCAAGAAAGGGGAAGAGATCTTTGGGAGCATCGCTGTTAGACCCAATGAGAAGAATGTGGTAAGACTCTGTAATCAGTGCTGAAGTCACTCATGACCTTAGGTTAGGTCAAGATGTTGAGACATTTATGAACATAGCTGTGTTAGTGATTAGTATTGTGCTTATGGAGATAGTTTATGTTCAATTTATTGTAATTTTTAAGACACTAATTTTGAATTTTGGTTGATTATTTTGGCACTCAGGTCACTTTCTGCAAATCAACACAAGTTAATGTTAAAAAAAAGTTGCACATTTTCTATTTTAAACAATATTTTAAACTTAAAATAGGTTAAAAAAACACTAATGTAAGTAAATAAAAGTAGGTTATTCATAGTAAGATTTAAATTTTAAAAAACTTGGCCCACTTTAAGTATCAGTCCTCACTATGTGTTTATCTAAGTACAATTTCTAATTAAAAACGTGATTATTTATCTAAGGAAATGGTTTTTTTTTACACTGTAAAACAAATCCGTATTTTTTTTTTTAATGAAATAAAACTGGCAGCTGGGTTGCTAGAGAAGTTCTGTAAAAAACACTGTGAACATGTTAATAGATTTACAGAGTAAGACGTAAATTCAACAGTTTTATGTAGAAAATTTTACATATTTTGTAAACATGAATGCATTTTCACTGTACTTATGTACTGAAGTCTTTATGTAAAAATACATTAAAATATACATTTTACAGAATAATTTAGAGACATGTACATTTAAAACAATTAAAATTAACATTTTTATCAGTGTTTCCTCTACCATTATACGTACAAGTGGGGTGCCCCGCCCTGTCAACAGAATCGAGCACCCCGTTTACTGACCTGTTGGCACTAACGTAACGCTAAGCTAGCAGCTCGCAATACAGGTGCGCTAGCTAAAAAGCTAAAGGCAGCCACTTCCCTCGTGCTGAAACCTCATGGTGAACTTCCCCCAACTCGGAAACTGTCAGTACAAAGAGCGCACAGCTCAGATGTGCCCCCCCGCCCCCCCCGAACAGCATGCGGCTGTGTCTCTGAGGGTCCCACCATGGCCTAGGAGGAACTATCTACAAATGCTGTTTTTTTTTGTTTGTTTTTTTTTTTGTTTTTTTTTTACGTAATTTGATATTTTTTATACTAATTCATCAGTTAAAAATTGTGACATTTACTCATTTTTAAATGTACCTATGATTTACAGTAATACTTTGTATACAGTGATATACTGTTTTGGATTTTATGGTATTTTACTGTTGCCATTTGACAGTTTCTAATGTAATTTTTACAGACTTTTTTTTTACAGTGTGTGTGGAATCCCGTCTTTTATAATTAGATACTAAATAGCTGGGGGCTGTTCATTTAGTACAGCATGTCTTTTAAATAACAAATATATATTTTAAATATTTAATCTATCTTTGCTGTGTCTTTGCATGTTAATAATTTTGGTGACACCTTAAATTTTGGTTACAGTATTTTCTTTTGTAATTGTATCTAAATAAAAATATATATTTTAAATATTTCTTCCCACATAAAAATAGTTTTGAGAAAAGCATCCTGTTGAGCGGTCACTTTATGTAATTAATATTGTTTTTGTGAATAAATGAGTATTTGTTAGTTGACTCTGTTTGAAGGGGTCAGACAAGCTGTTTTTATTTTATTCTCTTTTGTTTTGTTATTGTTTTAATGGAGCAGTTTCCTACAGCGTGGACATTTTCTCCTTTTACCTTTTCGCAGCGTGACCTGGAGTTCACCCTGGAGCTTGACTTTAAAGGACAACTCTGCGACGCTGCCATTTCCCACGACTACAAAATGCGTTAGGAGCCAACAGAGCTGCTGGTGCGGACCTGCCCTCATCCCACCTGGACACGACCGTAGAGGAGGAAGAGGGCAAAAGGTTCTTAAACACCCGCTCCAGTGGGTCGACGAGGGCAGACTGACACATCTGACGTGAGGCATTCAAGGCACATGTGATCAGAAGAAGCACGTAATTCTCAGCAATAGTGCCGTCACATGACTGATTGTTACATCCTACAAGAACTTGACTTAAGTTTCCTTTTTGTCTGGATTCTTGGGATTTACTTTGAGTTTTCAACAAAAGTCATTGAGTTCTTTATCTGTATTGAAGTCACTAATCTGTGTGATGCTGGGAGACATTGTTTTTCTTTTCGTAGTTTGTTAAATATTGAGTTTGCTTCAAATCAGCCCCTAAAAAAAAATGAATCTCTTTGTTTAGAAATTGAATACAGTAAATATTAAATTCCTTCAGCTTTTAAAAACCTCTTGGATGTCACTGAAAGTACAAAAATTTGATTAAATCAGCTTTTTTATTTTAATTTTGGAGTTTGGTAACTGAATACAATGACTGTTTTCATGTTTATGTAACAAAGCTTGATTAAGGCTCTTTTTAAAACTCCTAACGTATCTTGACAAGAATATTAAAAATAAATCCTATAAAATTTAAAAAGATATAACTTAAAAAGCCGCTTTGAAATAATAAATCAGCCAAACACTTGTCTGCTGTAACTGCTACAGCCTTTTGAGGATATAATTGTTTGTATTTTTCATCTAAGAGGCGTCCTTGAACGCACCATAATGCCAGTAGGGCAGCTTCTCAAAGTTTTGCAAACAGCTCAATAGAATAAAAACTGGTTATATTTTATTTTTCATATTGCATGTGAGACATGTTTGATTTACTGATTTCAGATGGTGCAAAAAAATGTAATTTCATTTATTTCTTCAACTGTTTCAGGACAGATGTGCTCTGGCTCCAGAGCAAAGCAGGAAAATGTCTCGACAGATGTAAAAACAGCTTCTTCTGAAGATGGATGAATAGAAGTAAAACACTAAGATGAATGTGAATAAAATGTCACAAAAACCAAACCTGATTTTTCTTTCTAATACTGTCTAAAAATACTTCTTGTACAACTTAACATATTTCACAACCAAAGAAAGATTTGAAACCTGAGGTATAAATAAGTTACAACATCTCTGTGATTTCATTTTAGATGACGTGTTGAAATTACAAACTTTAAAACGACTGAGCAGGTTCTTCACGAGCTTCTTTCTCTACTAAAATAAATACTGCTTGTTAAAAAAAAAAAAAAAAAAAAAAACAAGGCTTAGCTGTCAGAATCTGGTCAAAGAGTGATTTGACCAGACAGCTTCAACTTTTCTCAAATGCTTTTTCTCAAAAAATTATTTTCGGCTACTATTTAGCTGTTTTATGCTCATTTTATCTTTTTCAGCCAATTCCATATTGTTTGCACTCATTTCAACTTTTTTCAACCTAATTCAGCAAAAATGTGCTCTCTCCACCTTCTTCTGGCAATTTCAGGTTCTTTCTAGTTTTTTTTTTTTTCTTTTTAGCTAAATTTCAGCTGTTTTTTTGGCCAAAGTCAATTTTTTTTTTTCAGATAATTTGCACTTTTTGTGCTCTTTTCTGCCTTTTTCAGCCTAATTGGGCAAACGTGTTCTTTCTGCTTTCTCCTGCTAACTTAAGCTTGTTGTACCTTTTAGCATTTTTAGCTAATTTCAGCTCTTTTCTGATAAATTCTCATTTTTTGGTAACTTCTGCTACTTTCAGCCTAAATTTCTAGCAATTTCAGTTTGTTATGCTCCTTTCAGCTTATTTCTGCTAGTTTCAGTTATTTCAGCTACTATTTAGCTGTTTTGTGCTATTTTTAGCTTTTTGAGCTAATTCCACATTTTTTGTGCTAATTTCAGCTCTTTCCACTTCTTTCTGGTTGTTTAAGCTTCCGTCTGCCTTTTCAGTTTTTTAGCGCTAATTTTAGCTTCTTCTTTTTTTAAGCTAATTTCATAATTGCTGTGCTCATTTCTGCTTATTTAAACCTAACTCAGTAAACGTGTTCTTTCCGCTTTCTTCTGCTAATTTAGGCTTGTTATTCCTTTTCAGCTAAAATTCAGCATGTTTTTAGCTAACTTTAGCTGTTTTTAAGCAAGTTCTTCGTCATTGTGTATTCACCCTTCGTGTTTGGAGGAAAAGCAGTTTCTCTAGTTTTGTTGTAGTTGTTGGGCTTCACTTGCAGCAGGCTTTCTTCCTGACGGGCCGAGCGCTGAGGACGACCGTCATGTCTCTTACTGTGTCCTCCTGCTCCTTTAACACTCTGACAAAACAAGAAAGAAACAATGCTGCATGACTCCACTCTGTTAGAACCACCACACGTGTGCAGTGGAACACAGTTTTTATTTCCCAGCTTTGATAGTTCTAGACTCTGACGTGACGCCGCACCTGGCCAGGTGTGTCAGAGACTCTGTCACGTTCCTGCCGGTGAAGGCACTGACCTCAAAGAACGTCACTTTCTTTTCCTGAATAGGATGCGGCACAGACATGAGTCAGATGCACAAACTGTCAACGGGGCTGCGACAAAAAACTGAAAAATGTTAAACTATCTGGATGTTGTAGTTCTACTCACGAAAGCTAGCAGCTCAGCCGCCTCACGCGACACCTCCCTCTCTTTTTCCATGTCCATTTTGTTGCCCAGCAGCAGAACGGGGATCCCTTCACCTGCAGCTTCCTGCGAGAACATTTAAAGCACACCTGCACTTCTCTCAAACAAAAAAAAAAAAAATCCACTTTTAAAAGCTAATGTACATATTAAAATATAATATGAAATATAAAACAGTAATGACATCACTTTATATAATAATACAGATAAAAATGCACATGTAGCTGGATAAAAGACGAGCTTGTAATAAATAAATCGCCACGTTCAGTTGTGTTAACAACGCTTCACCTGGACGTTGAGGAGCCAGGGTCGCACGGCCTTGAAGCTCTTCAGCACCGTGACGTCGTACATCACCACCACCCCGTCGGCCTTACGGAAAAACTGCTTGGTGATACTGTGGTACCTGCAGAAACAGCAAGGCTACAAGATAAACACCATTTGCACACAGGCTTTATAGTAAAAGAAGGAACTACCATACTTTTCGTCATATAAGTCGCATGTTTTTGCATAAATTTGCATGCCTGGCACTTCCATTTTCAGCCACTAGAGGGTGCTCCAGTTATATGGCATGCCAAGTGTCTCATTAATAGATAAAAGTTGCTATTAATGAGACACTTGGCTTGCCCTACAACCACATTCGTCTCGCTCCAGAACTCCTGGAGCAAACGTTAAATCAGCTGCGTTTTGCTGCGCTGCCCAGGCGAAATTCCATTAAGGTGCATTTATTAAGAAAAAGTTCAACTGAGACGCACCTTTACTATCGTACATTCCAAAGATAGAGAAATCAGGCATGTGGGTTGGAGAAGATTGTGCAAAATTTATTTATTTTTTTTTGCACATATTTTGTCTCTGAACATAAAGGATTTCGTAAAAACCAGCTGCAAGGTGTAAAAACAACTCACCTTTCTTGACCTGCAGTGTCCCAAAGCTGCATGGCTATCTGCATGTTGTCCAGGGTTAATGTCTTCACACTGTAGTCAATACCTGTTTGGGACATTTCATTAGTTATTTTTTAATTATTTGAACAATAATAAAGTGTAGAGGCATGAATGGTCAGCAGGGGTTGAAAGTGAGACACTAAACGAAGGTAAAAACAGGGAAGGGGCACAATCTGCTGCACAATGCGTGCCAGCTGCAGCGTGACTTCACGAGCCGCTTCATGTGATGCTAATCCTCTGATCTTCATTCAAAGCGTCCACAAAAGGCACACACTTCATTTTTAACTGTTCAATTGTTCCCCACGATGTCATTTTGTTCTTCTCACCCACAGTAGCAGCTGTGGACGGGTTGAAACGCCCCTCGCAGAAGGAACGCAGCAAGGAGGTTTTCCCCACGCTGGAGTTTCCAACCAGGACCACCTTGAACAGACGGTCGGGGGCGAACAGCTCTCGCTCTTTTGTTTTCTGAAATAAAATGAAATAAAATAAAGAAATATTAGTCAAAAGCAACAATAAGTGGATTTAAATTGAAGTTACCTGCCGGGTCTGGCTCTTTTTTATTCGGGTAACGTGGGATTTCGTTGCAGCGGGAGCTTCGGTGTCCACCGTGAGTCTGGAGTTAGAGGTTACAGACACACCTGGAGCGTTTACGAGGCTAGCGTCATCGAGCAGGTGCACTAAGGGCTGGGGTGCACCTTGAAGCAGGTGCGGCAGGTGGTCCTCCTCAATGGAGATGACTCGACGCAGGGGCCACCCGTCTGCAGGCGTATCCACGACCTCCTCTTCTCCCCGCACCTTCCTCTCGGTTTCAGTTTTCTTTGTCCTCTCTTTGTCTACCTCCTTCTTGGTTTTGCACAATGTCCTCCTGGTCTTTGCGTTCACTTCGTGCACGTTGGGTTGAGCGAGGCTGACGTCACCGTTGGCTAAGCTTGAGCTCTTCACGGAGGACTGCTGCTGTGGTTTGGGGGTGTTGGCAGCTTCATGGGGGCTGTCATCTTCACTGCAGGAGGAGGAAGCGACAAACACAATTTGAAGGTGCTCCATGGGCAAGGCCTCTAGGGACTGGAAGGACCCGTCCACCAACGGTGGGGCTCTTTGGGGACAGAGGACAAACAGAGGATCAGTTCACGTGAGAGAAATTGTTTGACAAAATCATAAACATGTCCGGTTTTCATTTTGGTTTTTTAAAACATGGTTAATTTTTGTCGTTTATAATCAGAAATCCTCTGTTTTTCCTCTTCTAAAACAGGATTTTCTCAACAGAAATCTTTGTTGTGTAGTAAACAATCTGATAGGAGAGAGTTTTATTTAAAAAAAAAAAAGAGTAACGAGATGGTAAATAAAGTACCGTTTTGATGGATGGCTAGTGTCAGAAGAATCCCCGATGCCTGCATTCTGCTGCTTTCTGATTGACGACTGAGGCTTGTTTAAACAAACAAAAAACTTTAAGTCAGCCAATTAAAAGGACAAAGATATTAGTTAAACATGAAGATTTTTCTTACTGCACCACAGTGGATGTCTTGCTCATCCTTTAGACGTTTGTTCATTTTTCTGGAAAGAATCAAAGTGAACTAGATGAACTGCATTTCCTGTGAAAATGCAGTGTGAATGCTCATTGATGATGAACTTGCTGAAAAACAGCTGAAATTAGCTAAAAAAAAGCTGAATTTTAGCTGAAAAGGAAGAGCAGGCTTAAATTAGCCAAATAAAGCAGAAAGAACACATTATTTGCTGAATTAGGTTTAAATAAGCAGAAATTATCACAAAAATTATGAAATTTCCAAAAAAAATGGCTGAAATTATTATATATATAAAAAAAGCTGAAAAGGCAAAAAAAGCTTAAACTACCTGAATGAAGTGGAACTGAAATTAGCTTAAAATAATGTGGAAATAGCTGAAAAGGCAGGAAACAGCACAAACAGCTAACTAATAGCTGAAATAACTGCACCTAGCAAAATTAAGCTGCAATAATGAGCTGAAATTAGCATAAACAAGTTAATTAGGCTATAGAAAAAGTTCAATTCTCAGTATATTTAGCACCAAGTCACAACAGAAGTCATCTCACGGCACTGAACAGAAACATTCATGTATAAAAATAATAATTTAACATTATCTGAGGAGCAGACTGATTTAAATTTAACTTCATCACAGAACTCTCATCTTGATCAAGCAAGAAGGCGACAGTAGAAAGGAAAAAGTCCCTCATGAGGAAGAAACCTTTAGCAGAACCAGGCTCAGGATAAGCAGCCATCTGCTTCAACCGTCTGGGTTTGGTTTGGTTTGATGGACGTTACCACAAAAAACTTGAATTTATCTGAAAACAGCTGAAATTAGCTAATAAATAAATAAATAAATAAATAAATAAATAAAAGGATAGATGAAGATTTAGAACAAACGTAAATCAGCAGGAGAAAGCAGAAAGAACGTATTTGCCCAATTAGGCTGAAAGAAGCAGAAATGAGCACAAAAAAGTGGAAATTAACTGAAAACAACAACGACAACAAAAAACAGAAATTAGCAACAACAAAAAAAAAAAACTGCTGAAAAGCAGTTAAAAAAATCAGAGAAGCTTATTTTATCAGAATGAAGTGGCGTGAGCAAGTTTTTGCTGAATTAGGCTGAAAAAAGTTAAAACGAGTGCAAAAAAATGTGGAATTAGCTGAAAAGGCTAAAAATTGCGTAAAAACAGATAGTAGCTGAAATAGCAGAAAAAAATGACACACGGAAAAATGCTGAAAGGCACACAACAGGCTAAAATCAGCAGAAATAAGTTAGAAGAAGTACAAAAATGTTGTAGTTAGTACGGTAGAAAGAATCTGAAAAGATCACAAAACAACAACAACAAAAATAAATAAAAAACAGCTGAATATAACTGAAAGTAGGTGAAAAAAGTTTAGATTTGCACAAGGAAGCGGACAGAAGCTGAAGCAGAACAAAAGTTGAAAGGAGCAGTAAAAGGTTCTTAAAGGTGAAGGATGTAAAATGAACTCAATTAATTTGTGAGAAAAAAATGGCAGAAAAGGCTAAATATTCCAAAAAGCTAAAGTTGCACAAACACCGAAAGTCACAGCAGGATTGTACTGAAAGAGCTGAACGTTTTGATACATGATTTGTTGAAATGGCACAAAAACTGTGGAACGAGAAAGATGCTGAAAAACGTACAGAAGACAAATGGATCACAAAAGTGTGCACGCTTCATAAACATTCGCACAACGACTGAAGCGTAACAACACCCAGGTTTGGACACGACTTACCTGAGGAGGTCAAGCTGCTTCACGAGACTTTGCTTCTCCCTCTGCAGCCCTTCAGTTACTCTGTACATTTCCCTTAGACACAAGCGAGCACACATTAATTCAGTAAAAATTACAAGTTACAACTGTTTATAAAAAGGTTGTGCTCTCAGACAGAGCGGAGAACTGCATGATGCCACCTGAAGTGTGTTTGCGCTCACGTTTCTTTCTCCTGCTGCAGCCGGGCAGACTGCTCCTGCAGCACCGCCAGCTGCTCCTGGGCCAGCGCGAGCTCCTGGCTGCAGCTCTGCAGTGCTCTGGACAGCTCGTCGTTGGTCATTTTCAGCTTGAAGTTCTCCACGTGGCTCTCCTGCTTCTCACTGTGCAGCTCGTGGCACTGGAGCTCTAACTGCCATGAATGTGTGTCAATTTTAACAGCTCGTACGACTGTCGTACAGATTCATGCAGTAAAGAAGCACATTTTTAAAAGTATAGGATCTTATGTTTGAGTTTATAAACATGTGCTCAATTTTTTGTGTTTCCGTAACAGCACGTTACCGTATTTTTCACTGTATAAGCCACACCTTTTTGTATAAATTTGCGAGTCCTGCGACTTTTACACCAAAGCAAATATACATGTTTTTTTTTCTCTCCATATTTATAATCCAATTTTTGGCTGAGATCTGACGATTTCATTCATTCTGACATGGAAAATATTGAACACTA
>JARVLU010000646.1:11944228-11959538 GCA_031762415.1 Simpsonichthys santanae | reverse complement strand
GATGGATGGATGGATGGATGGATGGATGGATGGATGGATGGATGGATGGATGGATGGATGGATGGATGGATGGTAAACCTAAACTATATCTTGGCTGCAAGTATTCAATCAGGCTGTGAAGCAGACAGTCTGATTTCAGTCAGCCGCTCTCAGTCTGTCCCTCCTCTGAGACGTGCAGACTGAGAGCGGCTGATCAAAATCAGACTGCCTGCTTCGGACTGAACAAGAGGAACACACTGTTGTAGCCACGGAGCTTGAATGTCCAATGTAAAAATAAGTTTACCGCGGTGCCTGGCTAAACAATCCTTGTGCTCTTTAATGTGGTGCTTTTTCAAATGTTTATAGTTTTTTGTATTGTTGGTCTCGACAGAGCTTCCTCCTCTCGGTACAGCAGCTCTGTAGACATTGCACGTTGCTGTCTTGTGGTGTTTCTACTGTAAAGTACTTCCACACAGCAGGCATGTTTCAGTGAAAAGTTGGTTAGCTGTTAGCAACAGTGCTGCCGCTCAGCTCTCATGTTGTAGCTGGCTGTAAACTATGAAATGGATTTCCTGAATGTGAGGTGGATCTTATTACTCTGGATTTCATGAGACACACCTCCGTTCAGGAAATACATCCAAAAGTTTGAAGGCAACTTGCAGAGCAGCCAGCTGGGAATCACGTGGAGATGTTTCATCAGACACAGACATGCATCATGGATCGGAAATCTCTGCAGGTTAGATCGGAAAAATCTGATACGTAAATTATGCTGGTATCGGAGACAGATGTTGATACTGGATCGGATCAGCCCCATCCCTACTGACAGTGACTTTTGGCTTGAATTACACACCCCATGGTGTGGTTTGTGAGAGGTGTAACGGTTTACGGCACCTGGTATTCCCAGGCCGTCTCCAATCCAAGTACTATCCAGGCCCAACCCTGCTTAGCTTCCAAGATCAGACGAGCTCGGTCGTATTGAGGGTGGTATGGCCGAAATAGAGAAGCTCACTTACAGACTTTAAAGGATCATAGCAAACAAAGACTAAACTTATGCAACCAGAAGTTACAACAAATAGCTACACACGAAACACACAACAAAGCACAACTAGCTTTAAGCATTAACATTTAGTTCAACAATTAAATAAATATACATTATTATGACAGAAAAAGAAGGATTTACTTGCACTTTCCTTCATACAGATGAACATGTGTACAGGTAGTCCTCGGGTTACGAAGGTCTCAAGGTACGACGTTTTGAGGTTACGACGCATCTCCTTATTTTGAGTTACACGGTTTTACGTCGGTGTTACGTTGGTTTTATGTCGTAAAACCGTGGCGCAGCGGCGGAAGAATAAAGTACAGTATTGTATTTCATTATGAAACGTACTGTACAGTATTTTATGTGTTTTTTGATAATTATGTAGGGTACTGTGTTAGGATAGGCTAAGTGCTTGGTAAAACAGGTACCGTACATGTATATGGTACGGTAATTATGTACGTTCCGACTTATGTCGAAAATCGGTTTACAACGCCGCGTAGGAACGGATCTACGTCGTAAGTCGAGGACTACCTGTAAATGACATTTTAAACAGAGAAATAATGACAGTGAATTTTTTAAGGTTAAAAATGTATTCTTAATATATTTTAACTCTGAATAATACAAACATGCAGCACTAAAATTTCAGTGGCATTTTTAATTCAAATCCTAGCAACACATATTTACTTCCATACCTCTGATCCTCATGTTAATGACTTATTAGCACTGAAAACCCATCAGCTCTCCCCAGTTTGGAAACATTCATCAGAAGGGTTTGTTTGCCAAAGTCGTCGTTTAAAACCAAAAATGGAGACACGGCACAAGACTGAAGGAGTGACAGGTTGTTTATGTCTCGGTGCCAAAGCTGAGACGCATTACGTGTTTGTTCCACAGTGAAAAGCGAGTTGGGAACATTTATTCCAAGGCGACATCGTTCGTGGACTACGTCCGTCGAGCGCTGCGCAGACTGGAGCTGGACGACTCGAAGGTCAGGTGGAGAGAGCTGCATTCATCTCGCAACACCTTCCTGCACCGAAACGTTACATAAATACGGCTTTGACAACGTGTCGCATCTAATTAGTCATTTTGCATGTACTGTATGTTTTTGGACCACCAGGTCTAGATTAGATCTGTGTTTAGAAACTCTTGAGTGTGTTGACAGTCAGAATCACGTTTGCCGTCTGGTAATCCAAAGAATAAGATGATGTCTGTCACAACGTTTAAAAGTCACAAAGCACTTTTAAGTCCCGCTCACAACCTAGACGTGACACCTCGTTCTCCTTTTCCAGCTTTCGGACAGTGACATTCAGGCCTACATTGACTTATACAGAGCACGGCTGGGCGAGATGCACGCCTTCAACATGGTGAGTTCCCTAATATAGTTTATAAAACCATTCGCAAAACATTTGGTTTTATCTTTATCCAATACTCGGAGCAATTACCGCCACAATTACCGGTTTGGATTTAGTGTAAAATATTTTCATTCCTGCAAAATGACCAGAACAAATGACAGCCCTGTGGGGATCGGAGAGGTGGAAGAAAAACAGCCTCTTTTTTTTTTTTTTTCTCAAGCCACTAATTATGGTGTCAACCAGAATACACAGTTTATTTTCTTACTGGTTTAAAACACTATGATGTTATTTTTCTTGTAACTAGCTATTGGGACAAATGTCATGGTTGGTTTTTGGTATGGGAGCCTTATCAGAGTGGTTTGTTCCAAATGTCTGGTAACTGTTTACTTAAAATGAACTATTTTCTTCCTTGTTGTAGCTGAAGGTGACTCTTGCCCCTTGCATTGAAGGCCTGATTCTCCTCGATCGCCTCTGCTACCTTAAAGAACAGGTAAAGATTATTTTAAGAGAAATCTTTACAAAAATAAACTGTTTTGTGCAGCTTTTTTTTTTTTTGTTACTGAATTTAAAATGAAATGTCTGAAAATGCACCGCGAATGCTGAGTTAAGGAGCTGAAATGGAATTGTTAACCTAAAAGAAGCAGAACACTAGCTAAAAGGGGAGAAAAAAATACTAGCTGAAAGACAGAAGTAGCAAAAGATCAGCCTAAAGAAAAATAAATAGAAAAAGGCTAGCTAAATGTAGCAAGTGGCTAGCAAAAGCTAAAAGTACCAAAAGGCAGGTGAAAATGTTAGTTAACAGCTAGAATAGTAATAAGATAATTAAAAGCTAAACGTAGCAATAGGTTAGTTAACAGCTAAAAATAGTAAAAGACTAATTAAAAGCTAAAAGTAGAAATAGGTTAGTTGACAGCTAAAAATAGTAAAAGGCTAATTAAAAGCTAAAAGTAGCAATAGGTTAGTTAACAGCTAAAATAGTAAAAGGCTAATTAAAAGCTAAAAGTAGCCAAAGGTAATCAAAGATAGACGGTGGTCAATGTTATTTAAAAGCTAAAAGTAACAAGAGTCTAAAACTCTGAATAACAAAATGTCTTGTTAAAAGCCTAAAGTATCAAAAGATTAAAGTGCTAAAAGTAGGAAAAGTCTAGTTAAAAGTTCAAGGTAGCAAAAGGGTAATTAAAAGCTAAATGCAGCAAAAGGCTAATTGAAAGGTAAAAGTAGCTAAAATAAATAAATAGCTGAGCTACTCCTACTAAATAGCACAAAATATGCAGAAGTAGTTGGATTACTTATATTCTGACGCAAGCTAAGTGTCTGACCACGTTATGAGGCTAACTCAAACTACACTCTTCACTAAACAAACTGTCTGGCCCTGCGGAAGAGCAGGAAAACAACTAAAGCCTGCAGAACAGTGGCCTTGAAGGACCAGGACTGGACACCGTGGGTGTAAATCATGCACTCTTCTTCAAAGCAGACATCTTCTGCTGTCAGGCTCTGGTCTGAGGGACAGTCTCACCTTTAAAATGTCCTCAACTTTTAACTGTTCAATTTAACAAGCTGGTTTTCCTATCTCTCTCTCTCTTTAACACAAAGCATGGTGGACTGGTTACACATCAAAACCTTTAGATGTTTTTTGGTTCTGATAGATTCTGGTTTAAGTTTCATGGAAGAGTCACCTTTTAATGGAATTAAAATATAATTTATGACAGCAACGAGGAAAGATATTTATAAAAAGCAGAATTTCATGAAAATAATGCTTTTTTTTTTTTTTTTACTGTCAAGCACGAGAGTGGATCCATCAAATGTCACAACTAGATTCTTTCTTCTGAACTGTTTTCCAGCAAGATAAATAAAAAGGCTAACTAAAGCAGTAAATGAATAAGTACCAGACGGATTGCACAAACTTTTACATACTTATTTTCTTTAGGCACAGGCAGATGGGTTAAAGTAATTTAAAGTTGAATATCTAAAATTATAGGCGTATTTTGTTGATTTGATTAAAGGATTGGAATTGAATCAGAAACTAAACACAATCTCAAAGACAAAGCAAAAGAAAAGCTGACGGGTGCTTCATGCTTCATCCTCGTACAGCTCATTGATTAGAATTCCAGTTTTACATCCTCAATGATTAAAGTGAACACACAGAAACGTCAGCTGAAATCAGCGCCGCCGACATTAAACTAGGTGTCAGCTAAATTAAAAGCAGCCTGCAGTTTACTGCTCGGGCTCCTGCAGCCAAACGCAACACGCTAATCTTTGCTCCAATGAGATCCGAAGGCTTTGAAGTTATGATTCTGTGCGGTTGTGTGTGTTGGATGGACCTCCTTGTTTGGGTCCGGTAATCCAAGGAGAAAAGCGGATGATGGATGTACGGTAATGTGATCCGTGTGATGATAAGTGAGCTGAAGTTTGGACACGAGTTGAGTCCACCTTAGATATAACCAGCACAACTTTAGCTCTTTGAGGGTTCAGCATGGAAATCTTTTATGCTTGAGTTTTTTTATTTGTTCTCATCAGGACGATGTGGCGTCCTCTGCACTGGTGCAGCTGTTTGATCCCCTGCTGTCCCCAAGATGCTACGCTGTCGTTGGACTCAAGAAGCAAAGAAAATGACTGAACTCCATGTGATCAAACAACACTGCAGGCTTTGTCTTTCTGCCTCACCTGTTTGTTTTACCCATTTTATCTGATTATATCTGTTCATTATGCAATTGCTGTATCAAGAAAGTCTTCTTTAAAATAAATATTTTTTTTACTAATTATTTGCTCTTAAAAATAAACCGTTTAGTAAAATAATCTGCCATGTCTGGTTAGCGTTATTGAATTCTATTTTTTTGCAGCCTTTTGTCTTTTGCTTTAGGTGCTTCATAATAAAATCTTGTTTTTAAAGGACCATTTGGGGAGTTAAAAGTCTTAAGTAGACTCGTTACATCTGGAAAAGTCATTTCTCAAACCAGAGGAAGCAAAAATTAAAACCTAACATCGCAAGAGGCACCTTCATCTAATCTTTTGTTCTAGATTTTGTAATTGCATGCATTCTGTCATAAGGAAGAAATGTGTATTGTTTTGGGATTACACATATACTGTATTGACAAAGAGCAAAAACTTAAAAAAAATATACAGTATAAATTAGGGATGCACAATATTATCGGCTTGGTATCGTATCGGCTGATATTATCGATAAAGTTAAACATCGGACATCAGCCATTCCATCAAAATATCTCATCAATATAAAAGGCACTGTTTTAAGTTATTTTTTTTTTATTTAAGAATCTGTCATGTACAGTAATGTATATCTATTAATGCACTACTACTCATGCACTTTTCACTTGTCGCTTGTGAACAGGTTGAGTTTAGATTTGTGAAAATGCACAAATTAGCACTGCTCCAGTGTTGTCATTGTGTTAGAGAGAGTAAATGTCATGAATAAATTTGACATTAAACATAATCCAAATAGCAGGCCAGATTGACAAAGATCATGCAGAATAATGTAGTATTTTAATTCCACAGCAGGTCTAGAAAAAAATATCGGTATTGGTATCGGTTATCAGCCAAAAATCCAATATTGTGCATCCCAATTTAAATACATTTGTATGGATTATTCTTGCCTCTGCATGTAAAATTTAACAACTGGACAGTCATGTTTTTGGCAATCAGGAAGTTCACTAATGAATATGCCTCACAAACAAGCAGTACTAAATTAGTTATTTTATCATATGTATAATAGTAAAGTGCTTTAAAAGTGCACATCTGTGAACACAAGGCAAGATGCACTAAAGTAGATCTATCTTCTCAGAATACGCTGCTTATTTCAGCAAGACAATGCCAAACCACATCTCATCTACATCAGCACTGCAAAAATGCTCCAGACAAGTTTGATTACAGTCCAGATGTTCATTAAAACATGTGCCATATGAAACAAAACGTATAGCAAATAAAACTCAGGGGGGTCTGTTAAGAGCCTGAATCAAGCAAAACCTCCGACTGCTCTGCTTAAGTCCCAAATGTAGCTTTGGTAAATCAAGAGCTGCTAAAAAAAAAGTTCATTTTGAACATACGCATGTCAAAACGAGTCATTACTGAGAACAAGGGTGTGCGTTCTGATTTTAGAGTCAGTAATGGTCACAACAGCTGTTCGCGTGAGCATTTTTCCCGCTGTCGGAGGATTCGTTTGTGCAAAACCACCGCGATCTTGAACCAATTTAGCCTAAACACAGAACGAGGGCATGCTGTTCCTTCTCACCGTTTGACGCAGAGCATTTCTTCTAATCACACCTTCCGCTGCGTCCGCTATTTGTCACTGCAGCCACAGCAGGCTGCACATCTGCATTCATTCATACGTCTTTTAGTTGCCGTGGTGAAACCGTGTCCCTGAGCTTTATTTTTAACTGGGTAAAGACGGACGGTGGAGCTCTGGCCTGCGTCTGGGCCGTGTTTAGATCCAGCAGCCTGCTTTGGCCAAACTGGACCGAAGCAACGACATCAACTCAAAGATGGGAATGAGGCTTATTTGGGGACTAAAACCCTGCAGGGTTTTGTTGTATCCAAGTGAGTCATGTCCTGTCAACCAGTCTACCCTTGAGGCTATGCATTTGTGCATATTTGCACAAGTGGTATACAAAACATTGCCTCTTGTAGCAGAAAACAGGAAAAAACATCAGAAATACCATGAAGTGGCTCCAATTTCCTGCCCTTGCACTTAACGGTGGACAGGAAAAGGGCGATCAGGATGTGTCCAACGCCCGGAGACAACAGAAGAAAACTCCAAGGTGCCAATTCGGTCTGCTTAAAATCACCGTTATCTCCGAGTTAATTCACTTTCATGCTCTTGAGAAGGCGGCATTGAGTTTGCACCTTGCTGCAGACGTGTGCAGAAGTGCAAACGGGCATGTCGGAGCGCGTAAACGTGTCGAACCAATCTTCAAAGGACGTCACGCTATAGAAAAACTTGGGAATGGACGTCTGCTGCGCTCAACATGAAACCCAGACGTCACATGCTTTCAATAGTTCCTCGTCCCTCTGACGAAAAGTTTCCTATTTTTCCTGAAATCGTGTCCAGCCGTATGAAATCAATCCGAAACATCTGAGAAAATGGGCGGACAACTTTAAAATGTCCGGAGTTGATCCAAAATGGGTGCAATGCAGAATTCAGATGAATTTACTAAACATTACTAATCTGATAAGCTGTTTGGAGAACATAACTGCCAGATCTGTGGAAGTCTTTCTGTTGCAACAGGGGCGACATGTTATAGGTTTAATGGATGTGACAGACGTGGGACATTCTTTGATGAAGGCCACTAGGATGAAACATCTGCAAGCTTTTTTTTTTTTTTCTGTGACCAGAATGGAGTTGAAATTGAAAATAGAGCCCAACCGGTTTGGCTTTTGATATGTTGCACCCATGTTCCATTAAAAAAGGGTGGGTTTGATTTGGAAGCTGATTTTTAATTACAGAGCTTCCGGGCTGATATTTTTGGCATCTATTTTTGTGAGAGCAGAGCTCAGCCCGGACCTTTCGGCTCCGATTGTCCGTTTCCTGCTGGATGTTTTTTCTGTTGGGGGTGGAGATGCAGCGGTTCCGGAGGTAACGACACGAGGAAGTTACCATTATTCACTTTGAACTGTGAGGAAATCTGTTAATGAGAGCATCAGTGGATGTTTTACTTTTAGAATGACTGTGTGTATTTTATTTTAGGTGCGTGCTCTCCTTTATAAATCTTTCATTTGCTTCTCTCTGAGATCATTTTGTGTCTGATTTGACTTCTTGAAGACGTCATTTATGATCGTCTGATGTATTTTTCTTCATATTTGCATTTCTTTGCAGGCATAATTTAACTTTACTTGCCCATGGTTACATCTTGATTTTCTTGCATCACTTTGCCACCGTGTTACTCGTATCTCCTCTGCAGCTCATCAATTGTTTTTAGTTTCTTTCTAGACTAAATGTTATAAATCTGGAATAAAGCTAAGGTCCCCCTTACCAAAAGGAGCCAACATTTAAAAACTTTGTCTGAACCATGGGCCACTTTCAGCTGACATTAACTCAAGTCAGATACCTGTAGTGTTGCGTTCAAGACCACCTAACCCAAGACCAAGTCAAGACCACAGTGTACCGAGATCATCAAAAAGTTCTGTATAAAGTGGACATTCTGTTACGTTTTCAATATCAGAATCAATAATGATAGAATGATCCAGTCTTTCTGGCTTCAAAGTTAGCCAGCTGGTAAGAGAAGTCTATAGTAAATGATGTATTTATCAGGTTTTTTTAAAGATAAAATCAAAAGAGATAAAATATTTTACATTTAAACCATCATCTTGGGGGACCAGTTTTGGCCCGCGGCTCTTGAGTTTGACATATGTGTCTGGGTGAGCTGTCAATGGGCATCACAGTGGCTAATACGCTGCCTTTTTCAGGGTTTCCATGTTAAATGCTGTGCAAAATCATGCTTTTTTTTTTTAACGAAGACAAGTTTTGGGGAAAAAATTGTTCACATCATAACAAAATGTGGTTTGTATGAAAGAAGCCGCAAGTTATAAATCATATGGCTTAAAGATGATTCATACTTCCTGAAACAACACAAACCAAGCAGGACACAAAACAGTAACATTTACTTATCAAATATTTAGACCTGTTGTTAGAATCATTTGTTTTGGGCAAACAATGTTTAAGGACTTATCATGATAGTGCATTTAATACGATGCTCTGTAATGAGGTCAATGTACAAGTATTAAGAGGAAACAAAACGAACATCTACTTGATGCAGATTCACCTCAAAATAAAACTCTGGTACAATAACAGCCTTCCTTTCTGAACTTTCCAACAGGTTTTATGAGGTCAAGTTCTGTTCTGAATCAGGGCCGCTGCTACAAACGACTGCGTGACCTCGAGCTTCGCTGCTTTGTCATTGTCTCAACCACTGTGAGGCTTTGCTGCATGCATCCCTTTCCAACCATCTGTTTTTCTTTTTCCGCCGCTCCGCGCAGCATTTATCCTGCTGGAGCCCCGACTGTGGGGACAGGCCCGGCTCCAGCTGGTATTCAGCAGGACCCGGCTGCACGGCTCCAAACCGATATGCTAACCATAGGGTGAGGTGCAGTAGTTCATCCATCACACTCGCCACTCCCTCGGTTCAGCCTCTCCACGGAGACAGTTGAGGTTTGGTGAAGCTGAACTAATCAATACTTTTAAATTGAAGATAAAAATGTGATAATGCGAGGTCTACAGCAGGAATCAAACTCACGCACTCGGGCTTTTCTTTAAATTGATTATGATGATAAAAAGCCTTATTGACTCCACAATTTATTATCCATGAAATGTATGGATTTATAGACATATTTATCCACTTTATACTTATTATTGCTTGTTGTTGCCTGTAAGCAGTGGTATATAAAGTTTTTACATGTCTGTGTTTAGGTCTTTCTGTTAGCAAAATATCTTGTGACCTCTAGATGAATTTCGATGAAACTTTTTAAACATAATCACTGGATGCACATCTATAATTTACAAACTTTTAGAGTCAACCCAGTACAAGATGGCTTCCACAGCCAACTTACCATCAAAAACACATCAATTGCTATACCTCAGTCTACTTTAAATTAATTAACCTATTTTTTTTTTTGTCTGGGAGTTAACGAGATTGATCCCCAACACATATTATGAGCGCTTACAGATTGCACAAAATCTTTGTTTATAATTGTGCCATTACTTATTTAGAGTTAACTCTGCTTGTCTGTTATCATCTTGTAAACCTCTAAATATATTTGATTGAAACATTCAGGAAATAATCAGTGGATCTATATTTACAAGCATTTGACTTTTGGAGCCAAGTTGATTGACATTAGCCAGCTCAATTATAATTTTGGTACTAGCTAGCTGATTCTAATAGCTAGATAATGGCTGATTTTGTTTGTTCAAGTAAAATTTTTACTAGTTCTAAATCAACAAATTAGTAATTTTAACCCAGCTTTGTGTAAAAACAAACCAATTTGCTGGTTTGAACTCATAAAAATATCAAGTTCAAATTTGACCCATTGCTGGGGATGTTTTTAGCAGTAGGATTTATTTATTTTTTTTTTCTTTGTAAAATTCACAATTAACATTTATGTACAGATTAACTGGTTCAGTGCCACGCCAGGTTAAAAGAGGCTAATTTTCAACCCTTTTCTTTTAAGAATAAAGATATAAACCAGGGATGGGCACAACAAAATTCCCATAGGGCCAAATTAAGGTATTTAAAGCAATTGAAGGGCTGCATAAAGAAATATTAAATACATTTTCTTTAAGACAAATAATCTGGAACACTTTATCTTGTTGGAAAGAAGTTAGCATGCTTGATTAAAAAAAAACTCAATACTCTAGGAATATATTCTCTTGTAAACTGGCTTGAGGCAATATGTTTGTTAGCATGAACATAAAAAAAGAAGAAAAAAAAAAACACCATACACTTTATTTTTTGAGTCTTTAAGGTTCAGTTCTGGAAACATGACGACTTCAGGAAAAAGTCTTTGGCATTTCTTAATCCAAAAACTTTTTGATGTAAATGTCCAAGACGTTTAATTTAGACTTAAGTTTCATTGACAAATCACAGATTTTCATCAACTTATTTAAAAGTTATTTTCAGTTAAGAATAATGAGGGCCGTCTAGAGATTGTCCAAGGGCCACATTTGGCCCCCGGGCCATGTATTGCTCACGTTTGTGCTAACGTTCCATGATAACAGCGTGTGGGCGGGGCAAACCGTTGCCATGACAGCCACAAATGACTTCCCCATCGCCTTCACCGAGAGGCAGTGCGCATGCTCAGAGCAGCCCGAAAGCCGCACGCGCTTCTTCTCCGTCCACAGTCTCTCCTGAAGCGGCGGCGGCGGGATGCGCGCGCTGAAGACGCCGCAGCACAGAGATGCCGCCCAGCTTCGCCTCCTGTCCAACAGCTCAGACCCGGCTCGCACCGCAATGGGTTAGAGGGAACATGGCGGCAAACTTTGACACTCCGACACGGGGAACGGCCGCTGGCGCGCGCGCATCAACGCGGAGAATTGAAAGAGGGCGATAGGGGAGAACCTGCTTTTGTTTCCTGCCTGCTTCCTCTTCTGCTCTGGCTTGGAGAGATGATCACGGAGCTGCTGTGCACCACCGTGGCTGTGGGTCTCTATCTGAACACGCTGGACGCAGATTTCTGCTATGATGACAGGTAGGTCCCCCCCCACACACCCCACCTCCTCCCACTCAGCTTCCAACATCCCAGTCATCCTGCTTTCTCCTGTCCACTCTGTTTTTGTTATTATTTATTGTTATTATTGTCTCCAACCTTAGCAGCCATGACAAAAATCCACACCAAGAGCGTGGAAAGGTATCATTCCTTAAAAACTGAAGAGGCTCAACATGATGTCAACTCTGACTTGACTTGAAGTGATGCTCTTTGTGATGATGATGGAGCATGTTCTAACAAAGACTCTCACTCTGGGGAATAAAGCTCGTTTAAATTAGCCGTGAAGACATTTCAGCGGTTTCTTGTTTTCAGACAGTTCCACTGCTTTTTAGGCAAAAAATATATTTAATATAAGACTTCAGTGAAGATGCACCAGCTCATTGCCCTGAATTATCTATCCCAATAAGTACCTGTTTGTATTCACTAATGTAATAACTTTTTAATGTTTTTCAATCAGCTATTTAGTTTGTATAATGTTTTTTTCCTCACTAAAGCAACTCCAAAGTTGTCAGAAGATATTCAGTTCACAGTTACAACGGGAAAAATGCAAACATGCATAATTGTTTTTTTTACATTTTTATGATCACAATATTATTTTTGCTATTAATGAGGCCCACTAAACATAGATCAAATTTTAAAAAAATCTGATAAAAGAGAGTAAGACTATAACTGAAGGTTGAAAGCAATGGGTATAGACAGTATTCTCCTACAAATGAGAATACACAAACACCAAATTTGATCATGAAGTGAAGGGATGCGTTTTGTAGTTGAAATGCTAAACCCATTCTAAAAGAAGATTTGGACTGGTAGTTCTTCATTGACGTGAAAGGATGAAGAGTTTCAGTTTGTCAAAACTAAAATTCATCTTCTATAACAAAGTGTTAAATGAAAGGGTCAAAATATTGTAGAAATAGTGCAGATTTGTGTATTAGCATCTTGAAGAGACAGTGAACCCGTTGCATCTCTTGTCTTTCACCTCTCAGTTGGAAGAGGTTTTCTGGTTGGCATCTCTAGACACCGTTAAAGGTCAAACTTTCTCGGCCTTGCGTTTGAAAACCCATGGGTGACCCCCGCTGAGAGCGTGTGAAGCTGAAAGGACAACAAGCGATGGTTTAGAGAGGGCACTGTACACTGTAGTTACATCCCACCTCAGCAAATATTCCAGTAAAACGCCCAGAGGTTTCGCATCTATCAGTGTCGTCCGCATCGTCAGCACGTCTCTGTGCGGGTGTCAAAATAAGCCAGTTGGCGACAGATTACCTGTGACACTGCCCTGCCCGATTTAGACTTTAGTGAACGTTCAGCATCTGCCTTCGCTGAGTATCCATCAAAGTTACCATGGTAATTTGTACTCTAGGGGGACAGACTGGTGTTTTGGTCCAGTGCTCTCAGTTGGAGGAGGCTGAATAGCAATCAAAGGTCGGACCTTCTGTGGTCGTTCATCAAACACTGTCCTCTCTTAGGGTCAAGAGTGCTGCGCTCCCTGTCCCTTCCCTCGGGGACTTGGGGAGAGTTATGAACTAAAGGTTATCACAAGAGGCAGATTGAAATGGGAAAGAGTTCAACTTGTGACTTGTTTTTCCACATTTCTTCCCTCACAATAATATAGAAACTATCTTCTGACGGTTTGTTGCTGTAATTAAATTCCTTTTACTACATGTCACGAAGTTCCCAGACAAGATGGTGGCGCAGATAAGTCGTTTTGCAGGCGGTTGAAGTTGTGGGGATGCTCTGGCTGGCGTCTGCTTATTCAATCATGTCAAGTGTTTTTCCTGGGCACTGCTGTGGGCTTGGCCAAGCGCCCCCGTCGGCCAGCCATAATCCCAATGAAAAGCCCCTGCGTGTGAAATGACTACGTTTTATGGGTGCTGGGAGACGACTTGGGCCAAGCCATTTTTTTGATCTGAGAAAAGGAATCAAGACATGGTCTGCTGGTTTACAGCTGGGCTTTTGTTGGGTTTAGCCACATGTGTAGACCGACTTTTTTGTACATTTGAATCTTATTCACAGCACTGATGTTTGATTGTTTGCTTGAGAATGTGGTCTCTTGGACTCCTTTGAATATCTGTCAAGACATTTAGGTATTGGTTTTTTAACATCACCTTTTGGCTAATGAACTTAGTCGATGAATGGGTCCTGCAACTTGGAAAACAAAGACAAGCACCAAAAGGAGATAAAGGAGTCCATGCTGTAAAATGATATGCATCCCATAAGTGGCTTTCAGCATGCACGGTTGTGACTCTAGAAACATCTGTGACCCCACTAACATCGCAGCCCAGAGTCACCCGCTCAACATGGAAACACATTATAGCTCCCTGGGGGATTTATTAAAATATCTTCCCTCTTTGTCTCAGGCGAGAAAAACAAATTCATTTCTGGGTTTGGATCAGTTTGATGTTTAGATTTCACTTACTATTGTGAGGTTCTTCCCGGTTCCCCCCCTGAAAAACAAGTATTGAAACAATGTCAATTAAAAGTCAGAGTAGTACAGAGAAATGGCAAAGCCCTAACAAGGGATCACACTGTTGGCTGGTTGCAGCATCTGTTCCCTTTTTAGCCTAATGTTTGAGGTTGACCAATAAATGCATCAAAGATGTAACGGTCTCCGAGAAGTGCCCTTTCATCGTAGTTCAAACCACAGGGCTTTGACTTGGAGTTTTAATGCATTGCCTTGACTGTTAATTACACACACACTGCATAGCACCCTGGAAGATGAACAAATGTATAAACTATTAAGCTTTCTTCACTTGCCTCCTTCTTTGCAACCTTCACAAATAAACCTGTATGTGGCTGCTTTATGAATACTGTATGCTTAGTTCAGAAAGGCTCACTGCCAACAGCTGCAGAGATAAGAAAAGCAATAAATTCAGCTCGTCTGGAGCATGCAGGAAGTTTCTGTTTCTTTGCTACTAACCACTAATCTTCTTGCTCTCATTTGCAACCTAAATGTTACAACTTTTTATAATCAAGCTTGTTTTGTCATTAAATAATTCCTTTCTCTTCCTTTATTTTTGTTTCATTTCCGTTCCTTGGTTTTTAGTTTTATGCCAGCAGTTAAGAGCTAGTGAAGCAATCACATTTCTTAGTGGTACCATTATCACTATTTTGAGCATCTTTGTTCCTAATTTGATGTCACTAAAGAAAGAAGTTAAAATAACCTGTATCATGGGACAACCTTTTTCAGAAGCTAGTTCCAATGCAATTATTGCAACTATAAAATATTGTCCACCTGCAAATGTAATGCCCTATGAAGTGTGACTGAAAATTCCAAGTTTTAGGGACATACAGTGTTGCCACTTTGTTCTGCTACTATCATTAAAAAGGGCTAATTGCCCCACCCAGCCATTGATGGGAATGGAGAAAAGCATAAGAGTAGGGCTGACTCTATGTTTCCTTTCTGAATTTATGAGTTTCAAGTAAAAACAATAATATGGAATGCCCTGAAAAAAGTAATTCTGACTCTAAGGGTGCATTCACACCAGCTCAGTTTGGCCACTTAAATCAAACTCTAGTCCGTTTACCTAGAAGTCCGGTTTGTTTGGGGAGGTGTGAATGTGCAATCGAACTCTGATGCGGACCAAAAAAGTGAACTCTGGTCCACTGAAAAACCCTAGGTCTATGTTTGGTTGAAGCGAACTCTAGCGCGGTTCACTTGCATTGTGAATGGAAGAGGACCGGAGACTGCTCCAAAAGCAGGAAGTGAACTACAGCACAGGGCATTCTGGGTATAAAGAAC